>JAVBJF010001042.1:0-23253 GCA_033439095.1 Pseudococcus viburni | reverse complement strand
GCATGAGCTTCAGACTAACTTAATTCATAAAGCGGGGTAAGGGTAAGGTACCCCATTATCGCCTACTGCCCAATGTCGACCACCTCGTCTATCTCCGGCGCTATGGGCGATAGCGACCCGAAATTTTTTTTTTTTTTCATTCTTCATCGAAAAATTCGGAAAAAATAAGACCATCCGACTCCTGAAAGCCAAAAAACTCGCGGAGAAAAATAGCGAAAAGAAGAATTCGGAAGGGCCAAAAACTTTTTTTTTTTAGCAATTATTGCTGCACGCCTTGGAATTCTTTTTTGAAATTATTGAATTAAATGTTTCTAATATTTTTGTAATTGAAAAAGTTCAAAGTTTCTGATGTAATTATCACATTTTAATAATTACAACTTTAAGTTAGAAAAAAAATCACTCAAAGTTCATTTTTATGGTGTGTCCCAATCAAGGTAAATAGATACTACGTATATAGGTAGTCTAGATCGTTGTTGTACACACCCTGGAGCTGAGGAAAGTGCAGGGATACTGACGTCAGTGATTGAAATAAGTCTGCGCATGCTCCGCGAGGTCAATGCTTTTCTAGTTTTTACATTACGTAAATCAAATGTAGTGGTTATAGACACTGCACCAGGTCCAGTGTCTATAGTGTAGTGATAAAATTTTTCAACCAGTGACGTCAAAACATTCACACTAGCACACAAACTCGCCGATCTAGACTACCTATATACGTAGTATCTATTTACCTTGGTCCCAATGTAATTTGTTGTTTTTAAGCGATTTTGTTTTTTTCAATTTTCTCGAATTTTGGTCGTAGGGTTGTCATTTTGGTCTCAAATTGTTCATCTGTGAAAGAGGAACACGAAAAAAATGTTTTCCAGAGATTTCGTGCATATCGGACCAAAAAATCAGTCGGTGGTCGATATAGGAACCCAAAATTTCGCCTAGCGCATTTGACATGTCTCAGAAAAAAAAAATTCCTAAAAAAACTACTAAATTTTTTCGGATGACCACGGAGCTTTCCAAAATTGTAGGAGAAGGATGTAGGTATCCATTAAGCCATCAATCACATTTCCAACTCTTATACTTTTGAAATGGCGAGGCCTTAAAAAAAGTGGTCGATAATGGGGTACCTTACCCTTATTCATCTTTTCTTAGATTTTCCATATAAAGTAGGTACCAATTTCATTTGACTCGTATCCGAATTTACCGTACCTTTCAATTAGGGAGGTATAAGTATAAATAATAAAAGAACTGCTAAAAACTTTTATCCGAATCTCCGATCTAGAATGATCCTGACCCTCTCAAAAGGTGTAACTGAATCTTCGAAGTTGGGGAAATCTCTTCCTGAAGGATCAGGAATTTTCAAACTTGCTGATCACTGTACATTACGTTTTCATTGTTCTCTCTAACGTGAGTAAAGCATCTCAGTATTCTGCAGGTTTTTTTTTCTGGATTGTACTTCAATGTACCAATTTTCCAACGCGATTTCATAATTTTCCTAAATATCTAGCCCTGCTGTACCATACTATTTATTTTCGTGCATTGCGTTGGCTAGAACGAGTGAATGAGTGGTAACGCGAGTAACACTTCCTATGTAGTGTAGTCGGATTATGTCAAAAAAAGGCTTCCGCTCGCACCGAATGTTAAAAGCAATTTGACGATTGATTCTTAATCTAGAATGCATTTAGAAAAAAATAAGCCTGGGTGCCATTTTTTTTACCCCTCCCCTCCCTAGGGTCCACCCCCTTTCTTTAAAATGAATGTATCTCCCTTGCTATTCGGTCTACAAAAAAAATTTCAAATAAAAGTTCTTCCTTGAGGGCTTTTCTACAATTTTGATTATTACCAAAATTTCATTTAGAGCAACCCTCGTGCCCCAAACTTCAAAAATGTATTTACAAAAATACTCAAAATCAAGTTTTTCTCATTTATTATAAAAAATATAGCAGATGACGCAAAATGTATAGGTAACAAAAGTGTTAAGAATAGAATTTTACGTTCAATATGGACAAACTGAAATCGCTTTGTTGAAGTAGGGGCAAAAAAATTAAGGGTTCGATGGGTTCATTCGAAATTTTGAATACACAATTTTAATGGTCCATAAATGATACTTACATACCTGGAAAATAAAATTTTAGAAATTTTACTTTTTCCAGTCATTTTTTAGAGTTTTGATTCGGAGCCAGTTTAAGCTGGAGAGCAGCAAATGGGATAGCTTGACTCCTATTAATGGTAAAATTAATTTTTATGAAAAAAATTGGATTTCAGTCAAAAATTTCTTGAATGTGGTAAGTTTTTTGAAAAATTTTTCTTTTGAATCATAGAAAAATTGAGAAAAATCATACTTCGAGTTTAAACATTTCATCTCGTTCGGAAAATTTTAATTTTTTAATTTTGTCCCCACTTCAATAAAGCGATTTTAGTTTGTCCATGAGAGTGCTATCTTTTTGTATTTCGTACAAGAATGGATTTTTTTGGAAAATTTAAATTTAAAGTTTTGAAATTGGAGTCAGATAAATCGGGGAGGGGGCGGAGAGGAGCAGCTTGGCTCTCTTCAATGATCGTAAAATTTCATTGAAAGTTAAAAATCAAGGTTGGAGTTTGATATTTTTCGAAAATGATGACTTTAATTTTTGTAATTAGAAATATTCCATTTCGGTCAAGAATTTTGAACAATTTAAAATCAGTATTTCCCCCTATTTTTTAAATAAGTAAACGAACGAAAAAAATCGTAAACAAAAACATTGATTTTTTGAAGGGGAGGGGGGTGGGGTGAGGGTATGACGATAAACTTATTGAACGTAAAATTCTATTCTTAACACTTTTGTTATTATACATTTTGCGTCATCTGCGATATTTTTATAATAAATGAGAAAAACTTGATTTTGAGTATTTTTGTAAATACATTTTTGAAGTTTGGGGCACGAGGGTTGCTCTAAATGAAATTTTGGTAATAACTAAAAATGTAGAAAAGCCCTCAAGGAAGAACTTTTATTTGAAAAAATTTTTTGTAGACCGAATAGCAAGGGAGATACATTTATTTTAAAGAAAGGGGTGGACCCTAGGGAGGGGAGGGGCTAAAAAAATGGCACCCAGGCTTATATTTTTCTAAATACATTTTAGATTAAGAATCAGTCGTAAAATCGCTTTTAACATCCTGAGCGAACGGATTGCATAATCCGACTACACTAATGTGTGTGGGCATGTTCTGCCGTTCGTTTTTGTCATTGAGCAAATTGCTTGCTTTTTCATTTGAAGGGTTGAGAATTTTTGAAAAAAATGCTTGACCGTTACGCATTTAAATTTTCTTGTTTCTTAAATCAAAAGGGGACAAAGTATTGTGTATTGTGCACGAACCAGTAGAGCACGAGGCACGAGGCACGAGCATAGATACACAAGTATCTGTCAGGACAGGTGGCAATGTTTTTATTGAGACTGTGGGGGAGGGGGGTTGACTAAAACTAGACCTTAAATCACAAGTCTTCAAAAGGGATTTTGGGATATTATTACGCTAAATTCCACGAATTTTACGTTCAAACTTAATGATGAGGTACAAAATGAGAATTGTTCGTGGTGTGGTGTGCAGTAACTGAACTTATATATATTTTTTAAATAATACGTCTCCAATCTCCAGTAGTTTAAATAAAATGATGAATTAATGAAAAATTAAATGCAATTGAACCGTGTTAAATCAAAAGAGACCAAGCGACATCAAAAATTTCACCAAAAATCAAACTTGAAGTTGAAAGTACGATAACTTCTGAAAAAATTGAAGAAAGGATAATATGGATGAGAAATATGAACTCTGGTAACATTAATCTATCAGTAATTTACGTGTTCAGAAGCTTATTTTGCGTTCCTAGTGAGAAATACTTTAAAATCTCAGCACTCTCAAATTTGTCGCTTGGTCGCTTTTGACTTAACACGGTTCAATTGAAATGTTTAATTAATACAACAAACAATGAAGAAAAAAGATATGAAAAAGTTTTTAAAAAAAATAAATAAACATTTTGGTAATTTTTTGATTAGAAACTTAGAAAGTGTAAAACCCTAGGACTTTTTTGACATACTTTTGAAAATAAAAACTAAAAAGGTAATACCTCAACGAATAAAAATAATTATAGGAATCAAATTCAAATGTTTGTTGGTGACGGAATAAAATTGTGATTTCGTGTGTAGGTGTTTTCCCAGAAGTAAAACAGCCAAACAGGTGACATGATAATTATTTTAAAGGTAATGTCGCTAAATTTAATTTAGAATTTAGCAATCAACATGAAATTAAATTTTTCATTTGTACTACATTGAAAGTGCGTTTTTCATTTGATTTACAGATCGAAAGTTAACGTCTCGGAATTCCGGGTACTAGGACTAGGACCAGGCAGTAAGCATAAAAAACACTGAAAACCGTATTGACAGCTCAACAATGAAAATACAAACTTTCGATCCATAAATTAGCAACGAAAAACGCACTTTCGATATAGTACAAATGAAAAATATCTTGCCACACGAACGGCAAAAACTTTACATTTATGAAATAAAAGAGAGCAAAAAGTTTACAAGTCACACGACAGACCACGAACATCATCGATTATTCCCGAAATCCCTTTTGAAGACTTGTGATTTAAGGTCTAATTGACTAAAGATTATTCAGATATGAAGTGGATTATTCGCTGTACCTACCTTAAAGTATTTTATTTTCAAGATGAACACTTTTACAAAACTAAGAATGTGCGTTTGGATTTCGGATTAACAGTTGATAATTTTAATTAGTAACCTTACCTACCGTTTTATTTCAACTTCAAGTTCTTCTGCAGTTTTGTTTCCAAAATTAAAGTAAAATAATTACAACCAAACAATCATGTTTATTTCAAGAAAGGAATATTTTACGAGAAGAAATGCCAAATGCATATAAATCGTATTTGACTGGAAAAATTCGTCATCCAACCTGGAAATCGAGCCCAGGTTCTCTTCTCTGGATTGCCGGTCCAACGCGTTAACCAGTACGCAATTCAGTGACAGAATTAGATAGATTGAATTTTCGTTTATGGACTAGATGGTCAGATTATTTCCGTACAGGTACAAGAAATTAAAGAAACGAAACGAACGAATATGAAACGACTGAAAAATTAGACAGATAATCTACGATCACTATGTTCGATGATGATAGAGGCACGATAATATGAGAAATGCCGAGTTTCTGATCTGGGTAGGTACCTATCTTTTCTTCATTAGTCATTGGGTAATCAGGTACATGGTACATAACAGAATTTTCAAAGAAACTGATGCTAAGTAATAAAATGTACTTTTGAAACCTCAAAAGGAACGAAAATGAGTTGGGTGTAAAGACAATATCGATATTTATCAGTGGTAAAAGTTTCAGAAACTTTTTTCACCCTGAGTCTATTTCAGAGTCCTCGCCATAAAGGGCCACGCAACCACCCGACCAACCTCAGTTTTAGAGGTCAAGGGCCAAAAATGACAAAAGACATCTCAAATCAGAGTTGCCCACGGATCACAACTGAAAATTGGATTCTAATCACGGATCACAGATCGTAGTGAGAAAAATGGTCCGAATTCGAATCACGGATCAGGTGATTTTTGATACATGATTTTAATTTCGAATTTTCGGACCAAAATTGTCACTCCAATGACTCTTACTTTCAACATTATGGGGAACAAAAATAACGTTCTATGTTGTTTTATAAAATATTTATTTTCAAAAACTAAAAGATTCGACACACATATAGGTACTTACATTACTCTCAAAAATATAAAGGAACATGGAAAAAAATTCTTTCGTTTAATACCTGGAACTAAATTTACAAGCATTGCTACAAAATATTAACAATTAAATACAAAAATTTACTTACACGTCATCATGGGTAAATACTTAATGCTATACTATAATATGAAAGAAATGAACAAATTTATTCATTAAAAACATGGTTGGAATCGAATAAAATTGAAAAAACAATAAAAATTGATCAAATGTGAAATGAGGATTATGAACTTATCAATTTCGCACTTGCATTCCATTTATCATGATATTAGCCAGAGCATTTCGACGTTTCCTCCAACATCCTAATCCTTGACTGTGATACTGTAATTGTTTATACCATTGTTTGGTACGTTCTTCATCTTCACCCTGTAAATCATAGGTACCTATGTAAGTATTTTGGGCGATGGTATCAGTTTGAATAAGACACTCTTGGTTTCGAAAATTGAAGCGGAAGTTGGAAAATTAAGCCTAAACCTCAAAACAAAGCGGTAAAAATTTCATCACATTCACCGACTCCACTAAAGACTCCACATATACCCCTTCAGCCTGGACCCTAAAATCCTTAGATCATGCAGCTTAAATATATCGAAGCTAAAATCAAACTACATTCAACATTTTTTTTTTGAAAAATAATTGATTATTCAATTTTTTACTAAAATAGATTTAGCGGTGAATGTTTTACTGGGTAATATCATTGGCATTCATTTTTCATCACCCTACTTTTCAAATAAGTAGGTACTTTTAAAAACATAAACTTTTTCAAGTTCTTTTTTTTTCAATATTCAGTAGAAATCAAAAAAAAAATATTGGAAAATTTTTGCCTAAAATGATGTTAGTAGGTAAATAAATATTTTAATTCATTGAAATCATCGGCGGAAATTTTCCATCATAACCCTCCAATGGCATTTTTTCAGGAAAACTGCACAGCGCAATTTTTTCAAAAATTTTAAAATTTTAAAAATTAAAATATTCATACCAACCTGATTTCAGAAAACACGTTTTCAAGGGTGCATTCACTTTGGGGTGCATTCACTTTGGGTTTGAATTTATGTTTACACAATTTGAAATTGTGTATAAACATTATTTCCTCGTCGTTTCTGAATGATTCGAATCGATCATTTTGTCACCTTACCAAAATTAAATGGCTATTTTATAGTAAATCAAATGACAAAAAAAGTGCTAACCAGCAGTTTCTGAATTCAAATGAACGAATTTGCACATGATAAAAGTTTATACATAATTTCAAATTGTGTATAAACTTTTATCATGTGCAAATTCGTTCATTTGAATTCAGAAACTGCTGGTTAGCACTTTTTTTGTCATTTGATTTACTATGAAATAGCCATTTAATTTTGGTAAGGTGACAAAATTATCGATTCAAATCATTCAGAAACGACGAGGAAATAATGTTTATACACAATTTCAAATTGTGTAAACATAATTTCAAACCCAAAGTGAATGCACCCCAAAACATTTGTTTTTTCGAATTTTTATTGACCTATAGGTACGTATAAATGAAGAAACATGAAAAAGTTATATTATTCAAGAACCTTTGAAAAATATATACCTTACAGGAAAAAAACTAGTTTGAAAATAATTCTGAGTGCAAAATCAAGCGGACTTTGAAAAAAAAGAACTGCTCACCACCAGTGATGGAAAACTGGAACTGGAACTAGAACTGGAACTTGAAAAAAACTGGAACTAAAATTGAAAAACTGGAACTGGAACTGGAACTGGAACTAGAACTGAAATGAATTTCAGTTTTATACCAGTTCCAGCAGTTGCAATTTTATTGTTTAAAATATGACTTGAAAAAGTCAAAATAAAGTCAAAATTTTGATGTTGAAATTTACCAAACCACATGCAATTAAAATTTTTTTACAAAAAAGTAAAAACCCCCAACCTTGAAAATTTACGTCAAAAAGTGAATAAAGAAGAATATTGTGTTGTAAACTTGAAAATTTCATCCAATTAAAGACGTCCTCTCATACATTAGGTATTCAAATTTTTTGTTGAAAATTCAGGGGTTAGGCACAACATTTTTGAAAAATACTAAGTACTAATGACAATGACTTTTTTTCTAGAATTCTTTTGTTTTGAGCTTGAAGCGTTGAACAGGGAAAAAATTGTACTTTGAATCAGAAAAAGAAAAACAACAAAGTTCAAATTTAGCAGAAAATTTTGCATTTTTTTTGTCCTTCAAAATTAAAAAAACTGAAATTTAGAAACTAGGTATTTGAACTGGAACTGGAACTGAAAAAGGAACTAAAAAATTTGAGAAAGAATGGAACCTGGAACTGGAACTAGAACTAATAGGGATTGGATTAAAATCGATTTAAATCGATTTAAATCGATTTCGCTTCCCCAAACGATCATCGATTTCAACTTCAATAAATCGATTTAATCGAATTTTTCACTTTTTCTTAAAAAACGGTAAAAATAATAACAAATTTCACGCGAAAAAATGAATTTTTAAATTCCAAATTCCAAATAAAAAAAACAAAGGAGTGAATTTGATAAAATATACAATTTTTCAAAATTTTTGCACTTATTTTCATTGTTGTTCTTCTGCAATTGTGTAGCATATCAAGTTTTCAACTTTTCGAGTAGTTTATTTTTGAGGAAATAACTGCGTTAGAATAAAGCACTTAATATGAAATGAATTTTGAGTTCAATAGTGGCCTAGTGCATGGTCATAAGACCCGCCAAATCTACAATTTTTTAAATCCGATTAAATCGATTTAAATCGATTTCAAGTGCCACAAAATCGATTTAAATCGATTCCGAAAAAATCCGATTTTTCCAAACCCTAAGAACTAATGTCATTTCAGTTTTCCATCACTGGTAACCACTTATTTTTACTACGAAAAAATGAGCATTTTACACCATTGGCATTTGGTGAGAACGCACCTTTGGTTATTGTAAACAATTCTCCTGATTATGACTATACTTCATACCTAACGAGTTTGCCAAAATGGCTGATTAATAGTAGGCGGTGCGGGGTGATGGAGAGGTAGCTATTCACACTGTGCAGTCAATAAAATTTCGTGATTTTTTGAATAGCCAATGAATATTGTTGCTCTGTTTTGTTTGTTATTGTTCGGGGGTATTGTTGAAGTTTTCAAACGCAATTTTTGGCTTGAAAATATCAAAAAAAAAATTTCAAACCACCCACTGATACCCCTCAGTATAGGATACACCTCACAAAAATTGGAAAGGAAATGGTGAAAAAACTGCAGAAACTAATAAAAAATTTTTTTTTCCTAAATGGAAAGGCTAGAAAAAAGTAAGTTTTGTCAATAAATGGGGTTAGGAGTGGAGTTAGGGGGCCAAATTTGTACCACGTGGTTTTCAGGACCTAAAGAAACCAATATTCATCGGATTAGTTTCGAATTTCAGCTCGGGGGCAGATTCGCCTATCTTAACCGCTGCGCTGGTACCCTTTTTAAAATATGGAATTACGCTAACAATTTTTTTTTTTAATTTTAAGAATTTGGTTCACTTTTGGGTTAAAATGATGGTATCACCAGACGGAGGACGTCCCAAAGTTGTCATTTCAGCAAAAAAACAAAAATTGCTAAATTTTGGAGTTACGACCTTTTAGCATTAGAGGGACGTATGATCCAAAAGTTATGAAAATCATCCTCCCCTTCGAATAAAAAATAGAAAAACACACATTCTCCCATATGAACCAACAGAGTATTGCAGCTGAATGATTCGGCTTAAGCTTTCGGCTTAAACTTATGACCTTGAATCTATCGGCTAGCTTTCGGCTAGCTTTTAGCTTTTCAAATTCCAAAATCGATATACCCCTCTATTGACATTAGAATTTCCAACAGAATTCAAAAATATACGAAAATTTGTGGCTTCCGCAAAACCTCAAAAGTCTATTTTAGATTTAAAGAAAAAAAAATTTTAATATCAAAACACACAAATTTTTGGCTTACGGCAGGGGAAAAATCAACAACACTGAATTTTTTTTGCGAATTTTTTTTGTTTTACAAATACAAACAAAATTAGTAAAATCACATTTTTTAAAAACAACTTTCTAATTATTTTTTTGGCGTAATTATCAATTATCAATGAAAAATTAAAATTAAAAAAAAAAGCCAAAAGCTAGCAGATTTATTCGGCTTATGACTGAAAAAGCCGTTACAGCATAGAGCTTAAAGCTAGCTTTTAGCTATCAATTTTCACTCAAAATACGGCTAGCTTTCGGCTTAAGCTTTCAGCTTTCGGCTAGCTGCAATACTCTGTGAACCAATGTAAATTTCTTCCATTAATCGCCTACACCTGTGACGTCACAAAACTTGTACTCAGACCTTGTACTATAGGTAGTGTTGACCTTATGGTACCAAATGGGAGAAATTCTATGGTTTCTTAGCGTGTACCTATCAAGAAAACATATTTTCTATACGAATCAGCAGGATCTGACGTTCGATTATTTTTCACCATGAAGTCTCTTATTCATCTATCTTATTCGCATAAGATCGATCCTCTTATTGCACAACGCGTCATATTTGTTGTATTTTTATGTAAATCAGTGGCGTTGGAGGTTATCTTTGGGAGGGTACAAAGTGAGTACAAAAACTTGGAATAACACAAGGATTTTCGGGAGAAGAGGCAAAAAGGAGCCTTCTTTTACGCTGTTGCCTCAAATATTTCATATAATTATGATTTTGTTCATGCCAGAGCAAAGCTTTGAAAAAAATGGGTGTACCTATCTAAATCTATAATGTGTAAAAAATAAATTTTTTCATGGTTTTAATGCGTTGAAAATCCCTATCTGATGTAATTTGGGGAGGGGGGAGTGCAGTTACTTGCACCTCAATTTCCGGAGGCACTGATGTAAATAACGTGTACCTACCTAAACAAGTGGGATGGTACATATCAGGCATGAACCTCCCAAGGAGCCCCAACCTCGTACGAGTTGAAATTGATCTTTTTTCATAATTCGAACTCGAGAGGAGAGGTTCGTTCTGTTGTGCAACTAGGCAACACTGTGTATATTTAGATTATCTCTATCTACGTCTACGTACGTAGAGTACCTTTTACCATGTTATTTTTATACAATAAATCTATTCCAAAAGTGTTCGCCTGTGAATCAAGTTGTATTCGTTTTGTTCTCTCGCCTCTACCCAACAAAGGTTATGGGCCCAGGTTCGTTTCTGTACGTGTTTAAAATGGAATAATTCCAATCACATTTTTGCCTGTGAAATAATTTTGTTTTTTGGCATTTTTGAGCTATTTTGGCTGTTTTTTTCGCGAACCTGTTGTATTTGTGTGCCCTGGTGTCCAAAATGGGTGAAGATTTTTGTAGATACAATATTAAACCATTTAATGGTGCGAATTTTGATAGCTGGAAATTTCGCATGGAATCCTTGCTAAGGATGGAAAAGGTATCCGATTTAATTACTGATCCAGTTCCATTACCCAGAAATCAGTCAGCTGAATGGAAAGCTTTAGATGCGAAGTGTATGAACCTGATTATCTCAAATTTGGATGATAGTATGCTCAATATTGTAGAAACCAAACGTCATGCTAAAGACATGTGGCAATCATTACAAGGTAATTTTCAACTCAAAAGTGATCAGCTAGTGGTAGATTATCGTGACCAGCTCCATAGCATGCAATATAAATTTGGTGATGATATTCAGAGATATGTTTCGAATTTCCGTTCCTTGGCCAATAAATTGAAAGATCTAAGTGATCCTACTGGGAAGAGAGTATATATTATCAAGTTATTACGTTCGTTACCTGTTGAATTCATGGCTCTCAGACTGCAGATCGAATCTACAGATGGAACTGTTGACCTTGATTGGGATAAAATTGGCGGCCAAATACTACAGCACCATAAATCAATCATGTTGGATAAACCACAGAGCTCCGTTACCCCAAATAGTCAAAGTGATGTGTCAAATCAGTCAAATGGCAATAATCAAGTGGCTTTTGTATCCGATCCTAATCAACCTGAATTACCCAGAGGAGGTCAAAGAACTCGCCAAAATGATGCTGGAAGAGGTAACAGTAGAGGAAATCGTGGATATCGGAACAATCGTGGTGGTAATTCTAGTCAAAATCGCAGCAATCGTGGATCCAAATTTCAACTCAAATTATATTAATCGAGATAGGCGTGGTCAACGTGGTAATTATTCTGGTAATTATTCTGGTAATTCGCGTCATAATGATGATCGTACTGATGTTAAATGTTATAATTGTGGTAAATTCGGCCATTTTAGTAGAAATTGTTACAGTAAGAAACCTAAAACTAATGCTAATTTGAGTTCTTTGGATAATTATTCGGAATTTTCTTTCTCACTCAGGTAAATAATACTGTAGTTAAATGTAATGGTAATAATGTGAATATGTTAAATAGTAACGAATTATTAGGTGATAAAGTGTGTCTTAAAAATCCTATTCGTGTAGGTATAGCTAAAGATGGTGTTTCTATGCAGGCGATTGAAGTAGGGAGGTTAAATGTAGAAACTGATAAAGGTATCAAGGGTATTTTCGATAAGGTATATTATGCTCCGGAATTGAGTAGGAACCTATTTTCTGTTCGTCGTCAAATGGATAAAGCTGGATTTTTAACTGTGTTTGGTAATAATAAGGTACAGATTGTAAAACCAGATGGTATCAAAATTTCCGAAAATAGTGTAGTTGCTTCTGGTAAGGTAGAAAATGATCTGTACAAAATGGATTTTTCTCTTTCGGAATCTGCTTGTGTGGCTTCAGTAGAAGATAGGTATTCGTTGAGGCATCGTAGGTTGGCGCATTTGGGTTTTAATGGGATGCAAAAATTGATCTCGAATGGAAAATTGGGATTGAGTGTCGATTTAGATGACGTAAAACTGTGTAATAAATGTGTAGATGGAAAACAAACTGTTTCTCCTCAGAAATATCCTGCTCCTAGAAGTAACGAAGTAAATTTTCGTATCCATACTGATGTTTGTGAAATAACCAAGTTGAAGAACCAATGTGTTTATCGGTATTTTGTAACGTTCATCGATGATTTTAGCCGTTTCGTTTGTATTTATTTTCTGAAGAGTATAGATGAGGTTTTGAGTAAGTATGAGGAATTTATGGCTATGATTTTGAATCAATTTGGTAGATACCCGAGAAAATTGAGATGCGACAACGGAGGGGAATATACGTCAGATGAGTTTAAAGATGCGTGTAAAGATAAGGGTATTTTTATCGAGTATACCTCAAGTTACAAACCTAGGCAGAACGGTGTAAGCGAACGCATGAACAGAACGATTTGTGAGAGAGCGCGTTGTATTTTATCGGATAGCGGTTGTTCGGATAAATTTTGGGTTCAGGCGGTAAGTTACGTTGTTTATGCGAAGAATCGATCTCCTAGTGTACGTGGAGATATTCCAGAGGAATTATGGTACGATAGACCCGTGGATTTCAACAAAATGAGAATATTCGGTTCCTCAGCATACGTTCATGTTCCTAAACCGAAGCAAGATGATAAAATGGCACCACGTACTCGGAAATGTATTATGATGGGTTACAGTTCGAATGGCTACTTTTTATACGATCCGGTAGATGAAAAATTGGTCCAGAGTAGCGATGTTATCTTCGATGAGTCAGAAATGTTTATGAAATCTGACCAACGGCAGGAGGAAACCGAAGAAACTCCAGCAATTGAGCCATCTACAAGTACGGGTGTGAATTCAACGAAACCTAAACCAGTTCCAGAGCCTATAAGTAGACCAAAACGCGATACGAGAGCTCCTCGACGATTTGATGATTATGAGGTAGGTTTGATGGCGTTATTAACGCAAGTTGGTATTCTGAAGACGTATGAGGAGGCAATATCGTGTGTGAACTCTGATAAGTGGGGAAAAGCGATGGAAAAAGAGTTTGAAAATTGGGATGAGAACAAAGTTTATGAGGTAGTTGATCGTGAACCTGGAATGCGTACACTTAAGACAAAGTGGGCCTACGCTACGAAGTACGATAATGTGAATAATCAGCTGATCGAAAAGGCTAGATTAGTAGCGAAAGGTTTTATGCAGAATGAAGGGGTCGATTTTACCGAAGTTTTTAGTCCAGTCGTTAGCTTGGAATATGTGAGATTATTACTAGCAATTGCGTGTGTGCTGGGTTATTATGTTCATCAGACGGATGTTAATTGTGCGTATCTGAATAGTCCTTTGAGAGAGCTAATTTATATCGAACCGCCGGATGGAATGAAGAATATTGGACCTGATAAAGTGTTACGGTTGAAAAAGGCATTGTATGGATTAAGGCAAGCAGCGAAGTGCTGGTACGAGTGTATCTCGGAATTCTTAATTGGTATTGGTTTTCGAAGGTGTGTTTCCGATGGCTGTATTTACGTTTTTGAAGGTGAAGATTACGTTATTTATCTAATTATGTTTGTAGACGATGGTTTGTTAATTGGAAATAAGCTGGAACGTATTAAGGAGATGATAGCGAGGATTGGTGAGAGATTTAAGCTCAAGGATATTGGTCCAGTCAAGAATTTTCTCGGTATTAAGATTGAGTATGATCGTGAGAGGAGGTTAATGACTTTGGATCAACGTGATCCAATCGAGAAGGTCATCCAGCGACAACGTATGACTGAATGCAAAATTGTGAGTACTCCGATCGAAGCGAAATTGAAATTAGAACCAACTGAAGGCGAGGTAGAAAAAGTAATCAAAAAGGAATATCAAAATTTATTAGGTTCACTTATGTATATCACCCTTGCTACTCGTCCTGATTTATCCTTCTCAATGAGTTATTTTTCCCAGTTCCAAAATAAACCGTCTATGATCCATCTTACACATTTGAGACGTTGTTTGCGTTATTTGAAGGGAACTCTAGAAAAAAAATTAGTTTTCTAGGGCGATTATGAGGGCAAAATTCTTGATGCATTTTCTGACACAGATTACGCCAATGCATCTGATTGTAAATCGATAAGTGGTAGTTTAGTGAGATTTTATGGTAATCCGGTTCACTAGCGAGCCAAGAAGCAGGCCGTAGTTACTCTGTCAACTCCTGCAGCTGAGTATGTTGCGTTATCTGAGACTGCGACTCAGGTAATCTCATTTAGGAGTCTACTGGAAGAGTTGGGTTTCTCATTAGATGAGCCTACGGTCATAAACGAAGACAATTCAGGTGCTATTTCGATTGCTAACGAGTATCGCAACAAAGGTTGCAAGTATTTGGATATTCGTTACCATCATGTGAGGGATTTGATTAGCCAGGGTAAAGTTGTTACTAAATATTGTCCGAGTGGGGAAATGATCGCAGATATTTTCACAAAGGGGTTAAAAAGGGAGATTTTTGTTCGATTAAGAGATAAATTACACCTAACAAGGGAGCTACCCGAAGTCGGACACGCGGAATGAAAAAACTTTTTCACGGGCTTGTAGAGCATCACCAAATACTTCCACAACCAAAATTTCAGCCCCTAAAGTTGATATAGGGGGGAGCTATGGAGGTTTGAATTTCGAAAAATCGCCTAATACACCGAAAAAGTACAAAAATCTAAATATGTAACTCGCGTTCTTTTGGCGTTTAGGAGATGGATTTTATACCAGGAAGGCCATCTGAAGATGGGATAGTCACCTAGATTCGAGTTTAACATCCGGGGGGGGGGGATTTTCACTCATACCTTTTATGCGTGATGTAGAAAAATTGTAATAACGACCAATGTATGAGTGAAAATCCCGCCCCCATGTTAAACTCGAATCTAGGTGACTATCCCATCTTCAGATGGCCTTCCTGGTATAAAATCCATCTCCTAAACGCCAAAAGAACGCGAGTTACATATTTAGATTTTTGTACTTTTTCGGTGTATTAGGCGATTTTTCGAAATTCAAACCTCCATAGCTCCCCCCTATATCAACTTTAGGGGCTGAAATTTTGGTTGTGGAAGTATTTGATGATGCTCTACAAGCCTGTGAAAAATTTTTTCATTCCGCGTGTCCGACTTCGGGTAGCTCCCTTGTAAGATAGGTACCTAGTTATACTTTATTTAGCCTATCAATTTCTGTGATCCTATTTTAGATTATTGTTGTACTCGGATATATATTTTCGTAAATTTTTGAATATTTCCCTCTAGTCAATATTATGTCGTTTAGTCCAAGCATCCTATTGTATTTATTGTCGTTTTTATTCCCTGATCGAAAAGGGGAATTAATCAATGTATCGTTTCTATTTTCGTTTATATTTTTCGCGATTTTCTCGCATGTTTTCGTATACGTAATATTTATTTCTGTATGGGTTGTCTAGTTGAGAGGGGGTTTGTTGTGCAACTAGGCAACACAGTGTATATTTAGATTATCTCTATCTACGTCTACATACGTAGAGTACCTTTTACCATGTTATTTTTATACAATAAATCTATTCCAAAAGCGTTCGCCTGTGAATCAAGTTGTATTCGTTTTGTTCTCTCGCCTCTACCCAACACGTTCCACTGCCCTCCTGCCACACTCTTTCGAATTCAATACAATAGAAGCGCCTTTAAATGACACCAATTTTTATTTATCATGTATTTAATTACAAAAATTCTTAGAAAGAATTTTTTTTTCGAATTTCGTTTTAAAGTTAGTATTACAAGTATCAATGTAAGAATAGCCTCAAATTCATTGTCGCGTCAAATTTTCTGCACAAATTTCAAGCGTCATACCTACAGCAAGTAATTATGGTAGCAATTGAGCTAATTACTCTTCTTATACAGCCAGTAGATTATCATACCAGGTAAAGTCAACCAGACGATCAAAGTTAAAATCCTGCAAACAAAAAAAATCTATAGGTAGATTAAAAACCATTTTTCCTCAGTGTGATAAGGGTTCAAGAATGTGAGAGGGGAAAGGAAGTTGAAGTATTGGGTTGCGGAGGATGTGGAGTTGAGCTCCGAGGAAAGCACAGTCCTGGGGATCCAAACACAAAAAGGAATTTTAACTTTCAGCAGTAAAGTTGAAAAGTCATTGAGATTATCGATGTTAGGTACTGTCGACAAAACTGCCGGGTCTCCCTCCTGCAATTTATTCTACTTTTACACCCCTTTTCCATAACTATCATTTTCTAAGTGAAAAATTACAATTTCAGCAGTTAAGGTTGGTGCAAAATTAGATTTGGCTGAAATTGATATATGCGACGTCAGTTCCTCGGATTCAAACGGGAATGAAACAGCCGTCACGTTAAATTATAATGTGATTTTTCGATAATTTAATGATTGATCGTACCTTTTCGTTGATTTTTCAAAACGTAGGTACTTGATAACTTATTTTATCAAGGATTAAGAATTTTTGTGATGTAAGATGCTGAAAAATTCATTTAAGATGACAGAAAATAGTGCAAAAGATGAAATCTGAAAAAATTACACTGAAGAGCCCGTCATACCCCTTCTCCAATCATAAAATTTTTAAAATGGGATTTCAACACCCCTGAGGAGTACAGTGATATTCAATTTTATCCAAAATTCAAAAAAAAAAAGAGAGCAAAGTAACATTGATTTCTCCTAATTCGAAGATGTTGGGTTCGAATTTGTACTCTTTTTTTTTTCCATCCGATCTTCTGAACCTCCCCATCAGATCCTTTGATGAGGTTAAAATTAAAAAAAATCTTCAATACCTATTATTCTCCCATTTCAAAATTTTGGGTCATTGTTACACTACCTACTTTTTATTTTAACATGGATAGTCCAGTGGCAAACTGCAAGTAAACTGCAAAATATGATGGAGGCGTGAAATTTGGTATGGTGAACAAGGATATCATAACGAATTTTTCAGAGTTCGGGAGAGGGTGGTGGGGAGGTTTGAAGGGGGGTTCAACCCCCATTTTTCGAAATTGGACTATCGACCCTTTTTTGGTGTCATTCTAATATGATTGAATCCCGCTGAGTTTAAAAATGTCATTATACTTTCAAAATCCGAGTGAGAGAAGACCCTCAAATTTGAGATTCCTCAGCTCGTGTTTTCGCATTTTCCCTCAAAACTGACTAAAAATCACATTTTTTCAACTTTGCACAACCTGTCGACCTTCCAATCAAATTTTCATTACGATTTTCGAAATCTACGGATAGATTGTCATACAGGGTGTTCCGTGAATCGTCTGCCAAACATATTTTTTTGGATACAACCGGGTACCACTAAAAAAAACTTGAGATGAACATGTTGCCTATCTTAACCCTTTCGCTCCCGCACCCAAATTTTTGGGGGCTTCCCATGGCCCAAAATTTTTTTCCTTTTTTTCTTGCATATTTCTCTTCTAAAAACTAGTTTAGGACCAAATATTTCGTTTTCACGAATTCGCAACTTTATAGAAAAAAATATAATTTTTTTTCATTTTGGCCAATTTTTCCCCCTTTTTATGGGTTATTGGCAACATTGTGTGAGCTCAAAGGTGTAAATAATTGGTTGCAGTGTTGGCAGCCCACCACAGAAGTTTTAGAGTGCTACGATAGCCCAGCACAAAGATATCAGCTATTTAAATGTAAGATGATGGAGTCACAAATGTGTGACGCCGGGCAATGAAATGTCACTTGCCTGTCACACATATGTGACGGCGGGAGCGAAAGGGTTAAGAATTTAAGGGGCAAATGCTGCTTCTAAAAAAATCACGTCAAAACAAATGCTGCTTCTAAAAAAATCACGTCAAAAATTTTTTTGACCATGGGAATGGATAGTATTTTGAAAACTGAACAAATTTTCACTATACGACTTTTTGCCTAACTCAAAAATTAAAGAAGCTACAATTTTTTTTTTCAAAAACAATTTTTAAAAAATCAACTAATCAAGGGAATGGATAGTACGTTGAAAACTGAAGAAATTTTGTTCTGTGCATTTTATGCCTAACGTCGAAAATGAAGGGGCTACGGCTCGCGCAAAAAACGTGGGCTTCAAAAATTTTTCGAATTTTCCCAATTTTAAATGACCCTTGGCCCCTTCATTTTTGATGTTAGGCAAAAAGTGTACAGAACAAAATTTTTTCTGTTTTCAACGTACTATCCATTCCCTTAATTAGTTCATCAGAAAAAAAAAATTGAAAAAAAATTTTTGTAGCCCCTTCAATTTTCAAGTTGGGCAACAAGTCATATAGTAAAAATTTGTTCAGTTTTTAAAATACTATCCATTCCCACGGTTAAAAAATTTTTTGACGTAATTTTTTTAGAAGTAGCATTTGCCTCTTAAACCCTCAAGTTAGGCAACATGTTCATCTCAAGTTTTTTTTTTAGTGGTACCCGGTTATATCCAAAAAAATATGTTTGGCAGACGATTCATGGAACACCCTGTACATATTGACCTTTTTCAATTTTTCATATCCCTACTTAGTGAACAGAGGGGTCTAAAGGTGCTGAAATTAGACCAATATTTCACATTTTTGGGTAAAAATCACAATTATTTAATTATATACGAGATAATATTTATGTGTCGAAGTTTTTTATGCGATGTCTGAGTAGTGCAGATCCAACAGAATAAATATAGGCCCACAGGCACCTCGTATACCCCAGATTTTTTTGTTAAAATGTTATAGTCCAGTAGAATTAACATTTCATAGGGAAAGACTCGTTTGAGGTGTCCGGTCCCGTCTGGGGTGCGCAACTCCCCCAAATTGTGGATCTTTGCCCCCAAATCAGGTTTTTGGCCCATAACTGCCAAAATATTAGCGTTAGAGCAAAAATGAGGTCTATAAAACTTGTTCTACGTAAAATTTCCTATCAGATGAGTTTTGAATGGTATTCGCAAACTCAAGGGGACTGGAGCTATGATTTATCAAAGGGAGGGGGTTTTCTCTAAAAATCTGATTTTTGGTTTATATCTGCTGAAATATTGATTCTAGTGTAAAAATGAGGTCTACATAACTTAATCTACATCGAATTTCTGATCAAATGACGTATGGATGATACGCACAAACCCAAGAGGACTAAAGCTACAATTGAGCAAAACAGGGGTTATTCTAAGGGGTAGTTCCAGCTTGTTTAGGTTCGGTAACTCCAAAATTGCTTGGTAAAGATTCTCAAAGCATTAAAACATTAAAAAATCTCTTTTTTGAGCTTCAAAAATCTAATTTTTTCAGAGCTTCGGCCCCGCTTCGCTCAAGCATAAAAAAATTATAATTACATTTGAGTATCAGGTATTTGCCGTATAAACCCCCCTTTCATTATATTAAACAGAGATTCTCAAAGCATTAACACAAGAAAAAAATTTATTTTTTGAGCTTCAAAAATTACATTTTTCGAAAGCTTTGCCCTCGCTTCGCTCGGGCATACGTTAACAAAATAATGATTATGTACTATCTGGGGCAATAGTGCAAAAAAAAAGCTCACGTTCGTTTCCTTCCTCTAAAATCTTTCTGGTATCCTAAGTCTCCATACCACTCTGTACTCCCCCCCCACCACCCCAAAAATGCCTCTGACCCCACTGAGTGGTATTAAATTGATTCAACAATAAATTCTCTCTCTTCTAATAATTTAATTTAATTTTCAAGAAAAATTGATAGGTATTTCAGTTTTTTTTCAAAATCAACATTAAAATCTCGGTAGTTCCAAAATTTCCTTAGAATAACCCCTGGAGCAAAAAAAGGGGGTTTCCAATTCTGTTCATAATATACTTATGTGAGATATGTCTCCCATTCTGATACAAATACTAAATACGTATGATTCACTGTTATGAAACGTGTGTAATCAGGGCGTATTCTAACGTGCAGTTCCACACAATTTTTGCAGCTCCAAAAAGAAATTGTGCAGTTCCAAAAAGTCAAAAAATTTCGTTGGAAACTGGGCAAATGATGTGTAAATTGTCAAATTTGTTTAAAAGTAGAAAAATTTTCCAAAAAAAGTTGGAAAATATTGCTCTAAATACCTAAGTGAATTTGCCGACTATTTAAGAAATGTTTTCAAGATGTCTGAATCTTGTAAGTCGTCTAAATTGATAAATTTTGTTGTAAATCGACAAATTCACGAAAATGTGCTGATTTACAACAAAATTTGTCGACTTATTGTAAAAATTTCTCAAATAGTCGGCAAATGGAACTGCAAACTGGCACAAAAAAGCACGAAACAAGAAAAAGGCACAAAATTTCGTAAAACACTTCAAAAAGCACGAAATTTTTACTCCGAAGTGATGTAATTTTTTAAAACAACAAACTATTAGAAAAACGAATTATTTTCTTTCCAAAAATCATTAATTTTTCAAATCTTAGCCCTCGCTTCGCTCGGGCATATGAAGCTTACAGTTTTTTTTTTTTAAAAGGGTTGAGGATTTCGCCTCCTTTAAAAAATGAAGAAATCTCAGCTTTTGGATAGGTACTTCCTTTTTCAAAAATTTTCGCAAAATCGCTTCGCTCAGGCTCGAGGAATTCACGCAATTTTTTCTCGAAATGATGGTATGAATCCTTTTCTTTTCCATAAAAAATTGAATATTTTGAAGCGAAAGAAATTTGTATTCCTCATTTATCCGAGTGCTTAGTGCCAATATGTCAAAATTTTTCATTTTTTTGAAAAGGGAGTAGGTCATTAAGGAATATAGTTTTTTTGAAAGTCAAAAAAAGTGGCCAAAAAAAGAATTTTCTTTCTGATTTTAGTACGACTGGTCGGAAAATTTCTGTTTTTAAGAATATGAGTAGGCAAATTTTTTCTTTTCTAATAATGTCAGTCGGAAAATTTTTCATTTTCGCCTCTCCAAAGGGTAAAATAGAAATGATTTAGTAGTAGCGGTAAAAAAATTTTTAGAGGGTCGAAAATAATATACATTTTTGTTTTGTGTTTCCTTTTTAACTGGGGCTCAAGGCCCTCTCAAAAAAATTCAAGGTCTATTTCCGCCTAGAGTATACTCGTGGTATTGTTTCAACACGATACTATCTTTTTATCGTATCGTTGTATACTCAGTATTTGTAAAAATTTCTCAATGGAACTATGTTTGTGCAGCTCCAAAATTTTCTTAATTTCTTAGAATACGCCCTGTGTCTAATGCAGTTTGCAGCACTTTATTACCAAATTTCCCCCATTTGTGGACCCCTTAACCCTAATATCACTTCGCCTCTTCAAGTTTTCAAATGTCACTCGTACCAAAAAAATGGACTGAACAAATAATTTAGTACACAGAATTTCCTTTTAAATTAGACCAAGAGTGACCATCCAACCAGGGGGGGGGGGGGGTGAAAGGTGAAATAATGAATTTTCAAATGCAAGAAGTTTTTGTTATTATGTCGCTAATAGGCTAATAGGAAAAACTTTCTCACGAGGGAAAAGTGGAAAAAATTTAGTCCACTTTTTCTGCATCCACAAGATTTTCCGCATAATTTTGTACAAGAGCAGAAAATAGTTCGGAGAATATAAATTTTACGTAGAACAAGTTTTATAGACCTCATTTTTGCTCTAACGCTAATATTTTGGCAGTTATGGGCCAAAAACCTGATTTGGGGGGCAAAGATCCACGATTGGGGAGACGCGCACCCCGGACGGGACCGGACACCTCAAATTCATGTTCAGGACATAAAAATGGACCACTTGAGCGAAAAATCGATTGGCCGCCAAGTCTTTCCTTATGACCCCTTTTTTCGGCTAATTCTACTGGACTATTACCCCTCCCACTGAATGGGCTCACCCCTGCTCATTCCTAGGCTTTAATCGCAAATGACAAATTTAAAATCAGCGCCTTCGAAAACTTAGATTTTGACACGTACCTATGTCGATTTTTTGTCAAAATATTACCGCTTCCTCTGAATAGTCACCCCCTCTCACTTGCATTTAATAAAAAAATCATCGACTGATCTGGGTCGAGGAACGTCAGAAAACATTATTCAGTAATTCATTCCGCGATTAGGTGGCGAAAAAATTTACAAAGTATGCAATTTCACTTTTAAAGTAATCAACATTGGGCAAAACTCTAGTTAAA
Organism: Pseudococcus viburni; assembly: GCA_033439095.1. Classification (NCBI taxonomy): domain Eukaryota; kingdom Metazoa; phylum Arthropoda; class Insecta; order Hemiptera; family Pseudococcidae; genus Pseudococcus; species Pseudococcus viburni. Next base: position 630 of record JAVBJF010001042.1, on the reverse strand, counting down.
AATGACCCCCCCCTCACTCCTACAGAGGGGTATACGAGGTGCCTGTGGGGCTGTATTTTTCTGTTGGGCCTGCACTACTCAGACATCGCATAAAAAACTTCGACACATAAACATTATCTCGTATATAATTAAATAATTGTGATTTTTACCCAAAAATGTGAAATATTGGCAGGGGGTTCCAGCCAGCCAATAGCTGAAAGCTGATAGCCGATAGCTTTTGGTAGCTAATGGGGTTCAGCCGATAGCTGATAGCCAGCTAATTGCGAAGTCACCAGCCAATGGTCAGCCAATGATTTTTCTTTTTCTTTTTTTTAAATAAATGAATATGTCGATGTAGAAATGAATAGTTTTGATTTTTTTTTTCAAAATTGTTGGTTTCGGCCCTTCGGGTTTCTTTTTAGCTTCTCTGTTTTCCAGCAAAAAAAAAAAAAAAAAAAAGGTTATAAGAACGTAACTACAGTCGCCTACATATCGTGACGAGTATTTTGAGGGGTCACATGGTTATTCAGCCGATAGCCAGCTGAACGTCAGCTAATGAAATTCCAGCAGCCAATAGCCAGCTTTATTTCAGCTAATGAAAAAATTCAGCAATAGCCCGATAGCCAAAAGCCAATGACCATTGGCTGGAAA
>JAVBJF010001041.1:0-23308 GCA_033439095.1 Pseudococcus viburni | reverse complement strand
TAAAGTTGAAAATATGGCTTGAGATTCATGACACAGCACTGAAACGGTGCGATTTAAGTTTCTACGTCTCCCTAAACCATCGTCATCCTTCTTCGATCAAAACTCAGACGGCTACTAGGGGGTCGAAAAGTTGCAGATCGCAAAATTCAAGTGAAATTTTCGTTGGCTCCGAGTAATTTATTTTTGCGTCGGGTAATTTTTCCTTCTTTTTCAAAATAAATTTTTGAAAATAATTTTCAAAATTTTCTCGATCAGTGTAGCTAATTGCAAATTGTGAACGTCAAATTATTGAAATTCGCGTTGATCTGATCATGTTGTATCTTACTATATCTTATCTCTGGAAAAATTCACATTTTTTTTTGTTTTTTCATTAATCAGAAACAAACTGAGGAGAAAATTTTTCGTACCAGTGCAGTCACTTGTAAACCACAAAACCCCTGATTTTTAATCATGAAAAAATGAATTTCGAGACTTGAAGCAAAATTATCGCGATGAGGTTGTTAATCGGGGTATTTTGACCTGGTGAACACGAATATGAGATTGTTTTTTTCATTTGGCAATTTCTTCTTGGTTATTTCATTTGGCAATTTCTTCTCTGAAAATTAGTCATTTTCAAGTTAAAATTTCGCATCTCGAGCAAAAAATAACGAATTTTTAGGGGAGAAATGGCCAAATGAAAAAACCAATCCTATTTTCGTGTTCAGCAGGTCATAATCCGCCGATAAACACCCTTTTTTCGATAATTTTGCTTTCAAGTCTAAAAATTCATTTTTTCAATGAAAAATCAAGGGAAAACAATGAATTTTATGACTTTACGAATCCCTCGTTAGTTTCTTGATCTGGTATTACCTATCCGCATGAAACGCTGAAAAAATGTGCTAAAATAACGTCATTTCTGTATCGTTTTTCGAAATTTTCAGCACTTGGTTAATATGTGAAATTTTTGCTGACCCTGAATTAATTTTTTTTGCACCGGGTAGCTACACTAACTTTTTTCTTTTAATTTTTGAAGAAAATTTTTGAGAATTTCCTCGAACTGGCAAATTGCGAATTGTGATATTCAAATTGACTAATTTTCAGAGAAGAAATTGTCAAATGAAAAAACCAATCTCATATTCGTGTTCAGCAGGTCAAAATACCCCGATTAACAAACTTTTCGCGATAATTTTGCTTCAAGTCTCGAGATTCATTTTTTCATGATTAAAAATCAGGGGTTTACAAGTGACTGCACTGGTACGAAAAATTTTTTCTTCAGTTTGTTTTTGATTAATGAAAAAACAAAAAAAAATTGTGAATTTTTCCAGGGATAAGGTATAGTAAGATACAACATGATCAGATCAACGCGAATTCCAATAATTTGACTTTCACAATCCGCAATTGGCTACACCGATCGAGGAAATTTTGAAAATTATTTTGAAAAATTTATTTTGTAAAAGAAGGAAAAATTATCCGACGCAAAAATAAATTACTCGGAGCCAACGAAAATTTCACAATATTTGAATTTTGCGATCTGCAACTTTTCGACAGCCGTCTGAGTTTTGATAGAAGAAGAATGGCGATGGTTTAGGGAGACGTAGAAACTCAAATCGCATCTTTTTAGTGCTGTGTCATGAATCTCACGCCATATTTTCAACTTTGAAAACACAAAAAACCGCGTTTTTTCAAAAGTATGTGTCCTTTGGGGACCCCTAGCCCCGCCCCACTTCTACCTGGAGGGCTCAAATTTTTTTCTGGTAGTCTCCTAAAGTGGCCCAACAACCCTACCGAGTTTGGTCAAAATCCGATGTATGTTTTTTTTTCGCGCTGCACCCTAATGAACATTCATGGACGTTATGCTTCTAGTGGAAGCAAATTAGCATAATTTTGGGGGGGAGGGATTTTTGCCTAGCAAAATTTTTATTGAATTTGAGTTATTTTTTGGCCGGAAAAGGGGCATATAAAAATCTCGTAATAAGTAATGATTTTTTTTTTAAATTCAGTAAGACCTCATGCAGTTCAAATCATTCTTCTGTACAATTTTGAGTTGTAAGTACCTACACCTCTTGAAAAAATGCCCTCTTCTCCATGCTTCATCAATATCATAATGTAAAGGCCTGGAAAACTTCAAAAAATTGATCTGAAAAATCTGGAAAAGTCGGAGAAAATAATTTCTGAAATATTTGGGACAATGGACACTAGGGTGGATTGAAAAAAAAAAACATATCTTGGATTTCGACCAAATTTGGTGGAGTGGTTTACTTTGAGTGGGAGACTACCCAAAAAAAATTTGAGCCCCCCAGGTGCAAGGGGAGGGGAGCAGGAGGTGATCAAAGTGCACCTCCTTTTGAAAAAAACGCAGTTTTTTGTGTTTTTTAGAAAATAAAAATCGTGCAACTCAAAAGTTGCGATTTGAACTTCTACAACTCCCTGAACCATCGCCGTCCTCCTCCGATCAAAATTCAGACTGCTACCAGGGGGTCCAAAAGTTGCAGATTGCAATATTTCAATAATATGAATTTTTCACTAAGCTGGAATGATTTTTTTCATCAAGTAATTGAGCAAACATTTTTTTTGGATCACTGAAAGTAAATTTTGAAAAAAAAATTATGAAAATTTTATGCACCAGTGCAGCCAACAGCGAATCGTAAAATTCCAAAATACAGAATTTATGCCAACTTTGAATTGATTACTTTTTCGCTTGAAAATATTATGAATTTTTTTCACTTACTAGAAGTAAATTTCGGAAAATCTTGTATATCCGCCAAAAAAATTCTCCAAAAAAGAATTAGTCCCCGCCCTCTGGACCACACAGCTCCAGTGTGAGTCATCATTGCTTATCTACGAATAATACGTGCCAAATTTTAATGCCTCCTAATAAGTTTTTCGATAGGAAAATGTTATGATATAAAAGTGAAATCCGCCCAAAGGCCCAGAAGCCCAGAAAAACATCCTTCCACTTCACCAATTATTTAACCAATTATTTTGGTAAAGACTAAAAAATTGAAAAAAAAATTGAAAAAAATTGTGGGGCGTTCAGATGCCTCACATGTTTTTCAATACGCTAGAATAATTTAAAGTTGAAAGTGTTGAGAAAAGTACCAATTCTTTTAAGCATAATTAATTAAACATCTGTCCGCCCCACAATTTTTTTTTTAATTTTTTTTTCAATTTTTTAGTCTTTACCAAAATAATTGGTTAAAATAATTGGTGAAGTGGAAGGATGTTTTTCCTGGGCTTCTGGGCCTTTGGGCGGATTTCACTTTTATATCATAACCATTTTCCTATCGAAAAACTTATTAGGAGGCATTAAAATTTGGCACGTATTATTCGTAGATAAGCAATGATGACTCACACTGGAGCTGTGTGGTCCAGAGGGCGGGGACTAATTCTTTTTTGGAGATTTTTTTGGCGGATATCATTGTTTTTTTTTTACGTAGTTAACCAATCTGGCTGAAATTTCGATATAATGTTCGATTGATCCAGATAATTCTACTTTTTGATTTTTTTTAAATTTCTATTTCAACAAACTATTTTTCTAAACTTTCATCAAAATGTAAAAAAAACCATTTAAATTTTCCAAAAATTCTAGTTTTTATTTACTTACAATTTTTCAAAAAACTCTAGTCATTTCTTTCGTACAATTCGCTTACTTTTTCAATTCGTGGATTTTTTACAGAAAATTATTTTCAAAAAAAATTTATGATTGCAGAATCATTACTTTTTTTTTCCTATTATTGTTGATTTTTTTTTGAAAGTTTCCATTTTTCGGAAGATTAATTATCAATTTTTTGTCCACGCTGATAAGACTTTTTCACAGTAGGGTTGATGCAAATGAAAAAAATGGTACCTTGATTTGTAGGCACGAAAAAAATCGTTTTTTTTAATTCACGATTTTCACAGGCCATTATGAATAAGATTAGGGCACTGATAAAAAATTTTTTCAACCTGCTTGCATCAAGAAAATTCATCATTTTTGACGTGCGTAAAATTTAATTAAAAATGATAATGAATTTAAACATTGTTCATTGTTATTGCCTTTGGGACTTTTGCTAACCACTATTTGTCAATTAATTACCAGCTTTGTGACAGAAATTTAAATTTTAGTTTCTCCTGTTTTTTCTAATCTTCTTTTTATTTTATTATATAACTTTCGTTATTGCTTATTTTTTGCTCAAAAATCTTTCGAAAATTGCATTATAAATATCAATTGAAACCCTAAAAAAAAGAATTGACTACATATTTTTACCTACTACATTACCTACCCTAATGGTTGAGCTTTTTTCACTTTTCCAAGAATTTGAAAACCAGCAATTTTTATTTCGATTCTGGCAAACTTTTAAAACCAGGCTGGTACATGAAATATGGGGTGCTCAGTATAAAACAATTCGTCAAAAGCTTTCACTTTTACGCTTTCAAACGCTTTCACTTTTGTGCCAATCTTTCCGCAAAGCTACAGAGTTTTTTAAAGCATCATCAAAAACCAAACTTTGTACATATTTAGTTCACACATGTCTTCAATCGCTTTTGCTATTCTCGACATTCAACTCGTTGCTTTTTTTTTCTACATCTCATTCAAAATGGCCATTTTTCAACAATTTTCAAAAACTTTCAAAAGCTCTAAAAATGGCAAAAAAAAAAAAACCAATCAGACTGGAATTTCAAATAAATGATGATTTTCACTCGTAAAATCCCGCTGAACCTGAAAACTTCAATTTTTTTATTTTTTGATGGGAAAAAATTTTTTTTTTTTTTTTGACCCATAAAAAAGGGGAGGTTAGGAGCAATTTTCAAAATTTCAAATTTTTGCTCCGATCACATTGTCCGAATTGACGAGTAGATCCCAAGTACAAATTTTCACCAAATTCAAACAAAACGTCTATTCTCCAGCCTTGTTGTAAGTTTTGTCCAAGTTTAGTAAAAACAGTGAATTTGGGGGGTCTGGAACTCGGCGAGTTCTTTTCCTGCAATTTCCGTTTTTGTTTTTTTGAAAAGAACTCGAAAAATTAAGAAACTTTTGTCTAAAAAGTTTTTTAATTCAACGTTTTCATTTCTGAAAAAAAAGAAATTGAAAACGTGAAAAAGGGCTATTTAATGATTAGAGAATATAAGGTTCACGCTAGTACGTTGACATGACGTTTACGATTCTGACATGGAGGGGGCGGGGGAGGATCACTAGCGTGATCCTTGATCAGTGTAGCCAGTTGTAAATTCTACTCTATGAAATTTACGTTTATCTCGAATTAACTTTTTTATCGTTTGAAAAATTCACTGTATTATTTTTATTTTCAATCAGATCAATAGAAGTTTGCCAACACTGAGCGTAAGTAATCCATTCTCAAATCAGTGAAAGATCTTGTTCAGTTCATACGACCGCGCATCCCGATGTGAAGATATGTTTTTAAAACATACTTTTTTCGATTGGGAGAAAAAATTGGTCCAATTACTTCATGAAAAAAAATGCATTCGAGTTTCGTAATATTATAGAAAATATCACAATTAGCTACGCTGGCTGCAACTGACCCGTAAAAATTTTCAAAAAATAATTTTTTAAATTTTTCCATTTCTGCAATATGATGACTGAAACAAAAATTAGTTGTTGAATTTTTTTTAAACAATAAAAAATTAATTCGAAAATTAACGTAAATTTCATATGTTAGAATTTATAACTGTTCTACACTGATTATACAAAATTTTCCGAAAAAATTTCCGAAATTAACTTCTAGTGAGTGAAAAAAATTCAATAATATTTTCAATAGCGAAAAAGTAATCAATTCAAAAAAGTTGGCATAAATTCCTGTATTTTGGCAATTTTACGATTCGCTGTTTGGCTGCACTGGTGCATAAATTTTTCATAATTTTTTTTTCAAAATTTACTTTCAGTGATCGAAAAATTTTTTTTTGCGTCATTACTTGATGAAAAAAAAATTATTTCAGCTTATGAAAAAATTCATATTATTGAAATATTGCAATCTGCAACTTTTGGACCCCCCGGTAGCAGTCTGCATTTTGATCGGAGGAGGACGGCGATGGTTCAGGGAGTTGTAGAAGCTCAAATCGCAACTTTTGAGTGCTGTGACGGCTTCTCGCACGATTTTGAATTTCTAAAAAACACAAAAAACTGCGTTTTTTTCAAAAGGAGGTGCACTTTGAGCACCCCCTGCTCCCCTCCCCTTGCACCTGGTGGGCTCAAATTTTTTTTGGGTAGTCTCCCACTCAAAGTAAACCACCTCACCAAATTTGGTCGAAATCCAAGATATGTTTTTTTTTTCACTCCACCCTAATGGACACCCTGTTCAAGTCAAGATCTCGATAGGTAAATTTCTAGATGCATTTTCACCCGATACAAAATCTACACTGCATATTCACCGCTCCCTTATTTCAATACTACGAATTTGCCGTTGAATCGCTTCGTTATATTAAAAAATCACTCGAAGAATGAAACATGATTCGCGTTTGTGAAAAAAATGACGTAACTTGGATAGATAAATATGGGTAAATATACGATTCGGTATTATTACGCGAAAATAGCCGAAGAAAAACTACTATAACCAATCAAAACCATAACAATAGGCAATTTCGCGCTGCTTTCTTTATAGATACTTGCAGGGGTATAGAAATGATCTCGCATCAATCGCAGCAAAAAATGATGCCATTAGATACAGGAAGGGTAGGATGAGTAGGAAAAAAGCTTTTTCCAAATGAGAGTATAAATGTACCATATATGTACGAGAATGGAAAAGTATGGACGTGCCGGGGCCTAGACAGGTCTGACGCTCTGCCTTGCTTCTGACGAAAAACACGAGAAGATGGGGGCGAAAAAACACAAAATAGAGAAACACATAGTACATTTCGCGTACAAACGATCGCATTAAGCGTGAAATAGTCAGTATATGTGAGTTGAGCGCGCGCTACACGATGAGTCGAAGAATGCCACATAATAAATCAAAACATTAAAGCTCATAAATCGCTTCGACTTTGTTTACACTTAAGCTTATTAGGTAATAAAAACGCTTTATCGAGATATTTATTTATTACGCTGGTAAATAACACGGTTGCACCGCTAGCTCTACCGGCTCCGCAGACAGGCTCGCCTCAGCGTGCAGTACATGGCGCAAAATGTAATTAAAATTTAATTCCGGAGTCGGTCGTCGTTCGTGGTCGCGGCTTTTGCGAGCTTTTTATATGTCGCGAGGCGACGAGAGGCGATTTTGCCGGAGCGCCGTGCATACCTATTGACAACACGGCATTTGCGATCCAGGAACAGGTTGAGTGTATGGACTCCTGCCCTCTCGTCTGCCAACGAAGCTGGAGAACCAGAGGAAGAAGGAGAGGCGAGCAAAAAGCTCTGCTACTGTGCTTCTTTCCCTAGGTAGAAAAGTATGGTTTATACGTAGACCGACACTCACACTGGCACACTGCTGGCATTCGATATTCGCCGCTCGCGTCACCCGACGTCGACGTCGTCCAATTACCAAATGAAAACTCGCCTTTACCTTTTTTCCAGTCGGGCTGGGCGGCGCGTCCCCTCGCATCGCCACTTTCACGAAATAAAAAAACCTCGCTCTTTAGCTTTTGATGCGTGAAATTTTTCAAACGTCGGGAATTTTTCACATACAAAAAAATCGAAAAAATGCTCTCCCTTTATTTATCGACTCGCTGCGATAGTCGTATGAGCTAGTGCATGGAATCGCAGTGGGTACGTACTGACGGAACACGTTATATGGTTATACGCAAGCGTCGCGAACCTCGTGTCACTTCCTCTTGGCAGACGTACTCCGTGTGCCCACTTTTTTTTTTGGTCAATTCCCAAAATGATGTTTTACCAAAATACCCCCGCTCGCGTGTAGCAGACGCACTCCTGCCGGACTGCAAACGAATAATAAATACCTTTCGTTTCGTGTGATGCCAATACGTCTCTTTTTCTGTTTTTCTTCCACACTTCCGCTTCCATTCTGCGGTCGCTTTGTAGATAGATAGATGGCTAAATACGAGGCGACGTTGGACCGAGTATCTGTTGAACCGCAGAGTGATTCGACTTTCGACCCTCCCCGCTGTCGGCTCCGAGTCGGATATATTAAATTAAAAATTTACGCGCACGTCCGATTCACACCGTGTCAGTGTACATGTACTTGGGTAAAATCTGCGATATTATGAAGCGAGTAGCGAGTACCTACGTATCTACTGTAATACCTACCTACCTCTACGTAGTACGTGTATTTGGTGTGTGGTGGACGGCTCTGTTTACATTGGAAGTGAAATGTTTGTATAAGTATGTGTATCAGAGTCACTTCATACCTCTCTCCTACTCGTATGCGTAGGTACATTTATAGCGCACGTAATAAAATAAATATTCGTTTCCGTTTTTACAAATAGCCCCGTTTTTTGTATCGTACGTGCGTCGTTTTGTGTATCGTCGCGTCGTAGGTAGTAAAGGCCCGAATCGTTAAACTGGGAAACATTTTTTTTCTTTATTCAAAATCTGAGTCTCCGTATCAACAACGTGTGCACATTGGGCCAGTAGTACCCCCTACAACAAGGCTGCACAAACGTTCAGTATTTTCATCAGTAAACATCCTCAAACTACAACCCAGCGAATAGAACGTTCAAAAAATTGGTCGTGTCCTATCGCTCATGTTTCTGTGTGGTGTCGTAGACATTTCAGATTTTGAAGATAAAAAAATTTTCGAGTGATGGGTGGGGCAGAGAGAGAGGGTCCTTAAATTGAATTTCTAATAATATTCGGTAGAATATGTCTAATATTCGTTTTCCGAGTCGTAAGATTACGAATTTCGTAGCTCACAAAATTGTACGAGTGAGGAATAGCAAATTTAAGTTTAACCCCCTACTGCCTCCTTCTACAATTTTTTGAGTACGAAATTTTCGTAATCTACGACCTCGAACAACATTACATTTTGACATCTTTTACACGTGACTGTTATTGGGTAAGTGTTTCATGTTTTGACCCCTCCCGTTCCTGTCCTCCCCCTCTGAAAGAGAAAAAATAATGAAAAATTTTTTAAGAGCGAAATTCGTAATCTAACGGACCTCGAAACGTATATGGTGATATTTATACGACACGATAGCATACCATATATGAAGGGTGTATCAGGGCTGGTATTGTTATGATTTGGCCGTTTTGTTTAATTGATATCCCTGCAAAACGTGGATTTTTTTAACTTATTTCTGTCATTGGATCAAATTGCCCGTGTAGACAAACTTTGCAACCTTCGTGGCAAAAAAATAACCCGGATTCGGTGTTCAAGGACACTAAAATATAATAATTTAAACTCATAAACGATCAGCTGAGGCCGCGGGACAAGTATAGTTTTATTCCAAAAACCTTAAAATCTAAACGAAATATGGACTCTTTCGATAGTTGGATTGAATTATCATTTTCTCAAATCGTGAAAAACCAAATACATGGCTGACTAGCCTTACTTTTCCTGAATCATTTTGCACTATTGACATCGTCCAAAAATATTTAACCGTTAGATCTAGCCACAGCAGTGATTATGGCTAGATCTAATTGCGCAAACACGCCCCATACGTTCTATGATACAATCCACAACTAGATTGCTGCACATGCGTCACACTGTTGGCGTTTGCTGGAAGGGAGGGGGGGGGAACGAAATTCAAAAATTGTCGCTACTCTTTTCGTGCTAACCCTGATATCTAACAACGATTAGGTATGAGTGTTGCCAAAGGGATTGATCCGATGACAATTTTTTTTTCGCAGTAAACGTGATAACGTGTTGTAGTTGTGTTGGAGTCTTCTTGTCCCACTGTGGCGGTGTCTCATTTTCGGTGTTGAATGAAAAGCAACAATGTGAAAGATTTTTTTGAAATGCCCGAAACAGAACTTGATCAAACAGGAGCGGTAGTGTGGGCGAATTCGGACAGTTTTTAGGGGAAAATTTGTTTAGCTAGCCAGGCTTTTATTGCGAAAAACTGATTAATTCAAAAATAGCGTTATTGATGGGAGGGGAGGGGCTCATACATGAAAGTCACAAGAAGTCCTGGTACCATAAATTAATATCATAAAACAGTTTTTCTTCGCTATTTGCGATGATTTTAAGTGTAATACTTATGTTAGAACGTAGTTTTCAAAATCACCTTTTTTCTAGACTCTCCATCACTTTTCCAAGTGATCGTACGAAAAATTTTTTTCAGACAAAAGTTGTAGGAAATTGAATGCCGAATAAAAAATTACTGAGCTGCTTTTACTTTAAAATGAAACCCTGGGGAGTTATTCGGAAAAAACTATTTCTGAGGGGGGTGGAACCTCCATAAAAAATTTAGCAAGGAGCAGTGAAGTAGCCAGAAATTTTTCTCATGGAGGGGATCTGAAATTTCATAATTTTTGAGGAATTCTGAGTCTCCCCCCCCCCAGTCAAATTTCCTTTTACTATAAAAATACTAAATTTAAACTTTAGAAAGTTCTCATGGATTTGCATAGCATGTTTAAGGAAAAAAACAGATGAAAATGTAATTTAGGAACACATAACTTATATAGGTACTGATTATTTTGGCTTTAAAATGCAATAAAAATACCTAACAAATTCAAGAATTGGCGTCGGAAGCTTTTTTTGAGAGATTGCAAAGTGGGTATGGAGACTTGGAATATCAGAAGAGAACCATTTTTTGAATAGTTGATTCAAACAGTGTATACCTATAATTGTGATTTTTTTCATGCCCGAGCAAAACGAGGGCGAAGTTTTGAGAAAATTTGATTTCTAATGGTCCAAAAAAGCACATTTTCACGTAAGTTCCTGCCGCCAGGGGGGGGTCGACACCCCCTCCCCCCGGTAGCTACGCCCGCGCCCCTAGCAAGGAGTCTAGTAAGGTGGACTTTCTAGAGGTTAGCCAGTGGACCACTCTGGACAGTTTTTTGCAATAAAAGCTTGGATAGCTAAAAATGGTTTTTTTTTTTATTCACCTACACAAGTTGAAGAGAACAGCTCGTTCAATTGATGGAATTGCATTTCATTTAGTTTAAAAAATTATGGTCAAATAAGAAAACGTGTGAAAATGATGACCACTTTTTTTAAAAAATTAGAAAATTTTGCTTTTCGAGTCGAATTAATTTTGAGAAATTTGTGTTTCAATTGAAAAAAATTTAATGAATTGGAAATTTCTTGATTTTTGGTCTCTTCCCCGAAAAATGTATTTTTTAACAGCAATTCAGACGCCCCACTCATTCAAGGGAGAGGGTGGGAGTGAGGGTCAATCAATTGTACTCGATTTGTGCTCTCATCTGCTGGAATTATTTTCGTTTGTGCTCACCCCTTTCCCCTGAAAATGAACGTAGGCCGTGGGCGGGGCTTCAGAAATGGTGCCTCGCCCATTCGAGGTGGGGGGGGGGGGGGTCAATCGATTGTGTTCAGTTTGTGCTCTTTTGTTCTCCCTCTCTTCTGTGGGCGGAGCGTCAAAAATTCTTTCTGAAAAACCTGAAAAATAAATCTTGATAAATCTTTATATGTAGAAATGGCAACAACACCAATCTTTGTGCTACTCACGCAGAGTTATAGACAGCCGTTCAATTTTGAAAAATAAATTTGACCCTTTCCTTTTAACTTTTTAATTGATGTGCTGTACCTGCATAGCGTAGGAAATACTTTTTAAGAAACCTGAAAAGTAAGTAAATTTTGATAAAAATAATTCAAATAATTATTTTTGTCATTTTGTTGGAAAAAAAATTTTAACTCAATTTTTATATTATTTTTCACATTGATTTTGTTCAATTATTCAATTTTTTCACCTTTTTAAATTAAAAAAAAAAAAATTGTTTCAATTTTTATTCAATTTTAATTCAGTACCTAATAATAGCTGATCTATTAGTCAAAAAATTGATACCAAAGTCAAAATTCAACTATTTTACATGAAAAATACTCCGTTTTACTGGATTTGTTTGTTATTATTAATTCACTGAACCTTTTTTCAAATTGCCGGCTACAATTAATACAAATTAATCCCCCCCCCCCCCACCAATCAACCTGAAATCAGTTATAAAATACCTACGGTCCAATATCCATGTCCCACCACTCAAGTACAGTTTCCCGTGTTCTCATTGCCCCAAACCCGTTTCCAAAATTCAATTTCATAATTTCATGCCCAAAAAGACTAGGTAAATTATTCAAAACCTTTCATATAATAGCTTTCATATTGAAAATTTCAAAAATTGTCAAGTTCATTCTCAAAAATGACAATTTTTCAAAACCCCAAACGCCACAATACCTCGAATCAATCTAAAATTTATCTCAGGTCTAATATGAAACGTTTAGAACCCATTATTGGAATACCAAAATTGTTTCAAATCATCTATAATGTCTTTCATCTTCTCAAGTCAAGGTTAAAGGTCAGAGATCAAAGGTCAATGGTTAGAATTCGAAGTTCGACGTGTTCATGGCAGGTATTAATAAAACAAAAATCGATGTTCAAGTTCAAAATTCTATTCTCCTAACACAAAAAATATTCCATTTTTGAAAAACAAATTTTCAATTTTTAGAGTTCAGGTTTCTGTAGCTCCCTCTTTCTTCTCTAGATAATGAAAATTCTGTCTCCATTTTCAAGAAACCCGAAAAAAATTGTTGAATTTTACCAAAATGGGGAAATCGAGAAAAATTAAGGAATTTTGGGAATTTATCTCTAAAGCTGGAGAATTTTTTCAAAAACCACGAGATTTTTTCTACAAAATTCAAATATAGGTATAGTTTTAAATCGTATTCGTCGAAAGATCTATGTACTTCTTCAACTTTTGAAAGTATAATTTCTCAATTCTCACAAACTTTGATCTTGCTCCCTGCAGTCTTGTTTTTATTTTTTATTCACGTTTGAAATAAAGTACTGGTCAAAGAAGACAAAAAATTGTCATTGTTGAGTGAGTACCTACTACCTAGATATCAAATTTTCTAAAATTTCATCAAGAAGTCCTTTGGGGTTTTGAATTTTTTTTTGCCCCCCTCTTTTTCATTTTAAAGGGACACGGGTTTTATTCAAATAAAAAGAAGGGGAGGTATGGGGGTTTGTCAAATCGAGACAATATTAAAAATTTTTGGGTTTAGATTTCTTTTTCGGTTTCTTTTTTCGTTGTCCGAAACAAAACTTATAACTAAAATTTTTTAAATTTTTTCCCAAAGTGGATTTATTGTTCTCTTGCCCTTTTAACGTCCCCGTCGCTGTTTAAAACCAAAAAAACTTTTTTTTTTTTCAATTTAACGTGTGAATAAAATTTTGACAACAACGTTCTTCAAAGCTGTCTGCAATTCAGTTTTTCTTTCTTTCCGAGTTTCCTTCATTGAAAACCCGAAGACTGCTCGTTGTAAATTTTTCTCATGCTTTGCTTTCCCTCTGAAAAAAAACACTAAATTTTTATATCTACGTTTGGGCAAGTCGAAAGAGACGAAAAAAATATCAGAGTTCGTTTACATTAAAAAACACTGCTCAGTCTCGTTTTTTTTCTTCTATAACGGTTTTTAATAGAAAAACCATTATTTTACTTTTAAAGCATGGCGAAGTCGTTCAAACGATGGTACGAAATACGACGAATACACGATACGCGCATTGAGCCGAGCCGAACCGAGCCGCGTGTATAGTTTAAAGGGCTATAATTTTAAAGGCGTCTAGGTGATTTCACTGCGCGTTCTGCAGTTCTGCTCGCGTCTCGTCTTTCCAACCTCTCACCCGAATCATCCCCCAACTCTGAGAAATAATTAAGTTCATGAACGTAACACTAAAATATTTAATAGGTTCCGTAATATTTCATTAAAGATTTAAAACGCCCTTGTTTTTATTACGTAAAATGGGGCATATCATTAAAATTACCGAATAGTAGATGTACTACGAGAGTAAGAGACGTGTGAGGGTACAGCTTAGTTAACTCTGGGTGAAGGTAGAGGTACCTATACCTACCTATAGTTCTAAATCTATACTACGTAATAACTTCGAGGCCGGCCGAGACGAGATACGACCCTATTTGTTCTTGATTTTTAGCACATCTTTCCATCCTGAAGCCTTCATCACCGTAAAGCAAACTATCCTTACATGGGCTTATTCCATTCATAAATAATATATTTCAGTCTGCATGTCACCGCCCCCCGCCCATTGAACGGAGGGGGGTGATTTCACATATGAGAGGATTGGTGCTTCGTTTGTGCCGGTTTGCTGCCGCTATTCCCGTCGTTTTGTGCCGCTTCCCCTCCCCCCTTTTTTTTAAAAAAATTTTGGGGGCTGGTGACATGGTTAGCCCCGCCCATTGAACGGAGGGGGGTGATTCACATATGGGAGGATTGTGCTACGTTTGTGCCGGTTTGTGCCGCTATTTCCATCGTTGTGCCGCTCCCCCTTCCCCCTTTTTTTTTTAAAAACTTTTGGGCGGGGCTGGGTGACATGGTAGCCCCGCCCATTGAACGGAGGGGGGTGATTCACAATATGGGAGGATTGTGCTACGTTTGTGCCGGGTTTGTGCTGCTATTCCCGACGTTTGTGCCGCTCCCCTTCGCCCCCTTTTTTTGAAAAAAACTTTTGGCGGGGGTCCACAGATCTTGGAGACCCCTCAAATGGTCGAAAGTCAAGCGATGAAAGTTGGTAAAAGTTAGTCTAAGTTCAGTTTTGAGGTCGTAGATTACAAAGTTAATGATCAAAAAATTTTGTAAGTAAAGGGGAGGGGGTTGGGCGTTGCTGAATTGAAATTCATCAAAAATATCGTGGCTGTATATCAAAAATCTACAGTTTCGAGGTAGTAGATTACGAATCTGACGATCAAAATTTTTTCCAAGGTAGTGGGATGGTAGGGTGGTGGGGGGGGGGGGTGAAATCGAAATTCATCAAAAAAGTCGTGTTGTATATCATAATCTAGGTTTTCGAGTCGTAGATTACGAATCAGACGATCAAATTTTTTTCCAAGGTAGTGGAATGGTAGGGGAGGGAGGGGGTGAATGGAAGTCATCAAAAGTCGTGTTTGTATATCATAATCTAGGTTTTCGAGGTCGTAGATTTCGAATCTGACGATACATTGTTTTTCAAGGTGGGGGAGGGGGGGTGAAATCGAAATTCATCAAAAATGTCCGTGTTGTATATCATAATCTAGGTTTTCGGGGGTCGTAGATTACGAATCAGACGATCAAAATTTTTTCCAAGGTAGAGGGACAGGGGGGAAGGGTGCTGAGTCGAATGCATAAAGAACTTTTTTTTCCTGTTTTTTTTTTTTATTGAAAGTTTGGAGTTTTCCACTATACACTAGCGTCATTGAAAGCTCGTTTCAACGCTTTATGCATCAATGAGAGCTTTTACAAAAAAATCTCTTTCCGGGGCTTATAAAACCACAAAACAGGAAAAAGTTTCTGATGATTTTGGGAAGCCTCCAGAGCAAAATAATTTTTGTGGGCCTTATATAGTACAGGTATCTTATTATAATTTTTTTGTTTAAACACAAAATTCTATTTCATTTTGGGTCTTCAACGCTATATTTTCTAAAAGAATTTTCAACTCGATTTTTCAAATTTTTTTATTTTTTTCTCAATATTTTCCAAGTCTTACATTCGTTTCTCATCTATTCTTTTCTCAACATTCCTGTCATGAAGCTCTGAAATGTTTTCTTACTCTGAACTGGTTTCTCAAACGTTTGAATTTTCTCTCAAAAGTTTCTCAATTTATTTACACTTGTATTTTTACAAAAATTTTTCCTACTTACGAATTTATTTTTCAAAATTTTTTTAATTCAAAAATTCTTCAAACTGCGATTCTCGGATGTTCTATTTTTTTGGCCATTTTCATCTGTACAAATTGAAACAAAAAGTAAAGAAACAGAGAGAAAAATCATTAGGTGTAATAATAGGACATGATGATCAGAATATTAATTCATGTAATACTCGCGGGTGAGAAATGACGCTAATGTTTTGTAACGGCTTTTCAGAAATGGAAAATTTTTAAAAAACATTCATAATTGAGAAAAAAATTGAAAAAGAACTTTATTTCAGTTGAAAAAAAATTTCGAATAAAGAAATTTGAGATGAAAAATTTTTGGAATAGTCGTGCTCTAATAAAATGTTGAGAAAAACGTTCCAAATTCAAAAATTCTAAATTGTAATACGAATTTTGAAAAGAAAAAGTAGTTTCAAAATTTTTTGAAATAAGGTCCAGTGTGGTAAAGAGGGTCATTTTGCCTGTAGTGGAATTTCATCAAAACTTTTATGTCCATCGCTTTATCTTGGTAGAAGATTGATTTTAGAGGCGATGAGCAAAATTTTCATTTCACAACTGGAAGGCTGTAGCTCTGGCCCCACACTACGTTAATTTCTAAGCTAAAAATTCTATTCCCGAGAACTTTAAACTTTTTTTTTTCAAACTTTGCACGTAGATGGAGATACGAGGGAGTAAACAACAAGAATAAAACATTTTATTGTCCAGATTCGTAATCTACAACTCAAAAACCCTGAATTTCGATATGCTGCACGATATTTTTTTATGCATTCGACTCAGCACCCTCCCTCCCTTCCCTCTACCTTGGAAAAAATTTTGATCGTCTGATTCGTATCTACGACCTCGAAAACCTAGATTATGATATTCAACACGACATTTTGATGAATTTCGATTTCACCCCCCGTCACCCCCTACCTATGAAAAAAATTGTATCGTCAGATTCGAAATCTACGACCTCGAAAACTAGATTATGATATACAACACGACCTTTTTGATGAATTTCGATTTCACCCCCCCCCCCTACCATCCCACTACCTTGGAAAAAATTTTGATCGTCAATTCGTATTTTATGACCTCGAAAAACCTAGATAGATAATATACAACACGACTGTTTTTGATGAATTTCCATTTCACCCCCCCCCCCCCCAATACCCTCCCACTACCTTGGAAAAATTTTGATCGTCAGATTCGTAATCTACGACTCGAAAACCTAGATTTGATATACAACACGACTTTTTTTGATGACTTTTCCATTTCACCCCCTCCCCCTCCCTACCATTCCACTACCACTTGGGAAAAATTTGATCGTCAATTCGTAATTTACGACCTCGAAAACCTAAGATTTTGATATACAACACGACTTTTTTGATGATTTC
Source organism: Pseudococcus viburni (assembly GCA_033439095.1). Taxonomy (NCBI): domain Eukaryota; kingdom Metazoa; phylum Arthropoda; class Insecta; order Hemiptera; family Pseudococcidae; genus Pseudococcus; species Pseudococcus viburni. The sequence goes on along the minus strand of JAVBJF010001041.1, from coordinate 6,257 downwards.
GATTTCACCCCCCCCCCCCACCACCACCACCACCCTACCATCCCACTACCTTGGAAAAAAATTTTGATCGTCAGATTCGTAATCTTACGACCTCGAAAATGGCGTAGATTTTGATATACAGCACGATATTTTTGATGAATTTCAATTCAGCCAACGCCCCACCCCATCCCCTATTAGCTTACAAAATTTTTTGATCATTAAAAATTGTAATCTACGACCTCAAAAACTGAACTTGCTAACTTTTACCAAAACTTTTCATCGCTTACTTTCGAACCATTTTGAGGGGGTCTCCAAGAATTCTTGTGGCCCTGCCCCAAAGTTTTTTCAAAAAAAGGGGGCGAAGGGGAGCGGCACAAACGTCGGGAATAGCACAGCACAAAAAACCGGTCACAAACGTAGCACAATCCTCCATATGTGAATCACCCCCTCCGTTCAATGGGCGAGGGCTACCATGTCCACCAGCCCTTGTTCCAAAAGTTTTTTTAAAAAAAAGGGGGGAAGGGGAGCGGCACAAACGATGGAAATAGCGGCACAAACCGGCACAAACGTAGCACATCTCCCATATGTGAATCACCCACCCCCTCCGTTGCAATGGGCGGGTGCTACCATGTTCACCAGCCGCGCCCAAAGTTTTTTTAAAAAAAGGGGGGGAAGGGGAGCGGCACAAACGATGGAAATAGCGGCACAAACCGGCACACACGTAGCACAATTTTCCACTCCCATATGTGAATCACCCCCTCCGTTCAATGGGCGGGGCTACCATGTCACCAGCCCGCCCAAGACGTTTTTTTTAAAAAAAGGGCGGAAGGGGAGCGGCAACAAACGACGGGAATACGCGCACAAACACCCGCACAAACGAAGCACAATCCTCCCATATTGAATCACCTCCCCTCCGATTTCAAGGGCGGGGCCGGTGACATGCACCTAATATATTCTGCGGTATAATCTTTCGAACGATTAGTATAGTTGAATTACTGCATCCGTTCGCTCAGACTGTAAAAAGCAATTTGACAACTGATTCTTAACCTAGAACGTATTTAGAAAAAAATAAGCTTGGGTGCCGTTTTTTTTAGCCCCCCTCCTTCCGAGGGTCCACCCCCTTTCTTAAAAATGCGTGTATCCCTCCTATTATTGGTTATGCAAAAAAATGTTTCAAGTAAAAATTATTTATTGAAAGATTCTCTACATTTTTGGTCATTACAAAAATTTCATTTGGAGCAACCCTTGCGCCCCAAATTTCAAACATGTACTTTCAGAAATACTCAAAATCTAGTTTTTCTAATTTATTATAAGAAATATCGAAGATAGCGCGAAATGTGTAATAGGGTGGAGTGATATCGGCCTTTTTTTCAACTTTTTTTTTTCAAATGAAAAGCCTGGGTTCGTCCTCCAAAATTTCAGCTCCCGGGGTCAATGTTTAGGGGTGCCACCACAGCCGAGAAAAATGAAAATAGTGAAAAATTTGTATGTTTCGCAATTTTATACTTATTACTAATATTTTATCAAACGTAAAACAAACATAAAAATGCAATTATAGGTTGAACTAGGTTTTAGCATCGAATTTTGGCATAAATTGAGACGATTTTGAGGGTTGGTTCCGCGAGTTCTATCTTACTCCAGTCGATGAGATGGCTAAAATGTTCCGTTTTAAAATTAAAATCTGTTACATATTTTAAAAACTCGCACAAAAAATACTTTTCTTTGAAAATTACTGATTTTCGTTGATCAGTCAGTAAAATCACCTACTTCTCAGTCAATTCCCAATTAAAAAAAAAAAATATCAATAAGTGAAAAATTACTAATTTTTAGTTGAATTTTTTTACACTGATTCAAAGAGGTAGAATTTTACTAGATTTAATTTGACTGATTCAGATTTAGGGAGTGTATTGTTTGTTCCAAAAATCCTGAAATTTTTCATTTTTTTTTCAAATCTGTGTATGCATTATCGCTGAAATAACAGATAACTCAATTATTTCACTGAATTTTGACGGCCCACCTTCATTTTAGCACCCATCTTACATAATTTATGGATGTGCTTATGGTAGGATAAAATTGAAACTGTCGAAAAATTTTGTGTCTACGGTGTCAAAAAACAGCTTTTCGGCATCTCAAATACGATTTCGATTTTGTTTTCTTTGAAACTATTTTAAAGCGGCTACACAGGGCGAAGGAATAAACCTCAGAATGTTGAAAATTTTCAAGTTTGATTTCAAAATGTCGATTTTTTGGCATCCTAAGAACAATTTTGATCTCTGATGTTTTTTTAAACTCGAATGGAAAGATCGGTTGAGAAGTGGTTGACTTCAAAAGTTGAAAAATTTTCATGTTTAGTATGAAAATCCAAGTCAATTGCCATCTCAAATGCGTTTCAATACATACTGTACACTAGTCAAAAAAGTCATGAACCTTTACCTTGATTCGACAATTTTTTTGGAAAAAGTAAAATTTTGAGCTTTTTAAATCATTTTTTGAAAGGAATTTCCATAAATCTGGGAAATCGGGAAACATTGAAATTTTTGATTCAAAATCACAGAACTTTTTTAAAATGTTGAAACGTCTTTCTCTCTCTCATGAATTTTCTGACCAGGTGACACTCAGTATTGAAACGCATTTGGGATGCCAAGAAACTTGGATTTTGATATCAAACATAAAAATTTTACAAATTTTGAAATTTACTTTTTCTCATCAGATCCCCCATTCAAGTTTTTTGAAAAAAAGAAAACGATCGTCAGAAGTCGAAATTGTCTTTAGAATGTCGAAAAATCTATATTTCTATACCAACACGAAAATTTTCGATATTCTGGTTTTTGCGTCTCCCCCCTCCCTCTGCAGATTTTAAAAGAGGTTTCAAAGAAAACAATCTCAAAATCGTGTTCCAGATGCCAAAAAGTAATTTTTTGAAACAATAGACAAAAAAGTTTCCGACAATTTCTGTTTTATCCTACCATAAGAGCACTTGGAAATTATGTGAAGGAGGTGCTGAGAATTCTAGAGAAAATTAGGATGGTCAAAATTCAATGAAAAAACTGCACCTTGGCGATAAGAAACACGTAGGATTGAATTTAGCAGTAGCACAGAGCTGCCAACACATGCCTAGTCCACATTGAGAAGCTTAAAAACTTTGACGTTTTGGTGGCACCTCAAAACTTTTTTCAATCGATTTGAAATTTTGTACACTGGTTTCTTTTTACTAGTAGCCTTTTTTCCGCACCCAGGGATTTTAAATTTTGAAAGTTGGGTTTTTCGCTCCACCCTAATGTGTAATAACAACAATTATTCGGAATAAAATTTTACATCTTAAAAGTTCATCGCAATACCCCAACCCTCACTTCTAAGGATTCACCCCCTCCCCTTTTCCAAAAAATTTATTTTGTCCAGTGGCAAAGCGTGTTTTTTGGCCATAAACGGAAAATTATGCAAGAGGCATGAAGTTTCGTACGGTGAACAAGGATATCATGAGAAATTTTTCAGCCTGGGATGCCATTGCCAAACCCCATAGGAGAGGCAAGGAAGGTTCAACCTCCTTCCCCATTTTACGTAATTGGGCTATCGGATCTTTTTTAATGTCCATTGAATCCTGCTAAAATCAAAAATGTTATTGCTGTCAGGATTCGAGGAAAAGAAGTCCCTCAAATTTGAGATTTTTCCACTCAAATTTTCGAATTTTCCCTCAAAAATGCTTGAAAATTACTTTTTTTTTCAACTTTGTTCAATCAAATCTCAAAATATATGTCAATAATTTTACTCGATTTTGAGTATTTTTGAAAGTACATTTTTGAAATTTGGAGCTCAACGGTTGCTCCAAATGAAATTTTTGTCATGACCAAAAATGCAGAGAATCCTTCAATAAAAAACTTTTACTTGAAACATTTTTTTGCATAACCAATAATAGGAGAGATACACGCATTTTCAAGAAAGGGGGTGGACCCTCGGAAGGGGAGGGGCTAGAAAAAACGACACCCAAGCTTATTTTTTTCTAAATACGTTCTAGGTTAAGAATCAGTCGTCAAATTGCTTTTTACATTTGGTGCGAGCGGAAGCCTTTTTTTGGAGTAATTCTACTATACTAGATTGTAAAATTATGAAAAAGTTTTCCGATATTTTGATTTAATTGCGGGGTTCCATCTCGTCTTAATTACAAAATTACAATATTAGACCATAATCTAATCATATCTCCCTCGCTAGTATTGTTTTTCCGACAACAACGTGGCGGTATTTTTACAAAAACGCCCGGGGAAAAAAAAGGTTAAACGTCGTTCTTTGTTTTCAACACTTCGGAAAATTAAAATTTCCATACTCCCGTTTTGTAGATTTTTCCGCCAGCGACGCGAGAAGGGAAAGACGAGTTTGACGCGGCGATGGTGTGTCTGCTGTCATGTTAAAAAATGAACATTTTAAATATTCTCGTTGTTTTCTCTAATTACCTTGCTTTGTATACGCGTAAGTATTATAAAGCAACTCGTCGTAGATAAATAATAACCGCGCTCGTCGTTCTACTCGCGCTTCGCCTATGCTTTACACCGCACCTCGCCGCACCACCTTGTATCCTCTGTTCCGTGTACCATATACCAGCGCACCGGCAGAATTCTCAGCGACTCTGAAACGCTGCCGCGCCGTAATATATCTTTGATCATTAAAACTTTTTAGATCATACGTATATATTTACAACTGTTTCGAAGGATTTATTTTACGTAGGTAATTTCTCCCCACAATACGTCCGCAGGTTGTTTCTCTTATTCCTCAAAGTGTGTGTTTTCTTGTTGCTTATGCTTACCGTAGTTGGACGACCATTGTGGTAACTTCGACGTTGGAAGTTGCTGCGTGCGAAAGCTTGGCTCATCTGACGAATGTTTCAGGCGTATTCGTAGTTTTTCCATAAAGTTTAAAAGGGAAAACAGAATCTGAGAGGGGGGTGAGGGAGGTGGATTCTAGGAAAAAATCATGTTTTAAGTATTTCAAAATTTTGTATTTAGTAAAAAAATTTCAGCACGTCAGAATTTTTCATAATTTAAATTTTTTGCTGAAAATTTGTTTTACACTTTTTGAAATTCAACTCTAATGACACTTTCAGTAAATTTTCTGGGCAAAGGAAGAGTTCTACAATTTTTTTTTTTTTACCAAATTCAAATTACTCAAACTCTTCAAAATCAAAGCAACATCTTCTTGATCATTTAGAAAATTTTTTAATGAAATTTTTCAAAAAATTTTAGATGGAAATACTGCTACAAAAAATAATGTTCAAAAAATAATTTGAGTTTATTTTAATGACAAAAAATTTGTTAGTCCACTCTTTATAAACCACTGAATGAACATCTAAAATTTTATGAAAATTACGGGAATCAATCAAAAATTATTTTAGACGACCAAAAAACTATTGATTCACGTCTTTTTCCCCCGCAAAAGTAGTGAATTATTGAAAAGTATAACCTCACAGTAGGCATAGTATTGCTGGCCAAAATCATGTTATGTTGATTAAAAATTTGATAAATTTTCCAACCTTATGTTATGTGTTCATTTTTTAATATTTTTTAAATGCGAGTTGAAAAAAACTACCGAAATACCAAAACCTGTAAAAATTTATCTCAAGACTTAGTAAGCAAATGTCCAAAAAATTGTAAAAAAAAATGATTCAAAATAATTTATGAGACTTAATGAATCTTTGTCAAGATTTCCAAAAATGCAGACGTTTGGAATGAGATTTTCACAAACTTGGTATTTAAAGAAAAATTTATCATAATTAAAGAATTTAAAGTAGAATTTTTAAAATTTTCGACATTTTAAATAGAAATTGATTCTGATTGAAATTTTGAGCGTATGAAATTCGATGGCTAAATAAAAGAATGCTATGGAGGCAGCATTTCCATATTATGATTATTCACAAGACTGACATTAAAAAGGGGGTTTTGACCAATTACTTCAGGGGGGAATGACTGTTCCAGAGGACATTGCCCTCCTCCTTCGTACTTAAGAGCCTGTGTAGAGCTAAAATTCGTTTCTTCCTATGAAGTTCAGTTTTCGAGATGTTTTATCTGAAAGTTCAAAGTTCAAATTTCATCTTTTATTAAAAATATCTCGAAAGTCAAGATTTCTAGAAAAAAAATCAATTCGACTCTACAGAAAGAAAATTTTACGCTCTACAGTTTATATTCCATTTATTTTTTTCATAGGACCATTTATTTGTCCAGAAAATCGACTTGAAGTGTCAAAAGTCATCAATACGTGTGTAACAAAATTTTATCCCCAAAAAATTGGGAAAA
>JAVBJF010001040.1:0-23333 GCA_033439095.1 Pseudococcus viburni | reverse complement strand
TTTTAATGAAAGTTCTTTTTGCTGATTTGAGATTTTCAGTACCTAATAATTTATTTCACCGATTTTCTTACAACCTCCATGGCCTCTATTGACTTTTTTTTTGTAAAATTTTCTTGAAGACACATTCTTCTTCGTTTTTTGTAAGATAGAAAACCTCGGAGAAAAATACTACATAGGTCTTATTATTACTTTTTTTTGTAGATTTACCCGTTGAACTCATTTTCTACGTGTTGAGTTTAAAAATAATTGAGAAAAATTCCTGTAAAATTCGTGTAGAAATTCTGATTTTTCACGTACGAAGGACCCACACAAACTGTCCAACGCCGATCCTATTGCGGAGGTCTCAAGGTGCAATGCACAGTTGCACACGCTGTGCTTAAAAAAAACGAGGTTAGTTTTGAAAGATACAGTGTTACCAACATCTAAAATTTCATAAAATTTATACATAATTGGAAACTAATATCTGCAAATGGTAGGGGGTAGTGTGTAGAGAAAAGTTGAAAGTCGTGACATGCATATCGGTATCGGATATTTGGTTTGAGGGTCCATCGTTACAGCTTTTGTTAGATACATAAGCAAAGAAGCGGAGAAACTTTTTAAAAATGTCTGGAAACCTGAAAAAATATGGGGAAATCTTTCCATGAAAAAAATTAGACAACCTATACATCGTGTAGAAATGAACCCCAGACACAAAAGCGAAAAAAAAATCTCAATTGCAAAAAGAAGGATTTTTTTACTTTTTGTGTCTGGGATTCATTTTTACACCCTGTATTCACCAATTTTGAGAATAATCTGATTTTTCAACAAAGGAAGAAGAGAAATAAACCAGATATGTGGCCTGGTCTACCAAAAGGGACCTGTCATAGGGAGACTTGGCCCGCCCGTTCCCCGCCGCCGCGGTACGTGTGCGGTGGTAAGACGGTAGATGTCGCCTCCAGCGGTGCGGTTCGCTCGTCGGCACGATGGCCGAACGCGCCGCGTCAGTACCTGGCTGTTGGTTGAGTGGAAAACGAAAAACCTTCCGTTACTCTCGCCTGGCGTGCTGGGTATCGCGGTGCCAACCGCCACAGTGATAAGTTCTCCGTATATCATTACTAAGTTCTCTGAATATATCATTACAAAGTTCCAATCTGTTTATTATTCCAAAGTCTAATCTGGTGCCTATGGACTGACCCCGGATGGTCCATAGGTCTTTCAGGGTACTGGAGATCGGTACCCGAGAGAATGCGTCTGGTTGGCCAGCCGGACTAAATTTATCATTGGCGCCCATTCGTGCGTGGATTTTCGTGGAGCTGCAGCCCACAGAAGAAAATCAAAAAAACCCCAGTAGGGGCCCAGTCCTGTGCCGCTGGGAACCCGGGATGATGTCCTGCCGTCATCCTTTTAGGATTAAGAAGACTATCATGTAAGTGTTGACTATTTCGTTAAGTTCGCGATTAAATAATAAGTGTTAACGTAAGACCCATAAGGTTCATAAGTTTTTATTAGTGTAAGTTTTTTCAAGTGCGAAAATCGCGATTTATTAGACTCTAAAATACCTACGTGAAAAAGAATCGCGGAAAATTAGCCAGCAACGTGTTTGGCGGAAGAAACATGCCGAAACGGCAACGTCGCTTCAGACACGCGCCAACGATTCCCCCTTTGCATTCCAAAACATTACAAACGGTCGAAACGACTGACGGCAACGGAAGGGCGGGAGGAAAGGAGCGAGGAGAGGCGCTGCGGCTTGCCACCGCCGCCCACCACCGCAACGTAGTCTGACGAGAATTGAGCGACGAACAACGTCCAGCATTTCTCATTTCCAAGCTACCGGGTTAGGTTGACAACAGGCGTATACGCTCGCATCAAGATTATTTGTCCTTGTATTTTTTTGTCAACAGTCAAATATTTCGTGGTGCTATTCTTTAAGAAATCACATCCAGTTGTGAAAATAAACGATCACGTTTAATTTCCACACGCATCTAACAATATTGTTATTCTCACTTGGCAATAAAATTTCGCCTTTTTGCCTATTTGCACCCAAGTAATTCCAATCAACATTTAATTAAAGTTGATCTGACCTTCTAAGCGAATTATCTATTTGCTATCTCGGTACACTGCGAAAGATCGCATGTTATTTTTCCGAATAAATCTTACAGATTTATTCAAACAATAAACTCCCATTGCAATCTCATTCGTGAGATTGATCCGTGTGATAAAAATCCCATTGCAATTTCATTCGTGGAATTGAATCAGCGTTAACTTATCTCCAAGTAAAATCTTTCAGACTTTACTCATACGGTGCAAAATACAAAGCACATTTTTTAAGGATAAATCGTAAAAGATTTATTCAACTACCGAAATTTTCTAATTAATTTCATTCTGAAATTAGTTAGATATTTTTCAAAGTAAATCTCACAGATTTACTGCTGTTACATTGTGTAAGTTTAATTCTGAGTTAAAACTGCGCAGTTTATTCGGCAATAAATACAAGCACGTTTTATTTTTAAAATAAATCTATTAAGATTCATTTAAATAATAAATTTTTGTTAATTAATTTCATAATCTGAAATTAATACCAACACGTTATCAAATAAATCTCTAAAGATTATTCATACAGTTACTGTATTGGGTTATTTTGAATAAAAATACAGTTTATTTAAATAATACCACTAATACGATCTTTTTTACTAAAAAAAATTAAATCCCACAAGTTTATTTAGATAAAAATAATTCCTATATTAATTCATTACTGAAATTATCGCGGACTTTTTTCCTCAGTAAATTTTACAAATTTACTTTCAATTCTCTACAAGTTAAAATTTTGAATACAACTTACAGTTTGTTCAGAATTAATCAGAGCTTGTGTTTTCCAAGGTAATCTCAACAGATTTTACAATAAACATTAAATTTTTCCTTATATAATGCTTATCTGAGATTATCGTGACATATTATTTCCAGTAAATCTAAAACGATTTACTCATACGATACTGTGCTGAATTTTTTTTAAAAATATTTTCATAAGCACGAAATTTTTTCCACGTTTAAAACTCAACAGATTTATTTAAATAACAATTTTATAATTAATTCATATCTGAAAATTAATACGACTTCCTTTCCCCTACTCACGATTATTTTTCTAAATAAAATCTTACAGATTAAAAATTTAAGATAATAATTTTATAATTAAAGTTTCATACTGAAAATTAATTTTAACTTTTTCCAAGCAACTCTGACAGAGTTACTAATTACCATATTGTGTGATATTTGTGAATAAAGAATTTTTGACTTGTTCTTATTATTGTTATACACGATTTTTCAGAATATAGTTCAATAAATTTCCACTCACAAACACATTTTCTCTTTCAGAACAAATCTCAACAGATTTATTCATTTTACAAATCCTCAAATTATAATTGGGGCAAATCTTTTCAGATTTAGATCCGGATTATTTGGGGCAAAATCTTACAGATTTATAACAGGAAATTTTTATTCTGACATTTCCAAAAGTGGACGTAAAGTGGTACTTTGAACGGCAAATCTTCATAGCTGATGTCTGATAAGATAGGCCAGACGAATTATCACGCCGCACGGCGCTACGTTTATAGCCGATAAAAAGGCGGGAAAAAACGACTACGTTTTCACTCCTATTGTCGCCAAAAAGACAATACAGGAGAAAAATGGCATCGAATAACGATCACGTCTACGAAAATCGGGTCGATTTGGAATCGCAAAAACGATGATATTCGACCATTAAACGATTTCTCAACAATACCCCCTCGGACCGAGAGGGGTAGAAGCACCGCTTCCAGGCAGAAACTTGTTAGAACCTGTAATTATGGACGGGGAAGACAATTCTGACGTGGAAATCCGAACACAGACGAATGAAAGGTAATCAAACGGTGATAGCGTATCTGATTCTCAAAGAACACCAGACAGCGATTCGGAAAAATCTTACCAGATTTCTTCAACCGAAATTCAACCGTACGACGATGGATGCGGCCCGGAATGAGCGCAACACCCACGATGCCGATGTCAACCCGCATCGAATACGACGCGGAGAAATGTATATACAGCGTTACCGCTTCTGAAGTACATGGCTAATAATATGACAGCGGGCGAATTTCGAGCATGGGGGGGGGGGGTGGGGGGGGGGGGGGACTCGTATGCTCCAATCATTGGTCAAAAATTCAAAATTATTGCGCCACTAAGAGAATCGTATTCTGTAAGAATACAACCACAGATGGATTCGCATAATTTGACTTTGGGAAATACGTCATCGAGTAAGGTAATAGGTTTTAACTATCGATACGCCAGTGACGCCCACCAGGTGGGTCCCATTCACAATACAAACAGACGCAGCGGAAGATCCCACCGGTAGGCAAAGCGGAAAAGCTGAACTTTTTTGGCAACCCGGTTACCGGCGCCAACAGGGGCACCTCACCAACCCTTAACCCCGCAGGCGGAGTACGGCCACTTGCGGCATCAGGTTTACGACACCACCGGCTGAAAAATTCAGACGAATACAACACAAGGCGTACCGGATAAACGGTAAATCGCACGATATCAGATACCTCGCAACGGACTACAATAACCGCTCGACGAAGAGGGCCAACAAACGGATATCGACCCAATCGCTGCGAAAACCGCACCAATTATGAGTAGTGGGTTTTTCGTATCCGAAACAATCCACTAATCAGGCACTGGAAAAAATGGACCTCAGGTCGGTAAAGGACGCAAACCGTCCAAAACGCGAACCCAAGGAGAACCTTCGCCAAACCCAGGAAATTTTACCCGGACTCCCATAGCCTCCCACCGGCGACCGCATATGATTGAGCTCGGACTCAGTCCATACAGAAAAAATCGAAGCGGGAGGAGCGGGCGGAAGAACGTAATATTCAAGCAAGGCTGCAAAATAGCGTTGGCCGCGGTTTTGCAAATGCAAAACCAATCCCTACGTCAGACGACCGACGCGATCCAGGGACTTTTAGGGCAGGCTCTCCAAAGATCTGTCTTCAAATGGACTGAATCAAAAGTCAGAGAGACGAATTAGGGCCCGAATCGCTTGCGTTAGGCAGCAAGCTGATAATCGGTCACAACGACAAACAGCTTGGCACAGGGTCGTGGACCTGGCGGAATACGCAAGACTTCGACGACGGGAAAACGATCACTATTCATAGTGATCGCGATCGTGATTAGCGACGTCGTAAAACCGACGTGGAGATGATGGAGACGATGGCCCAACTCTGGTTGTTCCTACGGTGCCGACCCGGCCCTCACGATCAGGGAAGAAAAGAATGGGAAGCGGCTACGAAGAGGATTACGCAAGGGTCTCCCGGAAAGGTGGAATCCTGAGGGCTAGCGGTATCGTGATTCACCGAATGAAGGGACAAGCCACCACCCCCTTGAGTTACGGAAAAAGCTTTGAAGCTTACAGGAATCAGAACAATGTTAAAATTGGCGCTCAGCGGTGTGTGGTGTTTGCGGGGGCGCGTAATCGGATATAAACCGCCATTGGCGAAAGACCATTCGTACCGATCAAAGAGTTGGATTTGCTGCGAAATGAATTTCTTAGAGCATTCTGTGAATCCTGGGATCAAGCTGCCGGCAAAAGGGCACACTTTCCCGAGGAGATTGAAGCAGACCTCGACAAAGAGGGAGCTCCTCCTTACGTCAGGAAAATGGCCCCTTACCCTCTAAAGATGGATACGATACCCCGGGAAGGGACGCGATTCGACATGGCCTCAGAAAGTTACCATGTGATTTGCGCGTACGATACAAAACGGCAGGATAATGAAAAGCCTCACGCGCCTAGAACGAGCTCTCTCAAACGCCCTCGAGGATCAGCGAGACCCGTGCTACCTTTCAATACGTAACGCCTGTTGTGGTACCCATCACACAGCAGACGTCTCTCAAACAACCAAAAGTGTGCAGCCACAGCAGCGCCATAACGCCGCTGTTTTTGCATACAAGCCGCCCAAGTATATGCAACCAACACCAAGGTACCAGGTTACTTCGAAAACGAATAACCCAAATCCTGGCAGATTCGTACTAAGGCAGGTGGCCGGAGGGTAAAAAAGGTCACGGACAAGTAGCAAACCCACCGCCCACAGGGGCAAAGCCCCAACCCGGCCCCCCCAAGCACCAAACCAACTATGCAACCAACCCGGTTGGCTTCTAGAAGAAGCAAGGGCATAAGAAGGTGACGGACACCGTGTATTTTGACTTACGACCCGAAGTCAAAAGACCGGAGCGCAGAAAACGCCGTATTAGCAGACCCAAAGGTTTCCTGCCGCGATCGGGGAAAACGGCCCCCCGAAAAGATAGGAGGTTTAAAGGCAGCTAATAGGCCCAAAACAGGTCGTTTAGCACATACCCTTAAAAGGAAATCCTGGGGTGCTAATCGGCGACGGAATAGCCCACTTTGTAGCCGTGTAAAAGGATAGAATAAGACCAAAATGGTACTACCAACCTACATACGCCAGTTCGATTTCATTAACAATCTCGCAACTAAGATTGAGAAAACTTGACTTTACCGGTTAAAGACGAAGCGATAATAGTAGGCGCTGGTTTGTTCGAGTTAAACTACACAAAACACGCCCTACAACGCAAATAGGGAACAAGATTTTTAAATAGGGTACTCAAAGTACTTTGGACAAAGGTTTTAATAACATCGCATTCATCTTTCCAATAGTAATGCCAAAATGGCAGACCAGACAAACCTACAGATCTAGCTCGCATAAGAGTTATCGATAATATTCCCAAGAAGCTAGAAAGAGAAAAACCCAAAGTACAAATTTGGAACTCAAAATAGCCCTCAAATTCCTAAAAAACCGAAAACGGTTACTAACCATAGGGGTGAAGCTACGTCTCGCCCAATGGTTAACGACAAATGTCAACTTTTACCTGATCTTAAGAAATTCTTGCCTCTCGAAAGGGGAAGGATACTTCACATTGCCAACAGTGTATAGTGAGGTGGATGCCAGTCTCTTAATAAAGAGTTAGCAAACCAGGGCCGTACGGGAATTCATCCCCAAAAAAATAATGGACCAATGAAAGTCTCTCTATCAGCACCAGGATGAGATCGCGACGGACTACGTCAGATTTAAAATCCAAAGGGGCAAGGTAGGGGCAAGCCGTCTACGGAAACGCAGACCGACGTCAAATCCGGAAAAGGGAAAAAAAAAATGGTAACGAAAACCGTTACCCCCCAAGGTATCACCTCGACATCGATCCGACGCAAAAGGAATTACTTACCAAAAGGGCCACCTAAAGGGCAAAATCGCGGACGGCGACGCACCCCGAGCCATCAAAAATTCCTTTTGCGATGGCTGAGAATGTGGATTCCCAATCGACGATGTCGAAATTACACAAAAAACTAGAAAAACAGCCACATACACGAAAAAACCAGTACCGTAGGTTCAAAACGATGGATGGCGTTTCAAAAAGCGAGTTATACGGTTAGGACCAGGGGGTTATGACTGCTAAAATCGTTACTGATAAAAATAGTCGTTCGCTGCCAAAAGTGAAAAACCCCTGACTTGACAAAAAACAATCCCCCCCTAAAAAACGATTACGATCTGACAAAGTCATGCGGTTGAAAAACGCAATGCTAGGTAAAATAGGTGAAAAAAGGAGAAAATTTTTCCTAAATATTACCTACCTACCGCAAACGCCACTTGCAAAATCTACCAATTTTGACTGGTCAAATATTCAATATAATTTCGACACGAATTTAATTGAACAAAACCCAGCAGATAAGGGAAAATGATTTACCGTAACGAAAAATCATTCAAAATGAAAGGCGAATGAGAATTTATCTAGTCGCCACCGACGAGATAAAATCACTCGCTGAGAAAATTATCTTTCTCAAATAGAAAGAATATTCCAAATCAAACACCAAAGCAATGCGGGAAAAAAATTAATAGCGAAAGCGTAATTAATTCAGAACAGGTAAGAAAAGGAGAAAGGATTTTTTTTTTTTTTTTTTTTCGATTACCGATGGCAACGTTTAAAATTGCTGGGAATTCGAAAAAAACAAAAACGTTTACGAAAATGATTTGCAATGGCAAACTGGGTTTAACGATTGTACACCCGCCGCTACCTCGCACCCCGAGTGGTTCGATGCGGCGCGTTAGCTGGGAACAACTTACGCCCGTAACGGCGTCGGGAATTCATTCCCCTTACAACCAAGCTGCAACGGTCACCGTACCTTTATATTTTCTCCGATGTAACCATGTCGGATTCCGCCATAAGAATTGTTTAAAGGGGGTAATTATTTATTTTGTTGAAAAATACCCGTCGATAAAACGTATGTAAGTCCCTTTCCACCTTTTTTTCGGCTTTTCGTAAGAAAAATATTACTCGATTTTACTTCAAACCGCAAACGCCGAAACCGTTATGCATTTGGGATATTCGTTACACGATAATTCAAGGTATAAAGGAAATTTCTGGAAAATTTTATTTCGAAGTAACTCACCTTAAAGAGGAATACCCGATGATAAATTACTGATAATGAAACGAACACTTTAGTTATTCAGGCGAATTAGGCAATTTTCTGTCTCTATTTCGGTGTGGCAATACCGACGCGATCTTGTGTCCATACGTGATTTCACTGTTAGGATTCTTTTATGCTTGTAGATGTTTGTGTGTGGGGCAAACAATTCATTGATACGAAGGATATGGCGGTACCACTTGCGTTGAAAATAAACTGATCGACAGTGAAATACAGGCCTGGATTGATCAAATCAAGTTAAAGGTTATGCTACAACGTGCAGGGTGATTTTCACATCGTTACCGAAGTGAAAAGAACCCCGGCGCGTGATAGCATGTACTACGTCTCACACTCGAGACGAGCCGAAAAAACGCGGAAAAACGCACCCGCGTTAAACCGCGTACTCTAAACGCTGCAATTTTTATGCACGTTTTGAAAAAAAGAAACTAAAGAAAACGTTGTACTTTCTTTGTTTGGGTCTTCAGCAGTTCAACGATATCGTCTAAACTATCACCATCCTCGATGAGTGGTTTGTATTGACTTCGAAACTAATCACACCGAGATTGCCGTACGTTTCGCACGTTTCCTGTGTAATATTGCCGGACCAAATCTGGTAGAGCTCGGACAGCATTGCGCAGCCCCGCAAGCTACTCGTCGAAAACCCCGCCAATAATGCCACAAGAATGTACCCATGCTTACCATCTAGGATGCGCTATTTGACTGGTGAAACAGCCAAACGGGCCAACGAGCGGCGGAAAACCCAAGCGCGGAAATCTCAAAGATCTTCGAAGCTCCCTAATAGCGACGACGCCCCCCCTACGAAACCGCGCCGACTCAACCAAGAAACATCGCCATTACAGCCGAACATGCCCGGATCTTACGCCTATCACGTCGACGATACTTATGGGATTGAATGTCTGCGAAAATCTTCCCAGTTCGGACTCGACGACGGCGCCGACTGAATCAAATACGATTCAGGTCAACGATTTAAATCAAACTTCGGCACCGAAGAGGATCTTTCCCTTTCGTGTCGCTTCGAGCACGAAGCGCAGGCCTCTTCGAAAGTGATAGACCTCGATGAAGCGAAGAATTAATCACCAGCTTGCTGGGATTCACGCCGCTGCACGTCCACTGTTAGCGAGGATGCGGACCGCAACTCGCACAGGCTCAACTTCAAGAGTCGTTTGGTGAGATCAGTGCTTTGAAGCTGAAACTCATCACGGCTACCAAAGCCAATGTCCGGTATGAAACTGCACGCTCGCAGCCGAGGTGGCAAGTACCGAAATTTCAACTTCAGAAGAAAGAATTTGGTAAACAGCGATACAAACGCCGGTTTTCCATCCTTCGAAATGGAAAAGTTCTTGGAAACTAAAAGTTTTCCACGTCATACCGAAACCGCAGCAAGAATCTCGAGGGACATCGATCGAAAAACGAAACCGAGAAGAAAAATACACGCTACGGGAAGCCGCACGTGTTCAAATTCGCCCGATGCTCCGATTCAAACGGAAGTAGACGAAATCGAATCGAATTCTCCCGCT
Organism: Pseudococcus viburni; assembly: GCA_033439095.1. NCBI lineage: Eukaryota > Metazoa > Arthropoda > Insecta > Hemiptera > Pseudococcidae > Pseudococcus > Pseudococcus viburni. The sequence continues at coordinate 13,322 of JAVBJF010001040.1, read as the reverse complement.
GCGGGATCTCTACAATTCAGTTTCAACAGCCGAACCACATACGTACGCCAGCGCCGCCTGCTCAACGCACAGCGAAAATCGTATACAAGAAGGACGGTACGGCTGGTTTTTTGAACGATCATCGAATTCACGTACGACATCGCAACCACCGACGGCTCCTTCTCCGACGGCACCGCCGAAAAAGAAGCAAAAGGTCACCCCGCCAGCGAATACAACAACGTACACGGACGAAGTATCCGTCACGTTGTAGAACGCCAGGCACCACGGCGTCCGACACCTCCGCCTACTGCGCCACCGCAGCAGAGCCAAGGATCCCCGGATGCAACCAGAAAACCAAAGCTCGAACAATTCGCCAGCCGCAAACGCTCTCGTGCGCCACCGCAGGGAGCAGAGGGAGCACAAGCCGTCCGAAACCAAAAAACGTACTGAAAACCTTAACCAAACCCCGGCAACGATCACGCGTGAGGTCAAGGAAACTAATGGGCGGCTTCCCCGTCACGCTACCCGGCGTAAACGCTGGATTGCTGACGAAGGCGGGGAATTCTGCGGAGCTGACGGTGTCGCCTGAGATGGGGACTTTTCCTCGGGTAAATTCTGTTTACTGGGAGAAGGAACTCATTTTCCAAGTGCCTTAGTTACGCATCAAATCATCTCCGCGCTGGATGGGGGGTCGAGTGTTTCGCCCTCAACGAAATCTACCGACCTCAAGTCTCCATTGCGGAGTTTCACGCCGGCGGTGATTCTTCGAGCTCCCTTCCCTCCCGCCTTATGTCGTATGCTCTATTCGGCAACGAGGAAACGTTGGCGGAAGGGAAAACAGTGACGATATCATGGAGCAACTTCGTCAGTTCATTGACCTCCTCTTATCTCGAGGAGTTCAAAGGCTGGTGATTGCTTGCCTCTGATTGATTTTTGGAAAACTGCACGGGAGACGCGGGCTAGACGCGTTAGCGAAGGTTAAGCACCGAGGCCGTCCAGACGGAAAGTTTCAAGTAGTTTTAACGTCGAACCGACGTTAATAACTGAACCAACCCTGATGGGCGGATTGGGGTTAGTTATCCATTCTTGGAAATGAAGGCTACGGTTCAAACGCCTCCTCGACTTTCCTGCAAGGGACTCTCCGACTTCGACCCCCGAAGACGGAAAGGATCCTGCCTCACAGGAAGCTCGAAAAAGTCGCAAATTAAACGCGACTAGGACATTACGTTACATCGTAACCGATGTAACAAAGCACCATTTTTGTCACAAAATAAATATCGTTTACCGATAAGTCGTTTTTAAAAAATTGTATTCATCGGGGCCCTCTCCACACGATGTGCGAGTTGTAGGTTTTCTTATAAACACGCCACGGTGATTCACCAATAAACACTTCAATCGAATACGATGAAAAATTTTAAATTTCGTCACCGAAATATTCTTTGTACATATTTTGTAAATATTCTCTTTATCTATCGTAACGAAGCAAAGTGTTCTGTTTTGTTTTCTTTTGTAATTGTAATTTTTGTTTTTGTTCCTTTTTGTAATCGAGGATTTCTTTTATTTTTATACTTTTACCTCGATATGTTTTTTTTTTATCATAAAGACTGTTTATTTTTATAACGTATTTTTGTAAGCAGTCACTATTATTATAATTTTTTACTTAGTAAGCAGAACTTTTTTTTATTCTTTTTCAAAAATGTATGTGTTCTTTTTTTGAGGCAAAAATTGTAAATTTTTCTTTTCAAAACAGTTTGATTTTCCGGTTCCAGCCAAAGACGATAGATGACGTTCCAGAGTATTTTTTTTTTGCGACGATTCTTACGACGAATTTTTTATTTTTTCGGTAAACAAGCCCTCAATTAGAAATTATTTTTAGAAATTTGGCAATTGGTACGCAACCCGTTCATAGGTGCCCAAGACAAATCGCCAAACGATTTGACCTACACGCAGTTGAAACCTTACAGGTTTCAACGACAAACAGGTACAAAGATCGGGTATGTACCGATACCAGATCGAGACAACGTTTCCGGAAATGGAATACATCGTAAACGATGTATTCACGCCGGAAAAAACGGCGTCCGGCTCACGGCGTCGCGACGCGACCGTGCTCTGGGGGACCGAAATCTCGACAACCCACCTGCCCGACGGTCAACCCCGAGGGGGGCAGGGGCTCGGGCGGGTCCGGCTCCTCTCTACTTGACTAGTGTCGCCCAACGGCCTGGCGGTTGCTCTGTCAGCTGTCCGACCGAGGGGGCATATGTCATAGGGAGACTTGGCCCGCCCGTTCCCCGCCGCCGCGGTACGTGTGCGGTGTAAGACGGTAGATGTCGCCTCCAGCGGTGCGGTTTCGCTGTCGGCACGATGAGCCAAAACGCGCCGTCAGTACCCTGGCTGTTGTTTGAGTGGAAACGACTCCGTTACTCTCGCCTGCGTGCTGGGTATCGCGGTGCCAACCGCCACAGTTGTAAGTTCTCCGTATTTATCATTACTAAGTTCTCTGAATATATCATTACAAAGTTCCAATCTGTTATTATTATTCCAAAAAGTCTAATCTGGTGCCTATGGACTGACCCCGGATGGTCCATAGGTCTTTCAGGGTACTGGAGATCGGTTACCGAAGAGGAATGCGTCTGGTTGGCCAGCCGGACCAAACTTTCTCAGACCGCAGGCCCAAAATCAACTTACCGAGGAAAACTCGGTCAAAAAAAACAAGTATTTTTGAAAGTTGAACTTTGAACTTTCGACTGAAATATCTTGAAAGCACAGCTTTCTAGAAAAAAATGAATTGCACTTTATGGAGAGGGAATTTTTACGCTCTACAATTTATGTTCTATTCATTTTTTCCATAGAACCCTTCCTTTACTCAGAAAATTGACTTCAAGTGTCAAAAGTTATTCAATTTTTTGTTGAATTTTTTCTTTTACATATTTTTAAAATTTTTGTCACTTGAAGTCAATTTTTTTGAGAAAAGGAAGGGTTGTACGGAAAAAAATGAATAGAACATAAATTGTAGAGCGTAAAAATTTCCTTTCTGCAGTGTGCTATTAGTTTTTTTACAGAAAGCTATGCTTTCGGGGGAATTTCAGTCGGAAGTTCAAAGTTTTACTTTTATAGAAAATATGTCTAAAATCAAGCTTCTTGGCAAAAAACTAATGTAGGTACTTTACAGCAAAAATAATGAAATCTGGAGTTGCGGTTTATGTCATTGGAAGAACCATACTTTCTTCTATAAAATTGATCAAAAACGAAAAATCGGTTTTTTGGGTGAATATAGGTACCTTTTAGTAGTCCAGGTAACATATGTTACATATTTTGAAAAAAACTAGAAGGAATCAATGTATTTTCCAAATTCCAAGGCCTAAAACCATATTTTATTAAAGATCAATTCTACGAAAAAATGAAAAAAATCACCCATAAAAATTTTTGCCTAAAACCGTATTTTATTAAAGGGCAATTCTACGTAAATTGAAAAAAATCAACCATAAAAATTTCGATTATGAAACATTTCACTGCCCTGTAATCTTATGGGTTGGCAAACATATGTACTTGTACTCATGCTTGGCTGTTTATTTATGTGTGTGAAGGTGGTACCTCAATGATGAAAATCATCCTATACATGTTTCATTAAAAATTCGCTCATTTACTGGCCCTTCGATTTTGATTAAATTCAATCTTGTCTTATAGGTAAAACCTTTCTAGTCCCGCCATTTTACAATAGCTGTCTGAAAAATTTGAAACATTTTTTCTTAATTTTTCAAAAATTAATTAATAAAATCGATTTGATTTGCACTCGAATGCCTATACTACTCGAGTTATGATGCACAGTATTTTTTATTTCCAAGCGTATTATTTTTGGTATCAGGATAACGTTGAAACATAAACTGAATACAGCTTGTACACACAACACAGTTATACTGAATGAGATAATTTAAATTATTTTTCATGTAAAACCCAAATACCACCCAATCGTTTCGTTTATAATACTGTAATAATATACAACCCGTACGAGCTTGTGGCGGGACATGGTGGCGTGTGGACGAGGTGAAAATCTCTTCGAATTCGTAATAAAATGCGATCTCATATATGCGCAGAAATAGGTTCCCTTGTGATTCAGCAGCTTGCCACAATTAAACCGCAGAATAGAGAAAATTATAAATTAGAATATACGCGAAACGCGGTAGCCGCGCGAAATGACTCGTTTTTGTAATATTCTCATCTTATATGTGTGTATTTAGTTGCTTTTTTTTTTCTTTTTCTTCTTCTTTTTCAATAAGTTGAAAAATTTCGTTTACGCGACACTTCTTTAAACGCTGCGCTGTTTTGCGAAACCAGCACAGCCACATACCGACATCGTACTAAATGTACAAACATATACCGAATGGAAGATATGTACTATTTTTTAATTTCAGCGTCAATGATGCATAATATACATTACGGATGGCGGTGCGGCGCTAGTGGTACGCGAATATATATGCGGTTTAGAGTGCAGATATGCTGTATATTTTTTTATTATTCTAATCAGATAAAAGAAGGAATAAAAAACGCTGAAAGATGAATTCCCGTCTTGATTTTTTTTTTTTTTTTTTTTAAAATAAAGGGGCATTATTTACAATTTAAAGGGGGTAGGAAAAACGAGTTATTTTCCCACAAAGGTCATTACACAAGTCAAGATAACGTAACCTTCATTACATAAACTGTGCGTTTTCCATCCTCTGACAAAAGCTGGAATTGAAGGGATAGTTCGGGCAAAAGGCGACGCGACGTCTTTTACCCAAACGCGAGAAAAAAATACCATTCTTGAATTCAGAAACGAAAAATCACACCGTATTTTTCCACGCGAGGAATATACCTCCTACCTCGTACGTAGCTACGTATACCGCCAAGTATTCTGCGGAGGAATTTTTTTTTCCTTCTTCGTAACTTTGCTAAATCGTGAAAACTGCTCTTTTGAGGGTTCGCGTCATAACTTTTTATTTAAACCATATTAAAGTTTATCGTTTAACCAAATGGGAAACGGGATCTCACGGCTGCGTCAAATTTCAGTGCGAAATGCTGTGATTTAAACGAGTCATCTTGAGAGAGAAAAAAGGGCAAATCTCTGCGCGAATTGCACGTATGTACGTTGCATACATATGGAAATACGATGATAATTTAATTTTTGCCAATCTTACCTACAACTTGTAAGTAGCACTTGCTGACTTCGCCATCGGATCGGTATTTATTTGGCACATGTACCATCCTCTATCCAATTCGTGAACGTTTCTTATATGCAAATACCAGGAGCGATGGTCGTTATATGTTAAAGATATCTTGGATTCTGCGTGATCACATTGTGGGTATCGATAAGATGGTTTGAGTGTTACTACCCTGACCCACGCGACCTGCCAAGATACACGCAGTCCCTGCATATAAAAATTTAAAAACGATACGAGTCTATGATTTAATTAAACATTATGGTATCTATGAAATATGCATGAGTGAGTTTATTCTACTAGTAAACATATGATTAATAATAGGTATATATTTATGAAAATAGGTAGGTCTAGGTACGAGTATGTGCTTGGTACACATTAAAAAATTTGCCACGATATTTTCAATTTTAATTTTTTTTGGCATTTAATATTATTTTAGATCTTGATGGAAAAGAGATCAACTAAACATTGAAATGATGAAAAAAAAAGGTAGAAAAAATTGCTGCCTTAATGAATTTTTATTGAAAATTGAAAAAATTTGATTGGATTCTTTATTCAGTATAGTTGAAGCTTTTTTTAAAAGAAATAAAATAATTGGACCATTCGACTTTTTTATTTCGTAACAAAAATTAAAATGACCTGAAAATTCATTTTTTTCAAGACAACACCTCCACAATTTTCCACTAGAAAAATGTCAAATCTATTAATTTTTCGCCATTGCGGTGGTTAATTTTCCTATAAAAAAGGATTTAAACCTAAAAACAAAAAAAATTGAAAAAAATATGCAAAACTTCTAAATTTTCCTTAAAAATATGAAAATATGACTCAATTTTGAGTTCTAAGGATGAATTTTGAACCAGGGAATTATCTTAGGGGAGTTCTGGGAGTCCCAATAAATACATTTTAACCATTTTTGTTCACTTTTTGGGTCTCCTGAACCTCTCTGAAATAGTTCCTCTGATCCAAAGTTTATCGCTACAAATCAGAATTGAATCACATTTTTAAAATTTTAAGGACCTTATTTAGAAATTTTGTATTATTTTCTCGCCAATTTTTTTCTTTGCTTTTAGCATGTTATTCTATGTCAAATCATGGGAATCTCATTTTTTGAACAAAATGAACCATCCTCGGGAGTGAGATCTCCAAAATTCGAAAATTCGATGTAAGATAAATCTTATCGCTTGTATGAAAGTAATTGCATTCTTTTTGATTCTGAAATGTCTCCGAAAAACACGTTTGTGGCGTGGCTAAATACGAAAATCATCCTAATTTCCCCACCTCAAAAAACTAGGAAAATTTCTTCTTACGTCATGTCACAACTTTTTACAATCCTTACTTCTAACTTTCCAAAAAAAGTAAAAGACGGTTCACTTAAACTTTTAAATTACCTATTAATGTTTTTTTCTCTTTTTACTGAAAAAATTCGTGGTTTAAATAAGGAAAACGAACGACAAAAAAAATGATAATAAAGTAGCAACCACAAATTTGCGAATTGAATAGCAAAATAAACTCTCGAGTTTTTTCCATTTTGATTTTTTTAAATGAGATATTTTTTATTAGTCGTGAGAGTTATTTCTGAAGAATTACGAACAGAAGCGAGGTAGTTTGTGATTAAAAATCTGTATCTGTAGATATGTAAACAGGACATATTTATCTGTCAGCCCACTCAATACATAGTTGGTTTTCACAAAAAACATATAAAACTTCTTCAAATTGTTTTTTTCATCTTCTTTCAGTTTAATCGCCTTATTTTTCCTTATATTCAAAACTAGAAATGACAATTTTTTGGGCAACATTTTTAATCTCCTCAAAATATATTTCTCTTGAGAGAAAAGTTCCCCTTTAAATCATTAGATTGCATTGATGGTATTAACGTGGAGGAGTAGTGAAAGGGAAGACAGAAAGGTGGTATCAAAATCGAACTCAAAGCTTGAAGTTTTCTACATTTTTTAGGAAAATTTTTAAACAAAAAAATAATGTTAATTTCAGAAGACAACGTTTTTTTTCTCTCAAAAAATTTTCCAGTCAAAATTACAACACCCAAAACTCAGAGAATTGAACAATGATTCTGCCTTACCAGGGAAGTATCCCAACTTGAAGAAAAATTTTGAGGCGGAGCGAAAATAAATCGAAAGTACACCATAATAGAACCCCACATCCAATTTCAAGGGCTAAAGTTCATCTCGAAATTTCAAAATTACATCATCCTCCTGAAAAATTGAAACATTATTTGATCTAATCGACGAAAAAAACTGAAATTTGTACTGCATATACCCTATTTTTGACGTCCGAAATTAATTGGAAGCGGTTTCGAGACGTTTCGGAGCCTCTAGAAAATTTTGGAATTTTCCAGATCTGGAGAACAGCCTATAAAAATGGCCCATATGCACTTCAGCACCTATAATCGCGGATTATCCATAATGGTGACCTATTTGATCGACTAAAACACAATTTTCCAAAATTCGTAACTTTTAGTTTAAATTTGCATTTTTGGGCAAGAAATTTTTCTGGAAAAAATTGAAAAATTCGCCTAATGCTCATACATCGAGGTAAAAAGTTGAAACTTGGTAGATACCCTTGTGGCATATCGATTCTAACTAATTTGAGGGCGTAGAATTCGAATATCGACTTACTTTTTGATTCGACCCACTCCCCGTGCTCCACTAAGAGGTTAAATTCAAAAAATAAGCAAATTTTCGAACTCAGTGCCCTCGAAAATCTAACAAACTACAGGTCACACGTTATTTTTATTTTTTTTGGAATTTTGACCCCATCAAGGAGTCTAATAGGGGAGTTCAGGGTTTTTTGATTTTTTTGAATTCTGGTCAAAATTGTGGACCCCTTTACCCTCCAGGGGTCTAGAGATCCCATCTTGAAAATTTGTTGGTTGAAAAAAAGGGGGCAAAGGGCTTCTTACTGTAATTTTTTCAGATTTTTAAATGGTAGCTTTCATCTTTTGTTCTTATCACGAAAGTTGAACTTTCACCGCCAAAGTTCAACTTTCAGCTTTTCAAAATGTGATTACCGTTCTTGAATCTCCTATTAATTATCTTTCAGACCTCGCTTACAGTTTTTCCTCAAGTACAACCTATCTCGAGATATGAGCCTTCAAAGTTGGGCGATTTAGCTAAAAATTGCAATTGCATGAAAATTTCGAGGCCCGCCTCCCCGTCGCGCCCCCTTGAGGGTTAGAAAAGAATAATCGTGGTTTTGTGAATAGACCACCAAGGGGAACTTGTAAAAAAGATTTGAGCGAAATCGGAAAACCCGACTTCATTTTTGGTCTGTTTTAGTATGGAATATAGCTAGCCCTGCTGGAAAATTCCTAAAATTTTACGAGGCTCCGAAACGTCTTGATACTATTTCCAATCGATTTTGGAGGTTGAAAATAGGGTATCTGTCAACTTTCAGCTTTTTTCATTGATTAGATCAAATTTTCTTATTTTACAGGGCGATGAGGTGATTTTGAAATTTCAAAAATTTGCTAAAATTCGAGAAATGAACTTTATCACTGAAATTTGGAAATGGGTTGATGACTCAAAATTTTACCTCGAGTTGGGATACCTCTCTCTCTCTTTAGAATTAAATTGAGTTCTTAAAAAAATGAAATATGCTTTTGAAAATGACTTTTTCCATCAGGTTTTTGTACCAAGAAATTATCCACCAAAAAACACGAGAAACATCCTCGTTTAAAAGTTCTATCCAGCTAAACTCAACTTCATAATCTAAGCAGATTAAAAAATTAATCTCCTAGATTGGTTTTGATTTAAGCATTCCAAGGTGTACCAGTAAAAATTAAAAATTCCATTATTCTATTTCTCCACCAAGTTGTTTTCTAATTGTAAAAATAATAATTGCACTTTTTCCATTACAAATAAATAATACAGCGTTTTTTTTCCTTTACCTTGTAGCCTCGTAGATTTTCTACAACGCAAGCCAGCAGCGCATCTCTACCCACTGTTACGGTTACATTCGGAATAGGTTCGGCGAAACGAGGCATCATGGCTTCTGCATACAGAAAAATTACACGTCAGTTTAAAGGTAAGGCGAACAAAATGAGCTAGTTTTTCTAGGTTAATTAAAGATTACGAAAATTGTCGTAAAGTGTACAATCGTACAAAACTTCAGACCAGAATTATACTTACGTATAACAATTTGCGTACCTGTATAAAATGTTTACATAAAGATTATCTCTTTTCTGTGGTAGTAGGGGTAAATATGCATCGCATATTACGTAATGCAACGAAAATTCGTCGTCTCAAAAATTAAATTTTATAAATTGGATTTTTCGATGCAGTTGAACTTCTAAATGGGTTGCAGAAAATGCAGATCGATTCTGCGTGTAATTTATTATAACGAGGTATAAGTATATATAAGTTATGAATCCTAAATACTTGGGTAATTTGCGACGACCGAGCGACCCTTAGAGCCAATTACAGATATCCCCGAGTATAAGTTACCTACGTACATACAGTTTCGAGAGAAATGTATGATTTATTTATAGCGTCGCAGTCTGGCCGAATGAGACCGTCGCGTATGTAAAGTAAAACCCAGTAAAGTGTGGAAAACATTATTAACCTCGTAGTCTACCTGTGTATACCGATGGTATTCCTTGTATGGAATCGACGAAGAAATCAATTAAAAATCTGTACCTATCTGTGCTAATGCTGCGGTATCTTTTGCACGCGAGAATGTCCAAGTATATTAGAAATTGGTATGTGAACGAAAAGCTCGCCGTGTAACGGTTATTGTAAAAAAGGTACTTGTGCAGCATTTGGGCTGAAATTCGACGCAATTATTTGACCCATACAAAATTAGAACTCGACGATTTTCCTATTTCAAGTGATCGTTAGCCGTAAAGTTACTGCCTCGTTTTCCGAGACGTTTCCGAGTGCACTTTATCTTCTCTTTCGACGATGCGGTTCCTTAAAATAAGTTGCAGTCGCAAAACGCGCCAAGAATAATTAATTTTCCAGCAAACAATGCAAGAATATAGAGAATCGAAGGTATAGACGAGGAATAGCGAGTGGGGGGAAAAAAACGAAGACAATTGGTATTTTTTTTTTGAACAAACTCGTCGAAATATTCTTCAAATGATCCGTTCTAGTAAATTACTTCAATTACGTCGGGGCCAAGAACCAATTTTACAAATAACATCGTTGCATTGCCAGCCAAATCGTATACGCTGATTATTTCTCGTATTCTCGTCGAAACATTTCTTATATACTTATTCGTTTCGTCTTCTAACAAAGTTAATAACACTTTCAATAGTCTCGTCCGAGTTGCACAATTTTTCTATATGTATAAGTATTTTTTTGATGCGTCGTTTTGCTTGCCTCGTTTTTCTATTTTGATAAATTGCTTAAATTGAAATCGTCGCACTTTCGCGGATACTCGACACAAGATGGGTTCTTGGCGCTTTTTTTCGCTCGTTGATGTCATTTTGATTGTCAAATTATAACGTCGTGTATAAAATTTCGCGAATTTCGATCGTGTATTTTAATTGCATTGGTAAGGCAGCTATACTGACTCGATACATATTCAAAATCATCGATGAAATAACCATCAAGTCGGAAAATGAAAATAATGGCTACTAGATAGCATTACAATAAGTACCTATTACTCTGCAAATTATGCTTAGGGCAACGTAAAGGCGGAAGAAGTGGAAAAAACGATTCATCACTTGTCAAACCGAAAGTTGGCAGTTTTTACCTCCAGACAGGCCCCTTCTTATTTTGTTGATCAAAGAATAACGATTTGTACGCGTGTACAAAAGTGTTGAGATTTTTTGAAATAACTTAATCACTGCTCGTGTACGTACAGTGGGTTGAAATTGACACTTGCAGTGAATATTATGGATATCAGGAGCCCTACGAGTAAAGGTATGCTCTTCAGGGGTATGAAAAATGATTTCGTGGTGGGTATAGTTGTTCATCTTCATTTAGGTATAAACTTTTGGAGACTGAAAATGTCAAAGTTGAATAAAGGGTGTCATGGTTGGTCTCCATACTGGGCTAGGTATCATTCTTGATTCATCTACACGGGCAAAAACTTGAATTTTAATAGTCAGATTTCCTATTTTGAGTTGAAAGGAACGAGAAGATGGTAGTTCTTGAAACGAATAATAAAAGTGTATCATATTTTCAAATTTTTCAAACATATTTTTCAATTCTTTCAGACGAACTAAATTTTAACTTGAATGCTTTTGTACTGTATTGAAGGGTATGTTAATTAATTTTGGCGGGAAATGTTTGAAGAATTGTTGGCTGGTGTGAAATGATTCTTAATAAGTTGGAAAAGTATAATTTAAAAAAAAAACTGTACCTATAATTTCTTTTTCAACGAAATGTGAGTGATTCAAGTAGAGAATAAAGTAAGTTTTTCTTCAGTAGAGACAAAGCATTTGTGAATTTTTTATTGTTTAATTACTATCCATAACTTTGTAAAAATCAGTCTTAGACATCAGTTTTTATTGAATTTTCGAAAAATACCTACCTCCATTTTTTGACACGATTTTCTTTGATTTTATTCAAAACAGTAATTTTTTACAATTTTATGAATTTCAAAAATAGAAAAAGAGTGTTTTTGACTAAAACGAAGTTATACGGAAAATCCGAAGTCGATATATGCGAAGGAGGAAAAGCAACAGTAGCGTAACTGGACGACCCTTGGGGGGGGGGGTGTCAAAAATACATTTGCGTTGGAAACTTTTTTGGGAGGGTAAAAATTGGGTATGGAGACTTCAGAAGGATTATAGAGGGAGGGGGTAAAATGGAGCCTTCTTTCGTACTGCCGTCTCAAATAGATGATAGAATTGTGATTTTGATCATGCCCGAGCGAAGCGAGGACCAAGCTTTGAAAAAAATTGATTTTTAATATAGAAAAAATTGATTTTTTCGTATTTTAATGCTTTGAAAATCCCTATCTGATGTAATTTGGGTGAAGGGGGGTACATTTGATATTTTGTACCCTGGTTGCTGATTTCGGGAGTAAAATGTACTTCTTGAACCCCATTTTCTGACGCCACAGGTATATTTTACAACGTTCAATAATCAGTTTTATTACATTGCAAAGAAAATCAAAAGGGAAGGAGTCGTGAAAAAACTGACATATCAAATTTGTTGTGAGAAAATCTTTCAAAAGTAGATAAATTTAGGTGATTTGGATTTTTGATGAAGTCTCGATTTTCAAAAAAGAAGGAAAATAGCAAACTCAGCCCGAGCGAAGCGAGGGCAAATTTTTTTCGTATTATTGGTGTCAAAAAAATATGTTTTAAATATCACCAATACTTTTCGAATAAAAAATTCATTTTTGAAGGGCTTCGGGGGGGGGGGTGTCCCCCCATCTTTACGCCACTGAAAAGCAAAGTACATTCAATGGATTTTTGGGATGGGGGGGGAAGTCGATTATAAAAATGTCGAAAGAAATGACAGTATTTTAAAAATTCATTACAAAATATGAAAGTACCTAATAACTTAAACTTTGAATCACAACCATTAATTTGAGGAAATGAGCACTGAACGCAAGCTTAGCAAGGGTGAAAATTTCTGCAGATATGATAAGGACCTTCAAAAACTAAAATTGAATTTATGCCTCTCGGATAGAATTTCTCTTGTCTCTAAATACCTAAGTAGGTACAATTTTTTCGAACTAGAGATACAAATTTTTCACAAAATAATCGAATTTGCAAATTTTTTGAATACAGTTTTAAAAATTACTTCCTACGAATTTTTCTACGTTTAAATAAAAAATCTTATCAAATCACGATTGAATACAGAGGCGTCGTCAAGGAGGGAACCGGGGGGAGTAGGCCCCCAAAAAAGTTTTGGCCCCCGCTTAGTCACCCCGAAAAATTTATGTTGTATTTATAAATTTACATTACACTTACATCAGATAGGGATTTTCAAAGCATTAAAACATGAAAAAATTTATTTTTAGGACATTAAAAATCCAATTTTTTCAAATCTTCGGCTTCGCTTCGCTCGGGCATAAACGAAATAACAATTCTATGATCTATCTGAAATGAAAGTGCGGAAGAATGCTCACTTTTTACCTCCTCTCCATTTTTAGCATATGAAAAAAGTAGGTCCTCCTTTTCCACTTCGAAAAAGCAAAAAAGTTGTCCAACACACAGTCCCTTTTGTGCCCCCC
>JAVBJF010000104.1:730000-1087456 GCA_033439095.1 Pseudococcus viburni | reverse complement strand
AGTTGAAAAAAATGGAATAGCAGCACTCCAACGATTTTGGAAATCGTCTGGAATTCAGGTAAAAATGGACCGAAATTCAAAATTGCATAATGTTTTGGAATCGTCTCGCGAAGACGAATCCAACGATATATTTACTTTTGAATTTTGCACCATTGCTTAAAATTTTGTGAAAAACTAGCTCCAATGAAATTGCAACAGTACTCCAATAATGTAGAAAATCGTGTGTAACCAGGTCAAGAATTTGCCAAAATTCAAAAGTAAAATCAGTTGGATTCGTCTTTGCATGACGATTGAGTATCGAGTATTGAGTATTGATTATCAAATAAGAAATATCGAATATCGAATATCAAATATTGAAAAAGTACCGAGTATCGTCAGAGTCAGAGTTATAGTCAGATGCTAGGAACGATTTCAAGTAAAAAAAAATTGTGAAAAATTTCAGACCTGAGGATAAAATGTTGAGAAAAAAATTTCAGAAAAATATAGATAATCCACACTGTGCTAGAATGAAGAAAAAACGTACATATCTTCTTTAGAAGAAATGATGACTCACCACCACTTCGAAACTTTGTATTTATGAGAAAATTTAAACTTATAGAATCCGAATTTCGAACAGTTTTTGCCACCAGCCCTCTAGGGAGCGGCACTGAACTCAAATTTGAAAAAATTGAATAATTTTGAGTTTAGTATCATAATCTAGGTTTTCTGATCCGAAAAATACGATTTTCGTTTTTTTTGTGTGTTTGACCCTCTTGGGGCCTGGGACCTGGGAAGTGATACTAAATTCAAATTTGAAAAAAACTAAACATTATTAAATTTGATATTAAAAAATAGATTTTCTGGTATGAAAAATACAATTTTGGGGCTATTTTGATTTTTTGTTCCCATAAGGGGCTGGTTAAAGGAAGGGGGGGGGGGGTCGAACTCAAATTTGAAAAAATTATAGTGTCGAATTTGGCATCGAAATCTAGATTTACAGGTCCAAAAATATGATTTGGGGTTTCTTTGAAGTGTGTGATCTGGTACTGAAGTCAAATTTGAAAAAAATTTAGCACAAAATATTTTATTTTCAAAAAAAGTTTCAAATAACCTTCTTTTCAAAATAAATTATTATCAAATTTCAGTTTGTACCAGGTCAAACACCCCAAAACAATCCCAAATGGGTCAAAATTAGAATAGAACTTCGGAATCGTATTTTTTGGACAAGAAACCCTAGATTTTGATACCAAACTCGACATTTTTCTTTTTTTTCAAATTTGAGTTCGATCTCCCCCCGCACGGGGGGGGGGGTCAAAATCGACAAAGAACTCCAGAATCGTAATTTTTGGATCAGAAAACCGAGATTTTGACATCAATCTCGATAATATTGAATTTTTCTCAAATTTGAGTTCAGTACTGCACCCCCTGGGGGCTGGAGACAAAAACTGATTCGAAATTAGGATTTTTCTTTGAAAATTACTTGAGCCTGTGAGGTTTGAATGACATAATAATCAGGATTTCTGTGTATAAAAAAATTAGCTGATCGAGGAATAACTTTTTCAAGTTTATGAAATTCCCTGACTTTTCCAGGGTTTCCATAAAGTAGACACCATGTTTAAAGGAAGTAAAAAATGAAATTTTGATTTTTTTTTGGTCATTTTCCGTTATGTTGAATTTTTTTTTGAAAAGCTGAGCCGGTATATGAAACGTCATTTAGTATTTTAATTTTTGCGCGGGTGAATGCTGCGGGAGTGAAAAGAGAGACGTAAAAATAATGGTGGTTACCTTCACTCAAATTTTTTAAAAATTCGACAAAAAATTTTGTTGTGAATCAGAAAAAAATTTAAGTTAGCAAATTTCGTTGTAAATTGAACAAATTTTTTCAAAATGTCGGCAATTTTATCCTTTTTTAAGGCATTTGTGGCTGCGATGGTTTTAGGATGAATTTTCATCGCAGAATTCATCGCACGTTTTTTTCTAGTTTTTGAGGCAGCAAATTTTGTAGTAAATTGAACAATTTTTTTCAAAATGTTAGCAATTTTATCCTTTTTCAAGGCAAATTTGGGGCAGCGATGAATTTGGGATGAATTTAAACGCAGAATTCATCGCTCTTTTTTTTCTAGTTTTTGAGGCCGGAATGATCATTGGAATAGTTTCATCCCAAAAAAATAATCCCACGATTTTTCCGAGCATTTGTAGCTATGATGAATTTGGGATGAATTTTCACCGCAGAATTCATCGCACGTTTTTTTCTAATTTTTGAGGCTGGGAAGATCATTGGAATGAATTTAAGAAACAACTGACCCCAAGCCGGAACCAAATCTTCAAGAATCCAGTCCTTATGCGAACCCCAACCGGGAACAGAACTTGAACCTGAACCACGAACCTTAAATCCTGTACCATTTAATTCCAGAAACCCTGGCAGACCTGCGATTCCGAAAAAATTGATCGGAAGCACCATCTTCGATCTGCTCAACCTTCTTTGTTCTCTAATCGCAGGTATGAAATATTTTCAGTTTATTTTCTCAATTCATCAAAAATGATCTTCTCATCGACTTCACAGAAGTAGTATTTTTATATCTGCAGTGCTGGGTCAGAATTCAAAAACTCAGAACTGTTGATAAAATCCTACACACAGCTATCAAAAAAAAAGAAAAAAAAAGAAAAACGGGTATCGAAGGGGAGGATTAAGCAGGTACATCACAAGTCCCAATCCCCCAAAAACTTGTTCACTTTTGCATTTCACACTAAGACCTACCCTCGCAGCACATCTTTTCATGCATCTTCGATCGTTCAGCCTAAACCCCGAAACTATGACGCAATAGAAGTTGAAAAATTACGACAGCAGTTGGTACGCCTGTTCATGGACTACATCTTTCTACAGCGCATAAAAGATATAAAACGAAAAAGCTGCACACCGCAACCCTGCGAGTGTACTACGAGTTTAAACTAGGTACACAAAGGTGCGGTACCCATGTGCGATGAGCTGCTGCCTGCTGGTGTGCTGCAATGCGCACATTTTGCATAAACCAACGTCTCGCGCTGCAGATGCTGATGCTGTTGCTATGCGAGATGAGATGAGATGAGCTATATGTAATACGCGAGGATTATCGAATGTAGCGTAGATACGTTGTAGAGTGGCTGGGGCACCGGAGAGAGGCGGTTTAAAAAGCCTATACTACGCCAAGTACCTACGAGCAGACTTACCTATATGCTATCGTCTTTACACTAATTCTAACTGTTGCTTTGCTGGTTGGGTTGCTGCAGTGTTTATCTAAGGCGCGGCAAGTCTGCGAACCGAACTCTGCTCTAGTATTTATTATTTTACTTATCGTTTCAAGGCAGAGGTACTGCTGCTTAGTATGGAGTATTTATGTACGCAGATAGGTCGACGAGGCAGCTACGAGTCGTCGTGTACATGTCGGCTTAAATTTACGTAAAACGTCGTTCTGTTTTGTAATAAGAGCAAGATGCCGACGCTGCGTGGAGTACCGCGTGTGGTTAATTGTAAACCCGTACAATCTACGTTATTAGAGGTATTTAGAGTAGCTGTATGTATAACTCTACCTCTAAAGGAGATCTTTGCTGTCGTAAAATGCTCTCACTTGCAATATTACTAGGTCGAAATTGAGAGAAATCAGGATATTTAAAGGAGGTTATCTCAAATGTATAGACTTCATACTGATTAATTTGATCACAATGATTGTTGGTGATTCACTCATCTCGAATTATAGTCTACAGTCCAAGAGGAAAAAAGTGCTCTAGAAATCGAAATTAGTGTGCATTTTCGCTGGACAAAAAAATCAGTTTGTTTATTGTAGGTATGGGTCCCGGAGTCCCAAAAAACCGAATTTTGGATTTTCGCTCCGGTACAATAGGGAGCTGAGGCCTGAAAACCCCCCTTTTTTCTCAATTTTTAAATCTGACTTTGGACAAAAAATTTTTCCACATTCTGGTAGCAGACACTCCCCTGACTCTAAATATATGTCACATCCCTTGGGTCACGGGCACAATGGAGTGCTGGGCCCCCCAATGTGCGATTTTTTGCCAAATTCGATCATTTTTGGCACAATAATGCCTCTGTAGGCGTTATGCGGTATGCTGGACAAAAAAAATCAAACGCAATGTATTCTTGGGTTCATTCCGCGTCCAATGAGCCAAAGTTTGAGGAAAAATGTGGGCACAATAGGCCGTGGTGGAATTTCAAAGTTTTGAAAACACACGATTTTCTCTCCCTTTGTTAAAAAAATAAGTCATGAAAAAAATCTGAAACTTGGGTTGCGACATATCAAAATGGGTTAAAATTTCACGAGCAGAACGAAATTATTGATGAAAATTAAATTTGAGCGAATTTAACCCATTCTGAGCCCCAAATCGGGTCAATTTTTGAGTATTTTCAAAGGATTGACATGTGACCTATGAAAGTGGGGTAGAATTACGCCAGAAATTCAACAAAACCATTAAATTTTTTTTGAGCAACTTTTGAGAATTTTGAGCTTTAAATTGAGACAATTTTTTAGACATTTTAAAACCTTGGGCGAAATTCTATCCCTTTTTCATAAGTCACAAGTCATTTTTTTGAAAGTAATCAAAAATTGATTCAATTTAAGGCTCAAAATTCTCAAACGTTGCTCAAAAAAATTTGGATGGTTTTGTTGAATTTCTGGCGAAATTCTACCCCAATTTCATAGGTTACACTTACATGTCAATTCTTTGAAAATACTAAAAAATTGATTCCGTTTGAGGCTCAAAATTCTCAAAAGTTGCTCAAAAAAAGTTTTGGATGATATTTTTGAATTTCTGGCAAAATGCTACCCCGCTTTCAAAGGTCACATGTCAATTTTTTGAAATTAATCAAAAATTGACTCAATTTAAGACTCAAAATTCTCAAAAGTTGCTCAAAAAAAATTTAATGGTTTTGTTGAATTTCTGGCGTAATTCTACCCCACTTTCATAGGTCACATGTCAATCCTTTGAAAATACTCAAAAATTGACCCGATTTGGGGCTCAGAATGGGTTGAAATTGCTCAAATTTAATTTTCATCAATAATTTCGTTCTGCTCGTGAAATTTTAACCCATTTTGATATGTCGCAACCCAAGTTTCAGATTTTTTTCATGACTTATTTTTTTAACAAAGGGAGAGAAAATCGTGTGTTTTCAAAACTTTGAAATTCCACCACGGCCTATTGTGCCCACATTTTTCCTCAAACTTTGGCTCATTGGACGCGGAATGAACCCAAGAATACATTGCGTTTGATTTTTTTTGTCCAGCATACCGCATAACGCCTACAGAGGCATTATTGTGCCAAAAATGATCGAATTTGGCAAAAAATCGCACATTGGGGGGCCCAGCACCCCATTGTGCCCGTGACCCAAGGGATGTGACATATATTTAGAGTCAGGGGAGTGTCTGCTACCAGAATGTGGAAAATTTTTTTGTCCAAAGTCAAATTTAAAAATTGAGAAAAATGGGGGGTTTTCAGGCCTCAGCTCCCTATTGTGCCGGGGCAAAAATCCAAAATTCGGTTTTTTGGGACTACGGGACCCATACCTACAGTAAACAAACTGATTTTTTTATCCAGCAAAAATGCACGCTCAATGAACACTTTTTGCCTCTTTACTTGGACTGTAGACTATTATTCGTTCTCGAAGGATCCTCAAATTCCTAAATATATTTTGAAACCCCAAAAACAACCCATGCAGAAATTTCTTGAAAACATGAAAAAAGCAGCTTAAGTTTAAATATTACAGTTGTCCGAATTTTGAATGTTCAATTCGATTGGAATTGGTCAAAAAATTTTGGCCACCTTCTCTCTCATTCTGAATCAGTGGAAAGTAACTGATAAATAGTCAGGTCAGAATTGCAGCACAGGAAAATCAGCAAAATTCACTGATTTTTCAGCAAATTTCATAAATTTCACTGACCTTTCAGTGAATATTCACTGATTTTTCAGTGATTTTTCTCACTGATTTGTTTTCAGTAAAAAAAATGTTCACTCATTTTCTCCTGTGCTGCAATTCTAACTGTTTCTCAGTGATTTTTGGTAATTTTCCCTGATTTATAATTGAGAGAGTCGGGAAAAAACTCGTACGAAATATCTCGACGTCATTGAACTACTTTAAATCGAAATGGTTCATTGAAAATATGGGTGCAATGTGATCAAACCTATCAAAATATAAAAGTTTGTTGTAAACGAGTAATTAAATTTCCTGAAAATGTAATTCTTTAAGGGGTGAAAATATTTAAAAAGTAATATAGAGGGAGCTTGGTTGATTTAAAATCGTTCGAAAAAAACTGGTCAAGTCTAAACTTTTTAGAAAGGAATCAGGATTGCCTTTATCAGACACCCCCCCCCCTTCCCTCCCATGTCGTCAATAGACAATACGTCAAAGATATTGTTGAAGTTTTCTATTAAAAAATCGATAATCAACTCTCTAAATCTTGAACAATCAAATCTGGTGAAATTCTGCCTTATTGAATCAACGAAATAAATTTCATTGAAAATCAATAATTTTTCACTGATTTCCTCTGATATGTTGGTGAAAAATTGCTAATTTTTAGCGAACATCAATTTCAGTAATTCAAAAGGGCAGAAGATTCACCTTGACTGCTTCAGATTTGAATAGCAAGTCATCAGAATTTGCTTGAATTATTATATACAATTTGATAATGTGATGGGTTCTGGGAAAAAGGACTACTTGTTGGAAAACTAAATTTTTCAGGTGAGAAAAACATCGAATTGTGTTCAAAAAAATCGATTCCCAAACTTTGATGAATTTTGAAAGAGAAATATTAAATTTTCAGTGAAATAGGTTCACTGCCTCACTAGTTTTCAAAAAAAATACCAATGCTCGCAAAAATATTTGAAAATTTTACGTGATTTTCTAAAGATTTTGTTCTTCTGAATCTCAACTTTAAAAAGGTATAATATTGGTCAATTTTCAGCCATTTTTCGATTTTTTTTTTCAATGGTCAAAATTTAATTCTAGTATACAAAATGAGATAAAAAATCGATTTCGATGTTGTTTTTTCTGATCTCAGAGCCAAAAATCGCGAAATACCGTACAAAAATGAAGTTATTTTAGCAAATTCTTCAAATTTTCAGCGTTTCATATGAAAAGAAATAACCAAATGAAGAAACCAACGACGAAATCATGTTTGGGAGGTTAAAGTACCCCGATAAATACACTTTTCGCGACCGTTCTAATTCAATGATCAAAATTACCTTTTTTCACTGATTGTTCATTTTAAAAAAAAAAGTGAATTTCGAGACTTCAAGTGAAATGATCGCAAAAAGAGTGTTTATCGAGATATTTTGACCTCCTGAACACGAATCCGACGTTAGTTTTTTCATTTGACCATTCATTTCCGTAAAAAAATGTACAAAATTTGAAAAATCTGCTGAAATAAAACATCTTTGTACGGGTTTTTGCAATTTTCGGGTCTTGCAACATCGAAATCGCCAAAAGTGAATACGTGAGGTGAATCTACGTTTAAAAAAACGTTTTGGGATATTTTCATGAAGTAGCCAAACTTTGCTATCAAGGGTCTTTTTACAGTTGAAAATTTCAAATGACTAAAACCTCATGAAAGAGTGCACCAAAATTTATGAAAAAATGATCATAAATACATCTGCACGAGATGCAACTTTGTGCCAAAGAACAGAAAATTATTTTCATTGTAGAGGGAGTAAAAGTCTACTTTTACTCCCTCTCGCGAATCGCTCGAGTGCTCAAACTCGCCTTTTACTCCCTCTACAATGAAAAATATCGTATGCAACTCGGGAGATAAACGATTTTCGACGATTTTGAGTTATTTCCCTCGCTTCGCTCGGGCAATAAACCTCAAAATTCGTCGAAAATCACTTTATCTCCCTAGTTGCATAATATACTATTTCAGTTCCGTTGAAATTAAATTTTTTTAAAATAAAGCAATAAAATGGCCATGGACCAAAAGAGAGGGGTTAGGGGGTCAAAATTTTTTCCAGAATTTTTTTACATCAAGGGTCATTGTGAGGGGGGGTACATAGAAAATTGGAGCCGGGGCGAAATACCAGAAATTATTCGGTAATTTACGAGAAATTACTCGGTAATTTAAGAAGAATTACAAGGTGATTTACAAGAAATTATTCTATAGTTTTCCCAGAAATTTAAGAGGAATTACTCATTGATTAACCAAAATCACCCCTTATCCGATCAGACCCCTTGGTTACAATAACGTTAAAACTGATCAAAATAATCAGAAATAATCTTATGCTGAAATTTCCTTTAAAAAGTTTTGAAAATTACTCAAAATCGAAATAATTTCTTCAAAACCAACAAAATTCTTTGAAAATGCAATAAAAGTAAATAAAAATGCAAAATTGAATTTCCCATGTCACTTGCGAACTATATTCAACAAATATAAGTAAAAAATTGATTAAAAAATCATCATTGTTCAAAATGACGTTTAAAATGATTAAGATACACAGCTAAAATTTTCATAAAAATCGTTAAAAAGGTCTTGAAATTTATGAAATGTAATAAAATTCCTCGAAATATCTTACTTTGAAAAACAAATGAAAATTTGTTTAAAATACGAGAGAAGTCATCGAACTTTAATGAAAATTATAGTGTACAAACAACATGAAAATCAACAAGTAATATTCTATCGAAAATCTATGAATTTTCACAAAAATTACTCAAAAAAATGATAAAAGTGTCTGAAAATTGTTGAATACACATTTATAAAAATTATATAAAATAACATTGATGTTCGTGCATAATTTTCACCCACATTTCAACAACTTTTACAACAATTTAATAATTTTTGGAGTTTATTAAACAATTCTGACATTTTAACATACTTTAAAGCTGTTGGAGTTTTTTGTCACTTTTCAACCTTGTTTACAACGTTTAAAATGAATAAATTGTATGCGATTTCAAATATTTTTGAGACTTTTACAAAATTTTCATATCCATATGGATCAGATATTCTATCAATTCTGACTATGTTTGAAAAAATTTTCGAAAATGTTGCACTCGATTCGAAAAGCTTTGATATTTTATTTTTAAAAATGGATTCAACAATAGTATATTATGCAACAAGGGAGATAAAGTGATTTTCGACGAATTTTGAGGTTTATTGCCCGAGCGAAGCGAGGGAAATAACTCAAAATCGTCGAAAATCATTTATCTCCTGAGTTGCATACGATATTTTTCATTGTAGAGGGAGTAAAAGTCGAGTTTGAGCACTCGAGCGATTCGCGAGAGGGAGTAAAAGTAGACTTTTACTCCCTCTACAATGAAAATTATTTTGAAACAACTGCATGGTTTTATAACTCAAAATTTTCATTCCGAGTATTTGAAATCTAATACGATTTATTGGGGGAAGGGGGAAAGGGGTGAAAAATTAAAAAATCAATTAACCAATTAATGAATTGAGATTATTTTTAACATTGAAAATAATTTTAGACCCATTTCAAATTGCCTTTCTGACGTTTTAACAGGCATCATAGCGAAATTTTTGAAGAAAAACGTAACTTTCAGTAACTTTTTTTGAACAAAAAGTGACCAAAAAATGACCAAAAGTAACCAAAAGTAACCAAAAATTCAATTTTTTCGGGGCAAATTTTTTCTAGTTTTTTTTTGGGGGGGGGGAGTTTTTTTACTGCAAACATTTCAAAGATGAATCGACTGAGAAGACGTGAATAATTTCATTTATTAAATTTCTTCGTCAAAACAACAAACAAACTAGCTAATTTTTTTATAAAAGAATTTTGAAAAATAGCAATTTCTAAGTGAAAATTTAAATTTTTTACTGGAAGTGCGAAGAAAAAGTGACTTTTGAGGGGAAAAAAGTAACCAAAGTGACTTTTTAGACGTGAAATGTAACCAAAAGTGACTGAAGTCAAAAGTGACAAACACCCTGAAAAAGTGACCCGCTAGGATGCCTGCTTTAAATATTTCTAAAGGGATTTTAGCCAGTTTTATTTCTTTTCATCAAATTTTTCCAAAGTTTGATCACCAAACATGATCTTAAAATTAACGAGGGGTTAAATAAGTTCAGCTCTCAGCAGGTCCAAGTCAAAAAATCATTCCTTTTCATGACTCTATGGCCTAATACTTCTATTGGATACTTCGTACAAACGAACCAAACAACAAAAACTCCTTCATTTCAATAATTTCGCCAAATTTCCAACCCGATCTCCCCTCTTTAATTACACAATACGTCACAGCGAGTTCATTCTCTACATAATTTTTCAAAGTATTTCCAATTCAGGCCCAAAACATTCAGAGAAGTCGACTGAAACCCATCACGAGAAAATTTCTTGCTTTTCAATTTCCAACACCAATAATAAAAACAATAGGTACTCGAGTTGGCGAAGGAAACACGTAGGACAGATTGATCACGATTCTAAGATGTAAAAATTCGGTCGAGTGGAAAATTTTAATATTCCTCCAACTTACCATTCAAGCCGGAGCTTTCGAACGGCTCGGTTAAAGATTAAAAACTAGCGTATAAATATTCGAATCAACGATCAAACACAAATCAACCACGTTCAAAACGTTTTTTCTTCAACTCATCGTCGATACGACCGCGATATCGCGTTGATCAAAAAATAAACGTTGAAGAATATTTTTCCATTATAATTTTCCTCGTCGACAACAATCCGCTATAGCATTTCCAATCATTCGTTTAACCCTTCCTACCCCTCGGTTACTTTTACACCGGTGTACCGAGAGACTGAAAATTAAAAACATGGAAAAATAGCGTAAAAACAACGACGAATTGGTACTCGATGTAGAAAAGGTACTAGATGAGGGGGCATGGGCAGGGAAGAGAAAAGGCGCAGAATTACGCAGATAATGTGTCGCGAAACGAATAGCATTCGGATCGGCGACGCTTATTTGCATTTTTAGCGCTTTTTTTCTTATTTTTTATTCTTTTATCGCTCGTCGTCGCGTCCGCCGCTTCGCGTTTTTTAAATAATTTTCTAGGAAATATTTTCGCCTAAACATTTCCCCGGTGGCACGTAAAATTTCCATTATTCTTTCGACTGTGTGTGTACCGTGTAGACAATTCTAATGTATAAATCATATTTAGAAACGCGTATTATGTAGATAAAAATATTGTGTTTGTATATAAAAGAAAGAAAGAGAGAAAAAAATAAAAAAAAATGAAAACACCGCGCGCAAAACTGTACCACACCGGTGGAAAAAAAAAGCAGACGCGTATACGTATAGTCGAATTTATATGCGAAAATGTACGTACCATAAAAATACCTTGTTGCATTGTTCTCTCATTTTCGAGAGTATACAATGAAAAAAAAACTCTAGACAATAAATTAGATAGAAAAAAAATGAAATAAAAAAATACCAAAAAAAGCAACACATACGTAAGGCAGGGAGAAAGTTGGAAAAAAAATATTTCGCGGTTATCCCCAATTTCGGGTCTTCTCTAAGCGTTTACACATACCATAGCTCTCTTTCTTTCTGTTTACCACTTTCCCCCTCCCCTGTCTATCTACCTCTGTGTACATGGCCGCGACGACGACGGTGGTGCCGTTTTATTAACGGGATTACGTACATTGTGGTTTTTATTCGTCCTTCTACTCTTCGTCCTTTCACTCCTTCGGTGTATTTTCACTATACGAAGATCTTTCTCATACCATAAACGCATATAGTTCTATATCGTATGTTTAACGTTTAAACAAAAACATACATTTGAGTGTCGGCGTATACGAAGTACGATACGCCATCGTCGTCGTAAGCCTGGCGCGAAAATATATCTACATATGGGCGTTACTCCAACGTCGCCTACTGCAGATAAATTATTCCGAAATGAAATGAAAAAAAATTATCCTCTTTGTGGCGAATCCGGCGGATTTATAATGGCTTTTACGAATTTTATACGGCGAATGGGAATGTAAGAGTTGTTGTCGTCGTCAGTGTGGTGGCAGCAGCTATTGGGGATGGTATCAGCAAAAGCAAGAAAGATGGAAATGGTGAATGAAGGATCGAAACCAAACGAGGAGATAAGCGACTTGCTGAAGAATCAAAAATGGCTAAAACCATTCAGATTCCGACTGACGATGAGAGAATTCTGTGCTTCAATCCGAACCCTAAATTTAATAAAAGCAGTGTTCATAATACTTCAGAGATGATTTTCCCTGACTTTTCCAGGTTTTTTGGACCAATTTTTCAAAGTTTTCCAGAACTTTTCAATATGATATTTATGAACCAAGGAGGGGGGGGGGGAGATGCAGCGTGATGTACTTACATCGCGAAATGTTGCATAAGAATGATATGAAATGCATGGGGTGTAACGAATTTTTTGTTCAAAATCATTAGGTACTTTTTACCAGATTTTCACATCCTCCTCATTCGAGCAAAAAAAAAAGATTCAAATTCAATTCTAAAAAATTTTCAGGTTGTCTACCAAAATTTGTTGAGCAAAAAGTTTTACTTGGCTTGACCTTTTGAAATGTCTTTTTTGAGAGCCACCCCCAACAAAAATTCTATGCGTCTGTGTCTCTGGGGCTATTATCCCCCCTCCCCCCATACATTTGAGATCGCCTACAAGTCCTCTAATAAATTAGGAGAATTTTTTCCCCGTTTCAAAATATTCAATTGTCTGAGATGGAAGAGAAGAAAAGAGCTAGTTTATATCATAATTTTGAAGAAAAATTGTATAAAATCACTGAGCCCGAGCGAAGAGACGAAGAGAGGGCGATAATTTTTGAAAAAAGAGCACCCAGAATCTGAAATTCTTTTACTAAAATTCGTGTTTTTTTTTCGTGCTTTGTTTTGATTTCAAAAAAAACTATATCTACGGACTCATCTCCAGATCTCCTTCCAAAAAAATCTTAACATTTTTGAAATATTCCTATCGAGACCGTTACTGAGTCTTTTTATAAAAAAGAAGGATAATTTTCACACGAAAATATCAATTATCTGAGCTGGGAACGAGGAAGGTTCATATCATCATTTTGAAAAAGAAAAATTTGTAGAAATTCCCTGCGCTCGAGCGAAGCGAGGGTGAAAATTTTCGTAGAAAAAGACATTTATAAGGTAAACTGTTTTCATTGTTTTCGTCATCTTTTAGTACTAAAAGGGAGGCGAAATCTTCAACCCCTATCTATTAGATAAATTTTAGACCTGATATGCCCGAGCGAAGCGAGAGCTAAGATAAGAAAAAGAGGTAATTTTCAAAAAAAAATAAATAAATAGAGCCTCAAAACGAATATTAACTGAAAACTTTCTATTTTTCACTATTTTCACTTTTTTAAACAATTACACAAGTCAACACGAAAGATAAGAAAAAGAGGTGATTTTCAAAAAAAAATAAATAAATAGAGCCTCAAAACGAATATTAACTGAAAACTTTCTATTTTTCACTATTTTCACTTTTTTAAACAATTACACAAGTCAACACGATTTTTGTGTTTGATGGGTTCCGATTGCGAAATTTCGGTTGCTTCTATGTATCTAATGAAGGGAAAAATAATTTTTTGTCCAAAGTTTGCTTTGGGGGGTGGGGGAGCCAAAAATGTGATTTTTCAAGAACAATACACACAGATTTGAGAAAAATATGAGAAAAATTTGAAAAAAAAATTTGTTGGTCCAATCTTATAGAAAATTTTACGCTGATCGAATGCCGCAAACCGCAGACCTCTATCTCTTTTAGAAAAAAAGTTACGGTTAAAACTTCCCAAAATTATGTGAGAAAATCGCATTTTTTTTCGCCTTGCTCACCGAAAAGTGAGATTTCTCAGAAATCTAAGCGTTCTACGACCATAATGACCATGACAAAAGTTGTAGCGAATTAAATTTCCTATCGGATAGGTGCATTCAGATTTATCCGGGAGGCGTAGTTTTTGAGATATTGTCGAGTAAAGTTGAACATTAGTTGAGGCAATTGAGAAAAAAAGAGAAATGAAGCAATTTTTGGCTGTCAAAAGTGTTACAGCGAAAAATTATGGAAGGTGACTAACCTTTAGGAGTTATCACGACCTCCCACAATTTTTCGCTGAAACACTTTTGACAGCCAAAAATTGCTTCATTCATCTTTTTTTCTCAATTGCCTCAACTAATGTTCAACTTTACTCGACAATATCTCAAAAACTACGCCTCCCGGATAAATCTGAATGCACCTATCCGATAGGAAATTTAATTCTCTACAACTTTTGTCATGGTCATTATGGCCGTAGAACGCTTAGAATTCTGAGAAATCTCACTTTTCGGTGAGTAAGGCGAAAAAAAATGCGATTTTTTCACATAATTAGGGAAGTTTTAACCGTAACTTTTTTTCTAAAAGAGATAGAGGTCTGCGGTTTGCGGCATTCGATTCAGCGTGAAATTTTCTATAAGATTGGTAAGATTGGACCAAAGAATTTTTTTTTTCAAATTTTTCTCATATTTTTTTCAAATTTGTGTGTATTGTTTCTGAAAAATCACATTTTTGGCCCTCCATCCCCCCAAACAAACTTTGGAAGCCACGAATGAGCATATTGGTGTATTTTGATGTCTAGAATCAGAATTTGGCCATGAGAACTGAAACACAGAACTTTTTTTTTTGTTGACTTGTGTTATTTATAAAGGATAAATGCAAGTTTTTTTTTTATTTTTGAAAAAAAGCTTGACCTTTTGAGTAAATTATGGTAAACTGCATAGTCAAAACCCTTGACTTTTCAGGACCGACATGACCTTTTTGAAAAAAGCTTGACTTATAAGGACCGCTTGACCTGTTGGAAACCCTGTTTTTGAACCCATCCAACTCCCCCTCCCAACAAAAATTTGAAAATTTGAATTCATTACAGAAAAAATTTCAAAAAAAAAGAAAAACTAAATTTAGTATTTCAAAGCAAAATCATAAAGTTTTGAAAAATGAAACAAATTATGCCAGGGTGTCTACCAACTTAAGCGAATAAAAATTCGGATTTTTTCGGGCTGAAAATTCAAAAATTTCTTCACATTTTATCGCTCTCTGCCCTCCTCCCAAAAAAATCTCGGAAATGGATTCAGAGGGTCAAAAACCATGCATATTATTACATACCTCATTTAGGTAATAATTTTGAAAAGTTTTCAATTTTGGTCCCTTCCCTCCACTCTGGAATACTTTGGATTTTTTTTGGTAAAATAACACCGAGAATGGGCTGGAAAAGTCGAAACACAAATTTCGACACAACTTTTAGTATTGCTGGTATACCTCCACTCCTTGCCTTAGGTGGGTTCTAGTTTGGCGAGAAATGATCCAAAAAATGAATTCAGAGGATTTTAACACTCTCTGGTTGAACTGCCAAAGTTCCAACTTTTTCCAAAAATATAATTTGAACGCTACTGCGTTTTACAATCATTCTCGGCGCCTCGGCTTGCCCCCTCTGCCAGGGCAGAAAATCCCGAAAAAGAAATACTAAATAACGCACGTTTTGCTAAAGTAAAAGTTGAATTAATGAAGTTTTTATACGTTTTATGAATTTCCCTAGTAAAATTGTCATTTTTACCATTCATTTTTGTGAAATTTATTAAATTTAAAAAAAATTACATTTACAATGGAGGTTTTTTGAAAAATCGACCAAAATGGTCGGAACGGAGTAAGGACTAAGGAAACTGAAGGTAACGTAGGTGGAGACCGTTGACACATTCACATTTTCCGGCCATTTTTATCAATCGTTCATAAAATTCCAAGAATCCGAAGATGCATTTTACTGTTTGCAGAAACGCTTTTCAAGTTGAAAGCTTTTCCGAGTTTAAAAATCCAAGGAACCGAATGTTGTAATCTCAAATGCTCTATCTCTATTTGTAAGCTTTTGACAAGACTAATCCTATCTTAAAATTGAACCAAAAATTGTTTAAGCCATCTGAAATAGTTTTTGATAAATTTTCAACTACATTTTGATTCACGAACTTTTAATGAAATTTCATTTGGCAGCTCTTCAAAAAAAATTTAATTTAAATTTATTGATCAGAAAATTGTTTGCCTCAGGTGACTGAATAAAAAAACTTGAATTTTATGAAAATTGCATAAAATCGAAATGCAGCTGGTAGCACTTCCATGAACAACACTTAAAAAATTTCATCAAAATCTAAGAGACCAAAAAAATTTTAGGTCGATTTAATGTTGCTTAAGGGTGCGATTTGAATCCGAAAGAAATTAAAAATCCCTTGAATTCACGATCTGCAACTTTTCAACTCCCTTGTAGAGAGCAACAAGTGATATCCAATTTCGAGATCAGTGGTTCAGAGAAGAGTAGAAATTCAAATTACAACTTGTTAGGAGGGTGACCGAGATTTCCTGAAAGTGACATGACATCATCAAAAATGAGAAAAAACAGAATTTAAAAAAAATGTTTCACTTTGAGGTCCCTCGGAGGGATCGAAATTAATAAATTTTGAATTCGGGGTAAACTTTTGACTCATTTTTATAGGTTGCGGCGATATTTTCAAATAAATGTCCAAAGGGAGACGGGAGTAAAGGAATGAGGCGTAAATTTTTTATTCAAGATTATCCTAAAACAAGGTACAGATCAACTACGATAGTTGAATGTCGAACACAAGTACAGATTCTATAAATGAACCGGGCAACATCAGCGCAAAAATTCACTTTTTTTCCCGTTTCGTTTCGTCGCATCGTAACAAAAGCTAAAATATGAAAAAAAAAAAACACCAACGACGCCTTGATAAGATTACAAGTTTAATGTAAGGAATGAGTCATCTTACCGAACGTGCATGCAAAAGTGTGAAATAATGGGAATATTTATTCGTCAAACAGGGATTTTTACGCTGACGTCGCCCGGTTCATTTATAAACCCTGTACTTAGTTCCTCCCCCCCCCCATTTCATTTTTGAGGGGCACAACATCTCAGAGGGGACCAAAATTAAAAATAAGCATTATTTTTGAATTCCACGTAAAATTTTAAACCATTTTGATAGGCCACATCGATATTTTTAAAGTAGTACTTTAAAATTCAATGGGGGGGGGGGATATGACGCCACCGTCTTCATAAATTCACTTCGTCGTTAATAATTTATAGAAATCTTCCTGAATTTTGAATCTAAAATGGTCTCATCAAACACGATTTGTGGGAATTTTTCGATTCCCAGCGATTATTAAGGCAATAGAACAGTATTACTATCAAAATAATGCTCCCAAATACATAAAAATTGCATCCAAAACGCAATAGATGCAGTTGTACAGGGGTAAACAAAAAAATTACAATTCAGAATCAGCAGAAGTCTTATATAATATAAATCCCTCGAGTTGTATTGGTCCCCATCACGTTTACAAAAAGGGGGGTTTCGAGGGTCCACCCCCTGTATATACGAAAATGTGAAAAAATGGAGAGAAATTCATAAAAACCGTTTTTCGAATAGGACCTATATAATTATTTCATCGGTCATCAAAGAAGTTCAGCTCACAGCTGATTGTGACGTTTCAACGTGAAGGGAATGAAGTGATAAGAACTGATAATTTTTCCCTCCATTTTCTAACTACAGTAGTAGTAATTTATTTACAATATTACTCATTTTTTTTTCAAACTTTTAGTTCTAATAAAGGTAAAACTTCAAGTTTTTGAGTTCATTTCACGAAATATTAGGTATAAATGACAATTAGAAATCAACGCAGGTATACTTGAATTGCGTTAAAACGATAGAATTTTCACTAGATCTAAAATTACACGTACTAATATTTTTCTCACCCGAATGGAAAAGAAATCGTATTTTAGTAATCTAATTTAATCTCAGGATTACTGCTTATATTTCTAGCAAAACACCACATCGAACAAACGAATTTCAAAATGTAACGCAGCCTCTAAATCAGTCAACGAACACAAGAATGAAACACCGAAAAACAACCTTCGATGGCTTCGATAACATAGATTATTACCAAGATCACTCAGCTCAAACGAGTAACGAATCACAACGATTATCTGCAGACGTATGTTGGTCACAATTACAAATTCGCAATTGCAATATTTCAATTTAATTATCTGTATTAGGTACAATTCCGGCCGGTTCCAGCGAACATTGTTTACATTCACACCGTCACACTAACACAACCGCAAACATACGCCACCGAAAGCGTTAACACAACGTAGTAATATTTCAAGGCATTTATGAGTAAAACAGTAGACAGTGCTCGGAATTTCAATTCTAGAAACATATAAAGATGTTGAATAATAATCCACGAATATCGATAACTTGAATTCCACTACCGAAGCAGCCGCAGCCGGTCTTACTGAATACAGATAGATACGTACACATGAATACGAATGATAGAACAAATGCACAAAGTTGAACAAGTTATTCAATGAATTATAATATTTTCACTCACCTAAATGTAATAAACTTCTCAATAATACACCTTCGTATCGGTTAGCCGGTGACCGGAGATGAAATTTCAAGCTACACAAGCAACAAGTGAATAGCGTTCATAATAACGACCGTTGAGGTTGTCGAGTATCTCTACCGATTCAGATCACGAAACACGATCGTTTACAAAGAAAATCAATGAATAATTATTAAAGTTAATCGTATTTTAAATTAATTATTCTAAACCCGAAATTCACACGACGAAAAATAAAACATTACTAACCAAAACATGAAAATGGCGGTTAAATGAATCACTGATCAATCAGTGTAGCCATTCGGAATAAAAATTTGTTGATCAACACTTCAACAGAATTTTTTTAGTAATCAACAATGACGTCATCGTAAATTTTTAATTTTTTTAAATTAATTAAATTTTTTACGTATTTTAATAAAAACTTTAATAATTATTCATCTTATGCTCGATAATTACTTCAATTTAACTTCAATAAAAGCACGACGAGCAGACGTAGATTTATAACAGCTGAATCCTGATTTTAAATTAAATTTCTAAATTTAAAAATCAAATTAATTTCGTAGTATAAAAAAAAGGTAGAAATTTACACGCCCTTCAAATTCAAAGAAATTATATTAATCTCAAGACCCGTCGTCGACGTTGGAATTTCAAAAATAACTCATTCTCGAACCTTAAAACGATGTACCTATCGCGAACTACGATGCATAATTATTTCTAATTCAGTTCACCGCTGGAAATCTCTTCAGCCAGCAAGCCAAACCAATTTCAGTCATGGAAGGCATAAAAAACGAAAAAATTCTTTACTTTAAAACAACATCAAGTTCTACAACATAAAAAATCTATGTTTACACGTGAATCGGTATTTCAAACAACTGGTGGTAAATAGAGTAGGAAAATCGATCTTCCAGTAGCTACAAAATCACGATGGTGGCGGCGATTGTGCCGATGTCTCTGATTTCTTATCTTTTTCTTTATTCCAATCTTTTAATCCTTCTGGTAAGGTGGTATCTTCTTCCAGAGATCCAGTTCCTTCTACGAATTGTTCGTACGTTGATTTTTCAGGGAATGGACGAGCGCCTAGTAATTCGATCATATCATCTCGACTGAGAACTTCTTGCTTTAATAAACGTTCGGCAACCTGTAAATTATTTATTCGATGAAATATTCAAAATGACTTAATCCACGGAAGGAGAATTCAACATACTTTTTCAACATCTGGTTTATGTTTTACTAATAAGTCAGTGGTACGTTTGTGGGCTTTATCGATTAACAATCGGACTTCGCTGTCGATGAGCTGAGCTGTACTTTCGGAGTATGGTTTCTCCGTGACCATTTCACCAGGTTGAGGCATATCGAAACTTACATTACCGACTTTTTCATTCATACCGAAATGCGCGATCTACGAATAAAACTCTATTCAATTTCTATTCTCAACTTCTCGAGAACCGATAAATGATATACCAACCTGAGCGTAAGCATTCTCGGTAACTTTTTTCAAATCATCCTGAGCTCCGGTGGTGATCCTGCGGAAGAATAATTCTTCCGATACGCGGCCACCCAACGTCATGCACATTCTGTCAAATAACTGTTCTTTGGAATAGAGGTATTGTTCTTTGGGCAAGTACTGCGCGTAACCGAGACCTTTGCCTCGCGGAATAATGGAAACTTTCAACAAAGGATCGGCGTGCTCCAAGAACCAGCCAGATACCGCGTGTCCGGCTTCGTGATAAGCTACGGTTTTTTTTTCTTCCGGTTGCAATACGTTGGTTTTCTTTTCCATTCCGGCAACAACTCTTTCAATTGCTTGTTCGAAATGTTTCATGATGATCGAATTGTTCATGTCACGAGCAGCTATCAGAGCAGCTTCGTTACAAACGTTGGCAATATCAGCTCCTGCATAAAAGATGTTTCGTAATCAGTAAATATAAATCGATATTTTACTTAGGTAATGAATGATAAATACCCGTAAAACCGGGAGTTAATGCGGCCATCTTTCTGGATAATTCATCTTTATTCAAATTGGTCTTCAGAGGTCCTAAATGAACCTTGAAAATATTAGCTCGACCTTTGATATCGGGAGCTGGTACGTAAATCTGTCGATCAAATCGACCAGGCCTCATCAGAGCTTTATCTAAAACATCGACTCGATTCGTGGCCGCCAATACAACAACGTTGGTTGTTGTATTAAAACCTGAGATGTGAAATAATCCATTGAGCGAAAATTCGAATAACATCGACTAATTGATAGGACTAAACTAACCATCCATCTCTACTAGCAGCTGATTCAAGGTGTTTTCTTGCTCAGAATGACCACCGAAATTTCTACCACCACGTTTCCTTCCTACAGCGTCAATTTCGTCAATAAATAATATACACGGGGCATTTTTTCGTGCCATGGCGAACATATCACGAACCTGAAACGATACAGAAACTATAAAATAACGATTATACGAGTTTATTTTCAATAAACGATGATAACTTACCCTTGAAGGGCCGACACCGACGAACATTTCCAAAAATTCGGAACCAGATACGGTAATAAAAGGAACATTGGCTTCTCCGGCTGTAGCCTTGGCCAACATTGTTTTTCCAGTACCAGGAGGTCCTGTGACACGATGGTCAAGTATTAGAACGTTCGTATTAAATATTTATTTTTCTATTTAAATTTTTAACCTGTTAGCATAGCTCCTTTGGGAATCTTGGCTCCTAAATCTTTATACTGTTGAGGATTCTTCAAGAAATTAACAAATTCCATGATTTCGATTTTTGCTTCTTCGCATCCGGCAACATCCCTAAACACAATATCAATAAAGAAAACCAGTTCGATATTTTTTTTCGATCAAACTATCAATAGCATACTTGAATTTGACTTCAATATCTGCCGAATTGATAAGCTTAGCGGTAGATTCCATAACACCGCCGAAAAGACCGCCTCCTCTACGACCTTTTCTTCCGCCCATCATTTCTGCCGATCTTCTCATCATATATAAAAGAAATCCTAAAAGATAGGCGCATGATAATAAAATTATTTCTCCAATCAATGCAAAATGCTCATTACAATACCAATTCACAATACCTACCTATAATTAATAAAGTAGGAAGAAAGTTGACTAAAGAACTGGGCTCGAATTCTGTTTTATATACAACTGGCACCCAATTAGGACCATCTAAGTTCATTTCCATTTGAACATTTTCTAAATTTCTTTCAAACGAGTCTACGCTACCAATATTGAACCACAGGGTGCCCTAACAAAATTAACATACATCGTGTGAAAAGAAAAACAAATATATCATTACTCGTACAATAAAAATTACCATTCCATCTCCCGAAGTACCAGACTGCAATCTAACTCTAACCCATTTTTTATTAACAACTTCTAATCTTTCGACAACACCTCTGGCTAAATAACTGCGAAAAAAACAACAGACATAAATAAACTTATCAAACAGAATTGGAAAATTTCACAAAACTATTCTCACTTAGTAATAAATTCTTTCCAAGTGATCTCTTTATAGCTCATTTCATAAACGGTGAATAACGTAACACAGCCGACTGCTCCAAAGAATAAATACATCATCATTTTATCACGATTGTTATCACCTCCAAATGACTTCCCAGCGCTACCGCCAGCTCCAGATCTATAATAAGACGAGCTCATTAAAATATTTCAGAGATGAAACCAATTTATTCGAAATTTACTCACTTCGATGAGCCGAACATTCCGGATACCCAATTATCCTGCTTAGGTGGTGGTGGCGGTGATGCTGGTGGAGGGTTTGGAGCCTGCGAAGGTGCTTCTTTGGGAGCCGCATCAGGAGGCTTATTATTCTTACCAGGTTTAAAGAATTTATCAAAACCTTTCGGCTGCTGTTCGCAAAGCGTTCTCCATTGTTGAAAAACTAATTGTACTCGATAGGAACATCTATTCTTGGTGAGTTCTCCTATCTGCCGAAACACACCGCAAGATGTTCGATATTACATCATATTACAAAATACCGAATTATGAGAGTTTGAATGGATATCATAAAAGAACTTACCCTTAATAGTTGAGGGCGTTGGTACTTCAAAACACCGAGTATCTTCTCCAGTTTTCTAGCGTTGAACATCAAGTAATGTGCCATGACAGATAATTGAAGAACTTATCATAAGAGGTCATAATACATTTTATTGTCAGAAGTATAATACCGCGGCCTTCGTCAAGATTACGTATTCATTTGTAATTTAATACTTTAACAATTATACGTAGATTCGAATATAATTCAAAATATTAAATTACCGACAATAATTATCGAAAGGAAAATTTTCTAAAAACCGACGGTATGACTTTTACAATACAAAATCAGGGTTGCCTCGTGCTTTGAAATCATTTCTTTGCGGCGTTCGATTGCGTCAGATGTTGATTTCTAATTAATGCGAGGAAATTTATTGAAATAGAATTTATTACTGATTTTCAAAGGACGTTTTTATTCGTAATAATTATGGAAAAATTCGCTTAATCGTTTGAAACCATAAATTTCAAATTCGTAATTCCGTTGAGTTTGAGATTACGAAAACTCAGATTAGCAACATTGAATAGAAAAATGTGTTTTGTTGAATATACAACAACAGTGCAATCAACAAATCAACATTCAAATTTTTACACAACATCTCATTTTTAAGAATGAGAATAATCGTTCTTCTTGAATTTTCGAACAAAATGAACGAAATTAACTTATTTTGTAAACATTGATTGTGATTTATTATAAATTTACAACGTATTTTTTTATTGAATCGAGGTTAATTATTTATTAATTTATTGTTTAAATGCAGATTTATGGATTCGAGTTTATGATACGGTGATTGCTTCATCTATACGTTTACTCATTGATCATCAAAGGTAATTCTTTCATCTCATACTATCACATCAGATAACGATTACACACTGTTAATTTGTACAGAAAATCCTGAAACTGATCAGAATGCCGCGGAAAAACTTATCAAAAATTCACGATTTTTACGAATACATCGACGGCCGATCAATTTGCCAAGTTACAGATATAGCTGGCAATGTTTGCGAAGTAGCGGTCAAGGTAAAATTTGAATCTTTAACGGTTTATCACCATTTTTCGCACTTTCACCATCTATGGTACTTTTTCACAGGGACGTCACGCTGGTAACTTGGAGAAACACGTATTTAGAAACCACGAAGCCGTATGGAACGATTACTATCACAATTTCAAATTACCTATGCTAGCGAAAGAAGAATCATTCGCTACTCCGGCGCCAAAACGACCCAAAATACTACCAGAATATGTTAAAGTTACCGATACAGCTCTGGATAATACAAACTTCACGTATAGAAATCTAGAGAAAGCCTGTATAACGATGGCAACTGTCGATGGTAGGCCGTTATCTTTCGTCGAAGATATCGGTTTCCGTATGATACTGGATCCTTTGTTGGAAATCATGAACAACACGGATCGAAAAGATTATATGAATTTTTCCATGAATAAGAATAAACTGCAGAGGTTGATTAAAGAAGAAGCCGAAAACATGAAATATTCGATAAACAGAAAAATATCAGGCAAGCTGATATGTTTGAAGATTGACTGCGCTTCCATTTTCGAGAAACATTTTTTATCCTTCGGAGTTTTTTTCAAAGAAGTCGATGATTTTTGTTTATACACGTTGCCGCTTGTCGAAGTACAAGATATATCGAATAGTGATGTCGTGAAGATAACCATATTAGAAAGTTTATCTCTGTATGGTATCATACCTGCTCAAATCTACGCTTTCATTGTCGATAGCACCGTGAATATTTTAAACCCTGATGATATTTTGAAAGATGAAAATATGGATGAATTGTTCTTCGAAGAACCTAAAAAGTCTCCTAACGATGAATCTGAAGTAGATCAGAATGCTGACGTTTGTAAAAAAGAAATCGACCATGATGCTTCTGAGAATTTGGCAAATGATACAGAATACGATACTTTCGTCATTGAAGTCGATTACGAAGGTGAAAGTGTAACCACCGTTGCTAATCCAACTCCAGCTCCAGCTCCAGCTCCACCCCAATCCCAATGTAGTAATGTTCAAGATAGATCTGAGGATCTGGTCAACAAAGTTATCGAGTGTTGGTCTAATGAAGATATGAATTGTAATTTTTTCGCTATTTTGTTTACATTCTTGGTATTATTTCGTTATTGAGGCGAATGTGTTTTTCAGGTGTTGTTTGCCCGGCACATTTGTTCGAGTTAATCATCAAAGAAGCGTTGAAAGTTGCTAACGTGACTGGTTTTCCGAAGAAAATAAGAGAGATTGTTAGGAAGTACAGAACACCTGAAAATTTGCGATCGTTGTATGTCCATTCTAAAAGAACGTTAATCATCGATCATCCGGACAAGTAAATTTTCTTATTATACTCTGGAAGTAGATTAGAGACTAGAGTCAAAATATTAGCATATTTTCTGACCATTTGGTATTTTCAGATGGATATCGACGTATGATATGTTCCAAAGATTATTAGAACTGAAACCTTTTCTGAAAAAAATGACTCATTCCAAAGATTTATTTATTTCGGCCGCTGTATGGAAACAAATCAGTGATTACGTGACCGCCTACGCTCCAGCAAAAGCAGCACTGCATAAATTGCAAACTGAGAACGTATCATTCAGCGAATTTTTCAAAATTTGGACCACATGCTTACTAAAAACTAAAAAAATAGGTATTTTTTTGATAAATTCTGCGTATATCTGGTGTATTTAATCTCATTACTAATTATTAATCGCTTTTTATAGGAACTCCGCTAGCTGACGCTCTTGTTCAAGTTATGGATCAAAATCAAGACTCATTTTATCATAATATTTTATTTCTATCTTGTTTATTTTTGGATCCCCGTTTCAAAAATATCTTGGACGAAAAGTATTTGCCAGAAATCATAGAACATCTGAGCGAGTTATACTTTAAAATAATGTCTTTCAAATCCGAAGAAGAAAATTACGAAATCGGTACGTTATGATTATTATCAACAACACATTGTAAAAAATTCGCATTTAATTTACGCTGCACTATTTTCCTGCAGATTTCGTAGACATGTCAGAATATAAAGATGAATCGAATATGTCGGAGAATGTGAATAACAATCGTTCACGTAGTCCGGATGTTAATGATTTCATTAAATCTATGATCAAACTCCCAGCAGTCGATGAAAATCCGGATCAGTCCAAAGAAAATATTAAATCTTTACTGAAAACGTTCTTTGAATCGGAGCCCCTACTTGGACCGAAGGAAGACGTATTGAAGTTTTGGAATGAGAAAAAGTACGCCTATCCGGAATTATATAAGATTTCGCAAACTGTGTTCAGTGTTTCTGCATCACATTATTCCATCAATAAGATGATGTCTCAGTTGAAATATCTGTATAATCCGTATTCTAATATTTCGTTAGCAGCGCCTATTGTTAATGATATTTTAACCGTTCGAGTGAACAGCGATGTCGCCAAATTTAAATGACGTCTCGAGTTGAATTTCAAATGATGTAGTGGTGTAAAAAAAATGTGAATTGCAGAAGAATTAATATGTGATTTATTTTTACGTTATCGTTTGTACAGTGTGAAAATTCATAAAATAAATTCACTATTTTTTGTCACACGAGTTGACTTATTTTACGTATAAATCTTCAATATATTATTTTCTTAATGTGAGTTCAGATATCTGATCGTTGATCAATCAATTCAATTTCATTACTTTTGATTTGATAGTGGTGCCATCTTTCTTTCGATAACGTCCAATAAATTTTCTTCAAAGCAGAGCTGATTTTCAACTTTCAATTATATGAATACGTAATGAATATTGAGTATATTAAAATAAACTGAATTTTTATTTTAGTTCTCGACCCAGTCTATTAAACCAAATGCTTTTTGCACATTATATTATACCACGAAATGAAACAGATTCAATAATACTTCATATCGTATCATTTTAATTCATTACAGCGGCTATTTTTCTCTAACTTTTTTATTTTTCTGTTCGCAGCAAAATAAGAAGTAGAAATTTAAAAAAAAAATAAAAATAGACAAACGAACCTACCTATCTGAATGCCTATCTATATTTCAAAAACGATTCGAAGATTCAAATTGCAACCGAAAATTTAAAAACACTAACACTACCCTAATCGTCATCTGTGAAAAGCCCAAAACGACGGCGGAATGCGCTGCCGCTGCAATTGAAGATTCACACATCCACGTTGTGAAATGATATTTTTTTAGTTTTATCATCCAAAAATTAATTCGATCTAATTTAAAATGGTAAGTAATTAAACATGTAAAATAACCCTTCATCTACCATAAGAATCATTCGCTTTTACAATTAAACGCCGGCGATGCTTTAATTTGTGTATGTTTCCCAAGAATAACACTTTCACACGAAATAATCTTTACTTCTGATGTCGATTGTTTCAGCCTTTCAAAAGGTTTGTACAAACCGGACGCATCGTATTCATCACCGATGGACCGTACAAAGGAAAAACCGCCGCAATTGTGGACTGTGTTGACCAGAAATCGGTAAGCCTCTTTCATTGCTATCTAAATAGTTCCGATACAGACGTATACACTCTCGTCCATCTCGTAGGTTCTAGTTGATGGACCCGAAACGAAAGTTCCGCGACAGAAATTACGTCTCAATCAACTGCATTTGACGAAATTTAGAATCAATTTCCCTTTTAATGGACCTACCAGAGTTGTACGTCAAGCTTGGAAGAAAGACGAAATTGACGCTAAATGGGCCAAAAGCCGATGGGCTGAAAGAGCTAGTAACAAGCAAACTGTAAGTTTCCGATTTTTTATGAAATTGAGAAATGCACTAGGCAGAGAATTGATTTTGTACTTTTCCCATTAGCGTGCTGAATTAACAGACTTCGACAGATTCAAATTGAAACGTGCTCGTTCGATAAGAAATAAAATCAGAACCGAAGAATACCAGAAATTGTTGAAAAAGGTATACAATCCGATTAGAAAAAGCTTACAAAAGAAACGATCCAAGAAGAGGGCTTTGTTGAAAAAAACAAAAAGTAAAACCTCCGCTGCTTCGAAAGGAAAGAAGTCTGTAAAAAAGTAATATGTTAAGGGATGGTTTACACTTTTAATAAATTTTTGCGTAAAAACTATAACGAGTATTATTATTTGTATCAATTTTTCTAAAAATGTGTGGAAAGAACGACGAGTAACAGTTGAAGATAGAATTTATTGATGAATTTTCTATTTTGAAATGCGTGTCATTTGTAATGAAATTCGATCTTCATCTGTATTATGTGATGTAACAATGGATCAGAGATAAGAAATCAGCCTGCCTGATAAGAAAAATTGAAATTGAAGCCTTCGTACTTAAATCCTAGCATGAGAGCTTTTTTTAAAAAATTGAGATAATAGACTCATTTAATCAGAGTACCAGAAACGATCTTCGATAATTACCTTGAACAAATTCGTTCTTGAAAAATATAACACGCATCTTTATTGTTGTTCGTATAAATTCACGTAAATAATTCACAAAAGGAACGAAAAAGTAACATCTGAATACAAAATTTCTTAAATTATAATAATAAATTAATCTGAATCTGAATAATTCCTGGGTTCGGGATCATCATTCAAATTCAATTTCATTGTATATACCACCAGATCATTAGTAGGTATCACTCGAGTGTGATTAATTCCGTTGTTCTAAACAAAAAAGAAAATTTATGAATAAAACAAACGAGAAAATTTCCTTTGATACAAATTGAAATGGTTACCTTTTTAAATGACTTAAAATTAACAGCGGAACCATTCGTGGTATTGAGTGACTGGGGCGGTTGAGAGCATGATTTCACTAATGGCATCGTAAGAATTATACTCTGGTTGAAAATGTCTTTAGTATCGAACGACATATCATCGGATTCCTAAAACAGTAAATTAATAATTAATTTTGAAACTTCGATAAAATATTATACAACGATACGCACCTCTTTAATTTCTTTTCTGAACTTATTCTTCGACGAATCAACAAAATCCAATGATTCTTTTTTCGGCACAACGGGAGTATTTTCTTTGTTCGAAGTTTCATTACTCGTTTTCACTTTTGACGGTTTCGGCGAAGCTGAGTCAACTGAATCAGATTCGAACAAAATCAAAGACCCAGTTCTGGTTTTTTTACTGGTGGAAGGCAATTGGAATAAATTTTTCACATCGACATTCGCTTTCTTAGCAGGAGGAGCAGAAACTTCGGACGAAAATAATTCCATAGATCTTTTACGTTTTTCCGTTGTATCTGAATTGTCTGAGGAACTGGAACTCGACGAAGAATTTGAAGTTTTGAATAAAGACTCGGAGCTTTTTTCTACTGGCTTTCTTTCACGATTAAAAGCGAATAGATTTTTGGTGGGCTTTTTGAAAGTTTCGACGATTTGAGATGGCGGTTCAATTGGTGCATTTCTGGTAGATCTTCTGGAAGTTTCGGCGGTTTGAGATGGCGATTCATTTCGTATATTAGGTTTCGTCGATGGTTTTCGAATTATCCAATCAGCCATTTTGATACTTTTCGAACTCGACTGATTGAATGGGTCGGTACGTTTCTTTTTAGCTGGCGGAGCTTCGGCGATAGGTTCGTCATCTTCAGGAGTATCGTGAATTATCTGTACGTCTTCATCATCGTCATCGCTAAATATTTATCGTGAAATTAAATAAAGCGAAGAA
The DNA here is from genome assembly GCA_033439095.1 of Pseudococcus viburni. Classification (NCBI taxonomy): domain Eukaryota; kingdom Metazoa; phylum Arthropoda; class Insecta; order Hemiptera; family Pseudococcidae; genus Pseudococcus; species Pseudococcus viburni. Next base: position 1,058,444 of record JAVBJF010000104.1, on the reverse strand, counting down.
CCGGTTATAAGAGATTTGATTAAACAATCGTTTACCTTTTATCTTTTATGGTTAGAGAAAACTTATTACTGTCTGTATTGAAGAACTGAGTGCTACTTTCTTCATCTAGATCCTGTTCACAAAATACACGATGGTATGAATTAATAAATTTTGCGAGATTGTCGAGAATGAATTAAACGAGTGTTTACTTGAGTTTCCAAATCAAGTACTGAAGCGTCTTCTTCTTCATCTTTGATAACGATCTGAGATTCAGTTTGTTGGTCAATAAATTCAGGTTCACGATTAGGATTACAATAAAGATCCGTTGAATTTAAAATCAAACTCATGCCGATTTCTTTTTCAGCAATACGCCGAAGGCTATTTTCTTCTAAAAATTCTGCAAAAAATGAAAGAGTAAAGGAAAAAGTTCAACGAAATATCAAAACAAATGGAAAACTTTCAATGTCATGTCCTTACTAAATAACTTGGCCAAGTTTAAATTTCTCTTATTGAACGAATCACATTCCATAACAATAATATTTTCTTTATCAATTTCTTCTTTCTTGAAAACGAATCTACTTCCATCGACAGGTGTTCCTCCTAAAAAAGGAAACGCAGTGAGCTACAAGTCTATTTTCATGACAAAATTTCCAAATAAAATCTAATAACACGCTTACCAGCATGCGAAACCAACAAAATTCTATTATATTGAGTTGAGGAGCAAGCGATAAACTTCTTATTACTGAATAATTTACGACGATCGTTATTCATACTTAAATCTACAGGTTTATGCTGTAAATTAGGTTCGAGTATAGGAGGTGCGTAATCATCACAGTTCGGTAAAGGTTCCTCATCAATTGAATTCAGAACATCGACTAATACAGTCCAGTATTCCAACGTAACAAGAGGTTTTACTCTAGCGAGAGCTTGAAAAACCTGTAAAAACGATCGAGTAATCTTTCCTATCGAATAGACGAACAATATGGAAAATACGGATATTACATTAGTGGTAACACTCTGAATCACATTCATGGTGAGATAACTACAGGTATCATTCCAATCCGAAACTACAGCTCCTTTCAGACCCTTAAGACACTCAGTTAGGGATTTCTTCTCGCTCGGCGATAACATGGATGCGCAAACAACCAATTTCGATTCTTCAATTCTACAATGATACTAATATTAATTTCGAGAAAATGACGAAAAAAAATAATAACGAAGAATCATACGTCCAGGTATTCCATTGTAATCCAAATCTAATTTTGTCGCCGATTTTCAACAATATTTCAGTATTCTGGGCGATTTGTTCTTTGTCGCCGTTTACAAACGTTCCATACTTTGAACCCATATCTTGCAACTTGATATGGACTTTCTTATTCTAAACAATGCCAATTATACTATTTTTGTCACGAATTTTGAGACGTAAGAAGCGACAGTCTGAAAATCTTACTCTGACAATAACGTCGATGGTCGCATGTTGTCGACTGACGGATTTGTCACCATCCAATTCTAAATTTCCACTTCTACCGATTACGTGCTTCGGTCTTGTGAATAAATTGTAAATATTTATAGTATCACCTGTAAAAATTGAAAAATAGAAATTTGGCGGAAGTAATGAATGATACAGAAACACCGGTGATGTTTACCTTTTTGATTTCGTAGGATGATCATTTTAGCGGATGTCATTCTCGAATGATGAAACGAACAAATTTTACATTTGGAACACCTTAGTGATGGGTTTTTCAGTGAAATATTACTTCTTTTATAAAAGTTTTTCTTAATTTTTTACTAATCCGTAATCCCAAAATTTAAAAAAAAAATTAAAAATTCGCGAATGATAATTTTTCATCTAAAGAAAGAAAACTGTAAACTTTTTTGGCTTACAGATGTGACAAATTCAGCCAGCAAATTAACTAGTTTTAGTATATTGTGATTGTTAGTTGTTATAAAAGTTTGTGGAGCAATGATATACGCTATTTTATTCAGATTGTGATTCCATCATTCCGATTGAATAATAAACTGAAAAATCGTAATTCATAATTCAAATTGAATTCAATTTCGCGTGAAATTTCTGCGTTTCTTAAGATCTAAAGTTGGTAAAGTTATTTCATTTTGAATCATGGTGTACTATAGATTTCAAATCAATAATTCCAGCCATGAAAAATACTCATTCCGAATATTTCGACGAATAAGTAAGTATTGCCGGCAGAATGCTTTCGAATTTTCGATACCTAACTTCAAATTCGAATCGTATTTCCGATTCATCCATAGGATTTATTAACGATTGTAACGAAATGAGTAAGTAGATCGGTTAATCATCAACTCCATCTTTGGAATCAGTTAGTCGTAGATACGCACGGAAAGAAATTCGATAAAAATTTCGAAAAGCGTTTTAATAACATTCTTTGGTATTTGTACCTTTAAAACACCAACTTAGAACTCGTAATATAAACAATTAACTTTACATTCACAAAAGCACATTACATTTTGCTTAATCACAAGTCATCCAAAAATTCTACTCTGTACGTTGGAAAAAATTACATAATTTGACGAAGAAAATTTAAAATTATCTACCCTTAGGTAGGTCTACTCATACGAATCAACAAATTACAAGAACAACGTTCTGGGATTATCTTTACACTGGTATACATTGAAATATACACGCTCAATTAAAATTCAAGCAAATTAATACTAATGGTTAACGTGAGAAAACGAGACAATAAAACAATGTACATAGCTAAAGCGTTGAATGCGTTTTAAAATTATGCAGTTAATCGAAAACTATTTGCATCTCTGGTGTATTTATCTACTTACGTAATTATGTACACGAATTCTTAGAAAAATAAATAAATAAAATATATTACGAATAAATCACAGCACAATTATAATTATTCAACTACAGGTGACTTGTCCAAGAGAATCAGCGATCATGCTATGGCACATTCAGACTCCTTCTCCTCGCATTGGACACAGCAACATTGAATCTTGGGAGAGTTCATCCAACGATGAAGATTCGGATGCTGGAATATCAAGTATAAATTATTCTACTATAACAAGGGTAAACGAAATATTACATTTAAACTAATTCAACTTACCTGTGTGTTGGGGAATGTAGATTGGAGATGTTTTGTGTTGTTGCTGATGCTGGAAGGAGTACGTCAGTTGAAGATTTATCTGACGAGAGTAATTATTTGATTCTGATATTCCTCCGTTGTTGTTGGACACTGCAATGAATCAAATTTCCATTGGATTAGTATCTGGTTCCCCATATCAGTTCGTGTAATTGAGATCGACAGCGTTAGCTTCGCAGTGGTGAGTTTTTACAGTATTTGACTCGAATTATTATTTTACATGATCTGTTTCCGATTTGTATGTACGTACGATTGATTATTTTGTCAAAATGAACGTTAATTCATAGATTTCAACAATTGGTCACCATAAAGTGCTCAGAATTTCACCCACAACACCGTCTTTCACGATGTAAATTTGAATTTCTATAACTATCGTTGCCTACAAGTCGTACCTTTGCTCGTCGAATTTCCTACATCATCCCCATCGCCGTTCGCTAATTCCATTAAGAATCCGGCGAAACCTCGTAAACACTTCTTTCAATCCTACAACCGCGATAATTTCGAACAATTCAGCCAACGTAACATCATTAAGTACCAGTTGACTGATGACACGCCTTTTTTTTCACCACCGTTCAGTAAAACTGATTATCTCATCAAAAGCTGCCCCTTCTGAGTTCATAAAGCATACTCACTCGACGACGGTTTGATTTTACTCGTATGCAGGTGTTTCTTCTGCCTAGCTCTGGAATTTTGGAACCAAACTTGCGTAACTCTTTTACTCAATCCGGTTATTTGAGCTATTCTCTCCAAGTCTTGGCCATCGGGATTGGAATCGAGTTGAAAATTCGCTTGCAAAACTTGCAACTGTTCTTCGGTAAAAGTGGTCCTGACGCGTTTGGCTTTATTTTTACTATGATAACCTTCGGAATCGCCGCCATCTGAAATGACAAAATTATATACTTCGTCGCCCATGCGCCGACAACAAAAAGTTTCCGCTTTGTAAACAGGATGATAACGAATTTATTATTTCCTTTTGGAGAGAATCTCGAAAAGGGAAGAATTAAAGACACCCTTTCGTCATTAAGAATGCAAATCAAAACTTTCAACGGGTCGTCGTTTCGTAAGAAAGGAAAACACGCCATTTTAAAGGTACCGTAGCGTTTCACGTTTCGTAGCTTTTTCCTTCTCGCATATCTGTACAGATACCGATGAGCATGTTGAGCTCGAATATTTCCCGAATAATCATTTATTCTTCGATGGATTAAGGCGATGTGAATTTTAAACTAATATTGCGAGATGCGAGTTTGTCGATGGTTTTTATATACCGAGAAACCAAGTTTGAAAAATATTTTGTCTGTAGGTATTTCAAATTTCAATTTTCCAATTCGAAGTAATCGGTGAGAACGAGAAGTTGCCAATAAAGCGTGGGTTTGAGCGAATGAAAAGTTATATTCTTATTTACGGATGGTTGATTGTTATTTTCTTTCAAAAGGATTCCTTTTGGTTGTTCCTTCCTCACATTTGTAATTTTAAAAGTTTTCTCGAGTTTATTAGAATTTACTTGAAAAGTTTCAAACGATGCAAATTTTCAAATCCAACGTTCACTCGAAATTCACGAATGCATTTTTTTTTAAATAGAGAACTGTGATTGAACATTTTTTTTGTAAATGTGAGTAGAAGTTGGTATGTATTTGGTTACCTAATTTTAGAAAAGTTTTTCATACCTATTTTTATTTTAAATGTTCAAAATTTTTGATCATCTTTCAACTTTAAAGTTTTTTTTTCATAAAATTTTCTAATTTTTCAACGATAAATTGTTCATTATGAACTGAAGTAGGCAAAGGGTTTGTAGTGTTGTCCGAAATTTGAAGAGTTTGAGGCATTTACTTACCTAATTCCTTGAGGATTTCTACAACCAAATTCCAAAAAACAGCAAAAAAATCTCAGTAAAAATTACTTTAAATTTAAAAATTGGTTCAATAGGAAATTTCAATCATTAATTTACACAAAAATCAATTTTATAAGAACGATCAAATTGTCAACTGCCTACCAATTTTGCAAGTTGTAGCGCCTCAATATTTTATTTGTTTCCTTTTTTCAATTCAATATGATAATATTCTCTGGGACCAAAAAAATCAAATGTTCTCGACCGAAATTGACTTTTTTCTGATTTTTTTAACCGAAGCACAACTTTTCCTGTTTTTTACCTCATAACGAAAATTAAAGATATCATTTTTGAAAATCTTCTAATTTGAATCTAATTTTTCGACTTTCAATGCAATTTTGCCATCATTGAAGGGAGTCACGTTGCCTCCTTTCCGGCATCTGACTAAATACTCCATCAAAACTCCAAAAATTGAGAAAAATTCTTAAAATTTTTATTTTTTATCATCAATCAGTTTTTTTTTCAAAATTTCATATTCAAATTTTCTAAAGTTTTTTTCATTTTCGTACTAAAAAAATATAGTCCTCTCATGGACAAACCGAATCCGCCTTATTGAAGGGGCAACAAAGAAAAAAAATTGAAAATTTCTAAACGAGATGGATTGTTTTGACTCGAAGTGTGATTTTTCTCCAACTTGAAACAAAAATTTTTCAAAAAAAGGTTATCACTTTCAAAAAATTTCCGACTCAAATATAATTTTTTTTTGCCTGAAAATTTAAGTTTGCTATTAATGAGAGGCAAGCTCCCCCTCTGCCCACCTCTGGGATAATCTGGCTCCAAGTATTCCCTTAAAACGCATTAAAACCCTAAAAAACAATTGGAAAATGTAAAATTTTTAAAACCTAATTTTACCGGTATCATTTAAGAACTTTTAAAATTGTACACTCAAAATTTCGAATAACCTTTTCAATTTTTTTTCATCCCTTTTCTTCAAAACAAAATATAAATGTTCTTATAGAACTGTATTTAGCTTATGAAAGGGAGGAGGGGAAAGATTGAAAATTTCCGCTTAGATTGGATTTTTTTCAATGGTTTTTGATTCTAAAGTAAGTACAAATTTCTCCCAATTGTTTTTAACTCAAATCGAAAATCTTAGTCAAAAAGGTCGTTATTTTCAACAAATTTAGATTTAACTTCAACCATTTCGACGAAAAATTCAATTTTGTCCGACCAGGAGCTGCCCCTCCCCCTTCCCCTTTCTTTTTTTGGAAACTTCATTTTTCATAATTAATCATGTTCCATTTAAATTTCATATTCAAATTTCAGGGCTGCAAGATCGATGAAATTACGGTTCTTGTTCTTAGAACTTTTGGTTTTTTGGTTTCTCGCTCTTTTTTTGTTCTCAAAATTTCGTTCCCTCGAGAATTTTCATTCCTTTTCTCGTTATCGTTCTTCAAGTTTTTGAATATTTTTGGTGCTTGTTTCTCGGTTCTTTGTGCTTTGTTGTTCTCATAGCACCAATTTTCAATTTTAACATTTTTAAAATTTAAAAATTTTCCTCTCACAAAATGGACTAAATTGGCACATTTTTAATTTTTTAAATTTTTCTTTCTCAAAATTGAAATTTTTTATTTCATTATTTTCTTTCTGTCGAAATGTAAATCTTCATTCCTCACATTTGTAATTTTTCTAATGTTTTTCAAATGTAAAAATTAGAAAATTTTTTTCCTTTAAAATGTAAGTATCCTCACAGACGATTTATTTCAGTTGACGAACAATAAAAATTTTAAAAGTGAAGAAGGAAAAAGAACTAAAAAATTATCGTTCTTGATCTTTTCTGATCGTTCTCATTCTTCAAATTTTTGGCTCTTTTTCGTTCTTGCAGCCCTGTCAAATTTTCGAAAATCTCCTTAGCATTTCTGCACCTTTCAAAATCCAAACAGAAGGGAACATTCTCCTAGACGAACCATATGGGGGTGGGGGGGGGGGGGTTGAAAATTTCCAGCTGAAATGAACTTTTTTCTGATTTTCTATATTCAAAGAAGATTTTTTCCAATTGAATCAAGAGAAAAATTGACTTCGCCAGCTGTGCAAGACTGTTCATATTTTTGGCTAATAATTTAATCATCAGTGAAGTGAAATATTAAAAAAAATTATATATTTTTTTTCTTTGTTTTTAGCCAAGGGGTGCATTTTCTTTGATTTTTTTCACTTGTTGCTTCCTTTATGAATGGCTCTCCTGTTCGAAAGTTGGTCAATTTCATCAATTAAGATCCTATTCCAAATGATTCAACTCCACAATAGAAATGACCTGAACTAAAATTCTTCAAAAACATACTCACCATCCGAGCTAGTCGTACCGCCATCGACCAATTCTAAATAATGGGTTTTGCACAAAACTCGATCTTCGTGCAGAGCAAATTCTTCTCCCGTGCTGAGCTGCCTTTTACACGCATCACACGCGAAACAGGCCAAATGATAAACATGGGTTTTCGCCTTTCTGACCCAATCGGTGGCCGAAATTCCTCTCGAACATTTCGAACACTTGGCTCCGAAACTTCTGCGACAAAACAGCCATAATTAGGGAACCGATTGAAATACGTAGCAGTACAAGCTCATATTATTAAAAATAGCAATAGCGATAGCATTGGAAAACCACAGTAGAATGACATTATCTCCCTTATGTACACATTGGGCACTCCATATCCGAAGGGGTTAATAAATTACCGTAATTTCAATTTAAAATAGCGATTCTCGAACGGTGTAGCATTTTACAAGCGCGCTTCGTATTTCAGAACGAGTATTAAATGTTGTTTTAAAAGTTCCCGCTAAACTTATTAATATGCGAAACATGCCACTTCATTTACCACTACCACACACCTTGTTATTGCTGCGTTTCTAACAAATATATCTGTCACATCTTCGAGACAGAAGCGATATTAATTGAAACAAGTGATAATCTACGTATTTAAAGTAAAGTAGCTGCTGCCTGTTTTTTTTTTCGCTATTCAACACGTACTGATGTTGGTTCTAATGTGGATAGTTCATCGAGCCTCGAGGATCGACACCAGCTTCTAAATAATTTTGCCGCAGATGGGATTTCGACAAGCCAAGTCAGAAAATATTCAGGTTTAAGTTTTTCCAACTCTAAATTTTTTCAATTTTTTTGGTTGTAAATTTTTCACGAAGCTGTATCAAATTTTGAAACTTTTCTATTACTGAATTTTTTTCAAATTTATTGTTATTCCAATTTCTAATTGTAAGTTCAAATTTTTTCAATTTTTTTTTAAATCTTTATTTCCTTATTCTTTTTTTGGAATTGCATCCAATTTTGAAAATTTTCCAACGATTAACTTTTTTTAACTTGTGTTTTTTCAAAAATTTTCCAATTTTGATTTTTCCAACATTTTTTTAAACACCAAATTTTTTAAAATTTCTGTCAATTATTGAATTGGAATTTTTTTAAGATGAAGTTGGGCTATTTCATCCAAACTTGAACTAAAAATAAAGTCAGGTCTTCCGATTTCGCTCAAATTTTTTTCACGAGTTCCCCTTGATAGTCTATCAGAGCTGGGCAAGATCATTTACAAAATGATCTAAGATCAGATCATTTCGATTTTTTTCTGTATTCATTGCAATTTAGCTGAAAATGGGATTTTGTTTTTGTTTCGTCAACTTTCATGTAGAAATTCATATTTTTCCAATGAGAACGAGTATTTTATTATTACTAACAAGGGAGGTATCCCAACTCAAAGTGAAATTTTGAGCCCAAAGAAAAAAAAATCGAAAGTACATCATAACAGGACCCCGTATCCGAAATTTCAGGTGTTGAAGTTCATTTCTCGATTTTTTGCGAATTTTTGAAATTTCAAAATTACCTCCGCCCTGCGAAATATGAAAATTTGATCTAATCAACAAACAGAGCTGAAATTAGGTATATACCCTATTTTCGACCTCCCGAATCGATTGGAAGCGGTTTTGAGACGTTTTGGAGCCACGATTTTCCAGCGCTGGAGAAAAGCCCATAAAAATGACCCATATACACTTCAGCACCTATAATCGCGGATTATTCATATTGATGACCTATTTGATCGACTAAAACACAATTTTCCAGAATTCGTAACTTTGAGTTCCAATTCGCATTTTTTGCAAGAAATTTTCCTGGAAAAAATTAAAAAAATTTCTGATTGCTCCGAAACGTCTCAAAACTGCTTCCATTCGATTCGGGAGGTCGAAAATAGGGTATCTAGCAAGTTTCAACTTTTTACCTCAATGTATGTCCATTAGGCGAATTTTTAAATTTTTTCCAGGAAAATTTCTTACCCAAAAATGCAAATTTGAATTCAAAGTTACGAATTTTGGAAAATTGTGTTTTAATCGATCAAATAGGTCACCAATATGGATATAATCCGCGATTATAGGTGCTGAAGTGTATATGGGTCATTTTTATGGGCTTTTCTCCAGCACTGGAAAATTCCCAAATTTTCTGGTGGCTCTGAAAGTCTCGAAACCGCTTCTAATCGATTCAGGAGGTCGAAAATAGGGTATATACCAAATTTCAGATTTTTTTGTTGATTAGATCAAATTTTCATATTTCGCAGGGCGGAGGTAATTTTGAAATTTCAAAAAGACAAAAATCGAGAAATGAACTTTAGCACCTGAAATTTTGGATACGAGGTCCTGTTATGATGTACTTTCGATTTTTTTTTGTTTGGGCTCAAAATTTTACTTTGAGTTGGGCTATCTCCCTTGTAAGTATTTAGAAGTATGATCCATTTTTTCCGTTTACAATATGTATAAGATACAGGTACAGGATGGAGTAAAACTGAAATCATATTCGAACTCTGCACTAAACAGTACGTCAGAATCACCAATTAGAATCAATTATTTGGGGGGAAAATTGCTGATTTGCCGACCTTTGATATTCCCATTGTTACAAATGGAAAATGTTAAAAATGCGAGTTATTAAAAAAAATCGTTTTTCTGTCGAAAGAAAGAGTCCTACAAAAAAAATCAAGGGAGCATAAATTGTAGAGTGTAAAATTTTCTTTCTGAGAAGTCCAAGTTAGTTTTTTCTTAGGAGGCAGTTTTGAAGATATTTTCAATCCAAAAAAATAAATATCTTGAAAAGTAAGCTTTCTCAAAAAAAACTAATCGAACTTTACTGAAAGGAAATTTTATGCTCTACAATTTATGATCTATTAATTTTTTTCGTAGAACCTCTCCTTCTTTCAAAAAATCGACTTCAAATGCCAAAAGTTATCAAAAAAAGTAGAAAATCCTGTTCAACAAAAAATTCAAATTGAAAAGAAATCTTTGGATGATGGAATTTTTTCACTATTTTTCTCGTGAACTCAGCGCGAAAAATACTATAAAAATCACCCATTAAACTTCAAACAGCACTTTCCATGTCGACCTGTGTTATGTTTTTTGCTCTAGTTCTTCTTTTGTTAAGGGTATGCTCTAACTACCTTGTTATCAGTAAAAATTGAAAAATTTAGGATCGGGATATCTTGAGCATTATTGAATAAAATGGTCTGAAAATTTAATTATGTGCTTTAGAACAACATTATCTTTGGAGGACTTTTCAGATATTTTCAAAATTTTTCTTCAATTTAAAAAAAAAAAATTAAAAATCACCAAAAATACTTTGGACAAAAAATGTTGTTTTTCCAATTTTTTTCAAGCATTTCTTTTTTTTAAAAAATGGAAGAGAAATTTTGGAAATATCTCAAAAGTCCTCCAAAGATAATGTTGTTCCGAAGCACATATTAAATTTTCAGAACATTTTATTCAATAATGCTCATGATATCCAGATCCTAAATTTTTCCACTGATAACAAGCTAGAGCATACCCTACTCCTAAATCATTCTAAAGCAAATGGGATTTCGAGGATCCGAGTCCAAATTTACTCTCCATTCAAAATTTTCAACTGTAAATATTTTCAAAAAAAGAAATACCAAGATTACGGACAAAATTACCCAGAATTACGAAGGAATACAAAAATTAAAAAATGATCTTGAAAATGATCTTTTTGATTGAAAAAAAATGATCTAGATCAGATCAAGATCAAAAAATAAAATATGATTTAGATCAAGATCAAGATCATTTTGACACAATGATCTTTGATCTTAAGATCAAATGATCTAGATCATGCCTAGCTCTGATGAAAATCAATATGCCACATGCTATTTTCATTTCTCAACATATCTTTCCCCGAAATTGGAGGGCTAAGGAGGGACTCAAGGGTTAAAACCCCAAAAAAAAACAATATGCGAACTTGGTGCCCTCAAAAACTTGACAACCGACAGGTCACATGTTATTTTTAATTTTTTTTTAATTTTGACGTTATCAAGGAGGTTAATAATTATAGGGCAGTTCAGAGGGATCGGATGAAAAAACTGAGTACATATTCAAACTCAGAGCCTTCGAATTAATATAAATCAATGTGTTATTTTACTTTTTCGATTTTTTTGAATTTTGGTTAAAATTGTAGACCCCTGTACACCCTCAGGGATGTAGAAATACCATCTTGAAAATTTTTTGGTTGAAAAAAGGGTGAAAAGGGCTACTTACTGTAATTTTTTCAGATTTTTAAATGGTAGCTTTCATCTTTTGTATTTATCATGAAAGTTGAGCTTTCATCACCAAAGTTCAACTTTGAGCTTTTTAAAGTGTGATTATTATTTTTGAATTTCCTATCAATTCTTATTCAAACTCCGAAAACAGTTTCCCCCAAATACAACTGATCTAGAGATATGAGCCTAAAAGTTGAGTAATTTGGCAAAAATTTGCAATTGCATAAAAATTGCAAGGACCGGGTCTAGCCCTCGTGAGGGTTAGAAGGGAAATGATCGTGGATGTCTAAATAGACTATCAAGGGGAACTCGTGAAAAAAATTGAGAGAAATCGGAAGACCCAACTTCATTTTTGGTTCGAGTATGTCCATGGAAAAGCCCAGTTGCAAAAAAATTGAAAAATCCAAAGTTGAAAAAAATTTGAGAGAATTTTTTTTCAATTATTTTTCCTAACTCTAAAATCGTCAACAGAAAAAATTTTGATTTGTAGATAAAAAAATATGAAATTGGAAAAAAAAATCAAATTGGAAAGATTTCGAGAAATTAAAAAAAAATTATCAATGGAAAAATTTTAAAATTGGATACAGCTTCGAAAAAAATTGAAAATTAATTTAAAGTTGAAAAAAAGTCGAACTTGAAAAAAATTTAGACTCCGATCTCGAAATCCCATCCGCGTCAAAATTATTTAGCATCTAATCCGAAAGACGATGGAAAAAAATTACATAAAGCTGCAGTGTCCAGCGCACAAGCTCATATAGGCTGTAAACCTCATTAAGTACTCGTGTACTCGTTTCTCATATTGATCGGTCGCGTTCGAGTTCGACGTCGAATCTTTTAATGAATTTTCCTCCTTTCACGATCGTAAAAAAAGAATGTTACCTGTGTGTAGGCGATATTTTATATGAGCATTTGAATGAAATAACCCACACGCATTTAACATGTTTTTTTTTTTTATTTAAGAAAAAAAAAACGTTTGTACGTAATTAATTGGCCCATTGGCATGCTTGAATAATGGCTTTCCTATAATTTATCTCCCGACTAGGTTATTTTAATTGGCTTCTTGTAATCCGTATATTTTTTACCATTTAAACGGGATCTTCTTTGGCATATACGACGTTTTATTTCGATCGCACACTGTTAGCAAATTTTACCCCACTTGTTTTAGCATCGCAAGTGGAGTATATTTTTTTCAATACATAGCGCCACAGCTAAGGTTTTCATCGTTTCAAAATCTACTCTGCTCCTTGTAGTAGAGATGCTTACAACAAAACACACCGTTCTTCTAATTATATACAGCTAGTCACGCAAAAGTGTAAGACATCCTCGGAATACTAAAAATCTACAAAACGTAGTCGTATTCGTAGGTACCTTATTCTATACGTAACGAATTATGTGAAGAATTTACTCCATCGCTCCACCACAAAAAAGGGATGATGTTAACACATGTAACAATCTAGTACACCTATTGTAAATAAGAACTTTTGGTTGATTTAATTATATCCGACGATGTGTTCATTTAATGACGAGCACGTTGCCGGAGCTTTTCTTTTCTCTTCGTCGAATTTTTTTTTCCTAGGTATTTCGACATTCGCGAAAATCCACTTCGCTTTCGTATACCCACTGTAAAGCGAATTTTTCGGGTGTTGTGTGTTTTTTTAAGTATTCATTGTTTTAGGTACCGAACCTACCCTGTGTATACGACTCTTGTGTACACTGACAAGCCCTGGTGCGAGGGGAGGGACGGGGGTTCTTGCGAAGTGAGCATAGAGGCGAAGATACATACATGGAACACCCTTGGTGTGGGTGTTTTAACCCTCTGATACGTGCTGAGACTCCGAAGATGATTTGTCGATGTGTTTTATCAAGTGTAAAGGGTCTGGTTCGTGTTTTTTTCCTAAAGGAAAGCGTTCAGATAATCGAGTTACTTGATTTGAGTCGATCTCAGATGAAAACTAGCGCCAGATTCGGATTCGGCGGCCTCCAAACGATGAAAGTGATACATGAACGAGGGTTTTATCGTCGGTTTTACTCAGTTATATTGTTCGATCCGTGTTATTTATTTAGCCACGCCTTTGAAAAATTTGGAAATTGTGGTTTGTGTGATGTGAGATATAATGTTGATGTAAGATACCTAGTTTGATTGAATTTGTAGAAGAATATGCGAACTTTGGGGTTCAAAAATTGCAAATTATTTTATGGTTAATTTTTCAAAAAAATTTAAATTTTTTATGCGATTTGAATTGCGGTGAAAAACTTGAACTCTCTTTGTATTCTTATTTTTAGAACTAATTTACGAAGTCGTAACTTACGAGTCGTTGAAATGAATAAAAAAATTGATCAAAGCAATAAAAACTTTTCAAACTGGCCTAAAAAAAATTTCAAAACAACGTAAACATTGTAAAATATTGTTAAAATTGTTCAATGTTTTATAATAATCTTTTAAGAATGACGGTATGATTTGAAAATTACACAATAATGTATAAAAATTGGCTAAAATGACTAAAAAAAAACGTAAAAAATCATCAAAATTTCAGCTGGTTTTTCCATATTGAGTCAAGGTATCTGTATAGTAAGTAAGTGATGAAAGTGAAGAAAAAATTCTGCAATCAGTGGCGTCGGAAGGTGGGGTACAAGGGGTGCATTGCACCAGTGGCGTAGCCAAGGGGGGGCGACTGGGGCGATCGCCCCCATGGCCTTTTTTAAAAAAAAATTTTAAGCAAAAAAAGTCTTTTTTGAACATTACAAATTCAATTTTTTCAAAGCTTCGCCCTCGCTTCGCTCGGGCATGAACAAAATCATAATTATATCAACTAATTGAGGCAATATTGCAAAAAAAATGCTCCCTTTTAACCCCTTTCCCCTAAAACCTTCTAGTTATCCAAGTCTTCATACCCTCTTTGTACCCTTCTAAAATATAAGCTTCCAATGCCACTGCATAAATTTGTCATTATTTTTGGTTTTCAAGGTCAAAATAATTGGCATGGAAGTTGTTTGCTCCAAAATTTAAGTATTTTTCTGCAACTTTTACCTAAATATTTATGAAAATGATTCCAAATTTAAAGAAATTTTGTGGCGAGAGAGGGAGGGCTAAACTTGAAATTTTTTAAAAATTTACTTAAAATTTCTCAAAAATTTTGAAAGCTCTGACCTCCCCCTCCCCCCCCCCCATGAGACTGGCTACGCCACTGAAAATATGTAGTGAAAAAATACTTGCTATGTTTCAAAACAACCACAGAAAATTTGACATAAAATCTCGTTCTTGCCCCCCCCCCTGACAAAATCCTGGCTACGCCACTGCATTGCACCCTCCCTCCCCAAATTGCATCAGAAAGGGATTTTCGAAGCATTAAAACATGAAGAAAGACGTTTTTTGGGGCATTAATTTCAAAGCTTTACTCCGGGATGAACAAAATCACAATTCAATGAATTATTTGGGCGAAAATCCATGTTTTTGTACTCACTTTGCATTCCCCCCCCCCTTAAAAAAGCTTCCGATGCCACTGGCTGCAATTGACAAAGAGCTATGGAATTTTTTTTAAATGCTAAAAATTCCTGCTTTGGGCCCAACATTTCTCCATTCTATTGAGAAATTCTTTTTTTTGAAATATTTTTTCAGAATATTAAATAGGTACCTACTTTACTTGCATAGGTATTATTAATTGAATTTTTAAATTTTTTAATCACATTCATTTTTTGTTTATAATTTTTTTTCTATAAATAATTTTTTTTTTTAGGAATTTCAGCAAATCTGAAAAGCTTTAAAATTACTGTTGTATTTCAATTTTTGCCAGGTTGGGGGGGGGGAGAAAAATTTCTTTAAAAGTTGTGGATTTCAATTCGGAAATTTTGTTACGACACCTTATAGGTTCTATTTAACTGAGTAACTTTTACAATTTCTTATCCCCAAAGCTTTTGAGAACTTGCTTTCCAATTTCCTCATGCACCCCCTCTCATTTTTACATCCATCCTCATTTTTTCGCGACTCTCAACAACTATAAAAAATCCGTCTTTCTATCTCGATTTCGTCCTATCTCCTGTCCTTGAGCCCTAAATCATGAAAACTCAATTTTTTAAACCCACAAACTCATCAAAGACATTTCGCCGGGAGGGGAGGGGGTAAAATCTGTGAAAATTCCAATTCAGATTTTTCAATTTTCTCAATTATTATAATACCTGTACATCAATATACCGTGTAGGAGGAAGCTGCAGCGAATATTGGAAATTAAGTTATTCAGGCACGAAACTGAACTTTTTGATTGCGGGGTGGATGGCATAAATTTGCTGATCGTACTCAATTTTTTGAACCCTTCTCCTCCTCATTAACTTCATTGCTTATTCCAAATTTGTCATTTTTTTAAAAACCTACTGATATCATAGTAGTTGAAAATCCTACAAAACTGTCTATAAATTTCAAGTAAAATAATAACTTTATAAAATAAAATTTCGTAATTTCCATGTGAATATGGGAGAAATGAATTTTGCCCCAGAGAAGTGAGGGAGAAAATTTTAGAAAATCTCAAATTCAAGATGCAAGAAAACAATATTTTGGATTAGGTAATCTATTTTTGAGGGGGAAAAAAAGTATAAATCAGTTCGGAGTTTTTGAAAAATTTCGATTTTTGGGGGTAATTTCAGCAATGGATTGACAAATTGTGGTTTTGAAGGGTAATTTCAGCATTGGAATGTGATTTTTGATAGGGACGTTTTCCTCCCAAAAATCTTTTTGAGGGCTTGGTCATCAAGGACTTCAGTTTCTCGGCACTTCTATCTTATTACAACTTCAGAATATTCAACTAAGTGCATGACACTTTGGTTATATGTATAATACTTCGCATGCCATTTTGAAACATTTTCGTAACATTTCCATTATTTTTCAAATTTTTTCATTTTTGATAATTTTCCCTTAATATTTGAATATTTTTGGTTCATCAAATGATACGAATTTTATGGAAAATTACCAACGATTTTTCATTTTTATGATTTTTTGTATGATTCAAGAATTTTTCAAGTAGATTTTGAAAGATTTATCGACATTTTATGCAGTTTTTAAAATATTTCAAGTCCTTTCGTGACGTTTTAGAGATTTTTGAAAAATTTTAGTAATTTTTTGAATAGGTACTGAGGCATTTTAAACAATTTTTGTAATTTTTTACATTTTATCTGATTTTTATAATTATTTTTCACGCTTCTTTCAATTTTTTACTTTATTGTTTTTTTTGTAAACTTTTCTTTATAATTTTTTTGCCCACTCTAGTATCCCTCCAGGTAAGAGAAAGATGTCGATGATTGCTGGTGATGTGGGAGAGGGGTAGACTGATTTATGAAAAAAAAGTTGGAAAAGATGGGAATTTTTGAAATTAATTCGAGGAAAAATATCTATACGAGAATTATATAATTCAGTCACAAGGAACCAAGGACGATATAAAGTGGTGGATTTTAGACTTGCGTGCGTTTTGGAAAAATAATTTTGAACGTAGCACTATTTTGGAAAACGAGAGTTTAGACATGGACTCACGTTTGAAAAAACAAAGGTGAGACACTATGTCCTTGAAAAATTAGGCACCTGAAACTTTACCATAAATTGAATATTTTTCTGAAATATTTACAGAAAGGAAAGTTGACCAGAGTAATTTGACTAGGTTGGTTTCTCCCATTTTCCACTTTCTCTATCATAAAATTCTTAAATTTAAACAAAAAATCAAGTAAGAAAATGAAGATTCACGTAATGATCGTACAATGTCTGTTTTTAAGTGGAAGTAATTCAACCTGCTGAACACAAATATAAAATTGGTCTGCCCCCCCTTGTTCATTTGTTTTCTAAAAATTTGTCGTTTTAAAGTTTTAATCGATTATCTTGGACAAGGAAATCACAGGTTCTTTCTTTGCAACCGAGAATTAGTTGAAATCAGCATTTTTTCGAATTCGAAATTATTCATCTTTTAATACATGATTTATGCTCTTATGCTCTTCATTTTGAACAAAAATAGTAAGTACTATAATACCTCTCCTTCTCTTCCTATCTCCCCCACCCAACTAGAAAAAGGGGCAAAATTTTATCTCCTAATCTCCATGTTCCTAATAAAGTCGAAAAGTATCATATTTTTCTGTCAAAACTCGAATAGCAATTTTTTCGTTTTTTTTAAAACTTGTTTTCGAAATTTTTTTCATTTTATTGGCGAATAACTTTAAAATTAGTGACATATTCATTTCGATGGTGCAATATATTTATACACTATGGCAGATATATGTGGGGGAGAGGAAGGGGTTTCCCCGGGGCCTTTTTTTTAAAGGGCCTGTTAAGGCTAAAAAAAATTGTTTCATCACTTCGAGGGCCCTGAAACGAAAAATTAGGCTGAACCATGTCGTATCGTCCGAGGTCCGAGAAAGATCTTTTTTTGTCCCTACATATTCCCCCTTGAGTCTCGATTTTCTCTGCATGACTTTGCTCTGCGGATTAGGATTTCGCAAAAAATTATTTTTCAAAAAAATGGACATATTGTCCTTTTTGAAAACGCCTTTCATAACATCAAAATTTTTCACTTTTTGAGATCGTTGACTTCATTTCTCAAGTTATTTTTAATTCCGAGCCAAATTAAAAAAATTCTTAGCATTGAATAGGTATTGAAAAAAAGTTGTAAGACCATTCCAGGATTTTTTTCGTCTTAAAAAATAACTCCTACGTTTTGAATAATTTCGCCCGATTATTGATGTCGCCTCAGCCACCGAGTTATATGGTCATTTTTTAAAACTGAAAATTGAATTGAAACCATAGGACATGAAATTATTTTACACGGGTAGTCGCTCCGCGGTAAGAAGAAGAGTGAAAAAAAATCTATGAAAACGTGAAATTTAAATAATTTGTCACGCATTGTTCGTGACGAATTAGTTTTGGAAAAAAGAATATTATTATTTTACCGCGTATGCATAATTGTTATAACTCGCCTCTTACGGTACATATTTCTTCTTTTATTGTAAATATTATAAATATTCAGCGGACGCGACGTAAAATGTAAAGGTCTCTAGGTAGGCTACGTAAGCACACGGAGTGGTGTGGTCTTTCGAATACGATATGCGGCGTATAGCATCCGCAAAAAAGAAAAAAAAAACCTTACGCAGCATTAAAATTTAATTCGATTGACAGATGTAGGAATTTATGACAAATGGATCATCGTGGTACGTAGTTCGATGTCAGTGGTGAAAAATATAATATGCTAACTCACCGAAAGTGTTTATTTCTTACATTCAACAGTCAAGTATGTGAAAGATGAATTGATTCAACGTCTCTGCATGAGGTTTACCCTTCTTTTTTCAACGGTGGTTATTCCTTTTTTTTTTCCTACAAATTCCTCTCGTTATCTTGTCATTGGTTGTACTTGTGGATGGAATTTTTTAACATAATAATAATATCGGTTTTGTATAAGGTCGTATGGTGGACTATTTTTTATTCGATAAGATTTTTTGTTTATTTCTCTTCGCGTCTCTCTTTCTCTCCAAATGTATAGAATTGTACCTACCTAATGTAATATTTTTACGTATTCACGAATAGAAAGGTAGGTCTAGGTAGGTAGGTACGTGTGAGTATTTTCTTTGGGATATCTATTAAAACAATACCCATTCCCAGTATTGGTACAAACTTGGAAACGTATTTTGGTGTGGTTTTTTTCACGTTTCTTCGCGTTTATGAATTCTTTTGTTGTTTTTGGATCTCTTTGTCATCGCAATAATGCGACGAAACGGAAAGATACACGAGTGAGAAATATGTACGAACAATATTCTTTTGTTTTTTATTTTACCGCTCGAATGACAACGCATAATCGAATGTGACAAAATTTTAAGGAGGCTGTGAAAATGTCGCTGTGTCGTCGAGACAACCTTGAGGAATTTTTAATTTGGAAAAATTTCGTATTCGAAGAACCTTCGGTTTCTGACGTGAATAGGCCTTCGCCTTCGAGTTGGTATTGATGTATTGAAAATTATTTATAGTTTGGTGATATGGATTTAGAAAGATTTACTTTGTTTTTGAAATCTTCAAGGTTCGGGGTTTTTTATGATAAAGTGTTAGCTTGAATTGAATAGATTTTGATGTCTTTTGAGGCCTTTTGTTCCGCGGCCTTTCTCAAAAAAAAGTAATGATATTGTTCCATAACAATTTCATAAGTTCGACCGAAAATTATGACTTTTGGCAACTCTCTAGATTTGATCGATCGTGAAATTTGGTAAAATTCTGCCTTGATGACTCATTTTCATTGAAAATCGGCGATTTTTTAGCTGATTTTGCTGTCAATTCGCCATTTTATAAAAAAATTAGTAGATTTGACTTGAAAAAAATCATTGAAAAATCATTGATTTCCCGTAAAGATTCATTTCACAGATTTAAAGGTTAAAATCTCAAAACTAAATCAAGCCCTAGATCAATTTTGCCAATTCTCTTCTCTTAATTTTTAAAAATTGTCATAGAATGAATTATTTGATTAGGTATTATCATCTATGTGCCAAAGACGTGGAAAATTTCATAACAAAGTTCGTGAAAAAGTGAAGGAGTAGAAAAATTATATCAGGTTGCGAAATTCGTCTACCAGTCGTAAATCACTCTCTTTTCCGACTGAAATGTTGGAATAAAAGATGAAAAATTTTAGCTTTTGACAGCCTTTTTTGCGATAGATTGATCTTAAATTTTGGGAGCGTTTTTCCAAAATGGCGTAAGAGCAAAAACCATTATAGAAAAAGGGTCTTTGATGTGATTTAAAAAAAAAATTTCTTTCTGAAATATGACAATGAAGCTTCTGGCATGAAAAAAAAAACGAAAAAAATACACCGGAGCCCCTTTTTTCATAGGCAAAAGTACATGGTTTTAGTATGTGCTTGGCAGTTTTGGAAAAACACTCTTCATTTATGAAGAATTCATAGAGTAAAATTTGTCTTGAAACCAAAAAGTTGCCCCCTGACTCATTCTATGGAAAATTTGGAATATTGCTTACAGTTGTTTTTTTAATATAAAAAAATCAATTTTCAAAACTCGAAATTTTTGATGAAATTACAAGTTTTGATCAAATCAATTTTAAACAGAAAATTTTTGTTTCTCAATTCATACGGCACTTTTTATTCGTATAATATCTTTGGAGGAGAAAGGGAAAGGGGGTTCTGCGCCGGTTTCTAGAAGATTTCTACATCTTAGTGCAAATTTTCGGACCAGATTTGCCCAAAAATGAAAAAAATTCTGAAGTAAAACAAATAATTGTTTAATTTCTGAACATGAAATTTGCCCTTGGCGAGTACATTCCAAAAGATTGCTCTCGTTGATTGGTCTACCTCAAAAGCGTAAAAAGTAAGATTCAAATGTACCTACTTTGGTTTATTGGCGTTATGTTTTTGAAAACAAAGTTTTTCGGTGAGAAAATAAATTATACCTATTTCTGATTATCCTAATAGCTTCATTCAAGTGAAAATTATTCAGTTAGAATTTATTGAGCACGAAAACTTTCCTCAAAAAAGACTTTCAAGGTTCAAAATTCCATATTTTTTCAATTTTCGAGTCATTAAGGAAATATTAGAAAACTCTTCCTTCTTCTACACCACTTTTAGAATTTATTTGCAGAAAGGTAAAAAAACAAATAATTCTGCAGAAGACTTATAGGTGTGGTTGAATAACTATTACAAAAATTCTAAAGATTCGATTTCGGATATTTAATTCAAAGTAGAATTCCCCCTCCCCTCCCCCTCTGGTGAACGGAAGCAATGACATTCCTCTCATTCAAACCATTAAAATTTGAGCTGAAAATCAACTTGGAATGAAGAAAATTACAGTTTAGTGTAAAACGAATTAAAATTCGAGTCGAACGAAAAATAATGAAATTTTCTATTTATTAAATCATTTCTGTTGAAAAATTGGACTTGAAATGGGAGAAATTTGACTGGCCAAGGTTGCAATTTCGTCAACTCAAACTGTACCTATTTTTTGATACTACAATTTAAATTCCCAGATATTTTAAATCCAAAACTACGAGCTACAAAAATAATACAAAGTGATCTTTTTTGTTTTTTTCTAAGTTGATGATTTTCTAAACAAAGTCGGCTGAAAATTTCCAAGATCTTGCTGTTTTTCTCCGTAATGCCAAATTCGGTTTGCATCTGCACAATAAGTTTTTTGCTTAATTTTAAAAAAATTAAAATTCGGTCAATTTTGCAAAAAAAAAATTATTAATAGTTTTGCGAGTGGACGAAATAAAAAGTCTAAAGGAAGTGTTTATTGCAATATTGTCAATTATTTATCGTCTATAACTGATCAATACCATTAATACATATTGACTAGGGTAGGTACTGTAACTCGAAAAAAAAATTAAAAGTACAGTATAACAGGACCCCATATCCAAAATTTCAGTAGTTAACATTTATTTCTCAAATTTTGGCGAATTTTTGAAATTTTAAAATTATCTCATCGCCTTGCAAAATATGAAAATTTGATCTAAACAACGAAAAAAGCTGAAATTTTGTATAAACACCATTTTCGACCTCTCGAATCGATTAGAAGCGGTTTCGAGACATTTTGGAGTCTCCAGAAAATTCTGGAAATTTCCAACTCTAAAGGAAACCCCTTAAAAATGATCTGTGTTAACTTTAGCACCTATAATCGCGGATTACCCATATTAGTGACCTATTTGATCGATTAAAGCACAATTTCCCAAAATTTGTAACTTCGAGTTGAAAACGATATTTTTGGCAGAAATTTTCCTTGAAAAAAATTGAAAAATACGCCGACCAGCGTACAAATATCGAGATAAAGAACTGAAAGTTAGTACATAGATACCCTATCTTCCGAATAGATTGAAAACAGTTTCAAGATATTTCAAAGTCTCCTAAAAATTTTGAAATTTTCTAAACCTGTTTAATTTTTTCCAGAACAATTTTCTGCTAAAAAATATGGATCTTAACTCGAAGTTACAAATTTCGGAAAACTGCTTCAATCAATCAAATAGATTACCAATATGGGTAATCTGCGATTATATGTACTAAAGTTCATATGGCTCATTTTTATGGGCTTTTCTCCAGTTCTGGAAAGTTTCAAAATTTTCTGGAGGCTCCGAAACGTCTCGAAACCGCTTCCAATCGATTATCTTGCCCCATGGCATTTTGCATCCTGGCTCGGATGCAAAAAAAGTGAAAAAAATTCAAAAAAATCTGTAGGGTTGAGATATGCACCAAAATGGAATTTTTTCAGCGAAATGAAAAAGGTAAATGTGTGAACTTTAATTTGTTTGCAAGAATCAGATAATTTGATCAATTTGAATAGATTTGGCAGAACATTTGTCCCAGGTTGGTGCATCCTGTCCCACCTTCCCTTGTATCAAATTTCAGCTTTTTTCATTTATCAGATAAAATTTCTGCTTTTTGCAGGGTGATGAAGTAATTTTCAAATTTCAAAAATTCGCCAAAATTCTAGAAATGAACTTTAGTAGCTAAAATTTCTGATGTGGGGTCCTGTATGATTTATTTTCGATTTATTTTCGTTTCGGCCTTGAAATTTTATTTTGAGTTGGAATACGTTCCTTTTGAGCAGAAATGCAGCTTGTAAAATAACAAATAACCCACTCTCTCATTCTGAATCAGTGAAAAGTCACTGATAAATAGTCAGAATTGCAGCTCAGGAAAAATCAACAAAATTCACTGATTTTCAGCGAATTTTCACTAATTTTCAGGCATGCCACAGAGTCCCCTTTTTTAGTGACTTGTCCCCTATTTTCAGGGTTGGTCACTAAAAGTCCCTTTTTTGTCCAAAAGTCACTATTAGTCCGTTTTTTCACTCTAAAGTCACTTTTTTCATTCAAATGGCCTTCCGTTCTTGCATAAAATTTTAAAAATACTAGTTTATTGTTTAGAACTCGTAATTTTTAGATGCAGAATATTACGATTTTTTTCAGTAAAAACTTATTTTAGACAGAAGTTATATTAATTATGAATGTATTTCTATAAAAAAAGTTTATTCTTTTTTTCAGTTATTTGAAGCATATTTTTAAACTCGTAGCTTCAATTAAAGATTTATTAAGGGTAAAATGCCCTAATCTTGACCACTTTCTAATTTCGACCACCGGCCGATTTCGGCCGCTATAGGCGCAATCTACCGGGAAAAAATTTTCCATGCTCCTTTTTCACAGATAAACGATTTGAGACCAAAATGACAACCCCCGCAGGCAAAACTAGCGGAGAAAATTGAAAAAAACGAAATAGCATAGTAGTACAGTCATTTTAGGTTTTGACCCAAAAAAAAATTAGCAGAAAGGAGAAGCTTCGTAGTAGGGTATGTATTATAAGATTCCTGAACTTCCCTAAAATTGGTGCATAATTTAGTCCTCCTTTTGGGGAGTAAGGGAGTTCAAATTTTGTTTTTTCGTCGATCATTTTCGAAATTGCGCACTAATGAAAAAATAGTTCAAACAAAAGTTGTAGAGCATTAAAAAACGAACAATTTTGTCATTTACCATTTTCTCTCAGGATGTCATGGGAAGGAGCTAGGGCCTTCAGAAAAAAATCAATTTGAAAATTTTCCATTACCTCAAATAATTACCAATAATCGGGTTAATCGAGTTTTAGGAGCGGTTTCTTCACACCCTATTACTAAGTAGAATAAGAAAAATGTACAACCGACCCCTCATCTCAAAGTGGAGGGGGGGCTGGTGGTCGAAATTAGGAACCCAAAATTTCGATAATCAATTTTTGAATTCCCTCTGAAAAAAAATCACAAAAAATGATCGTATCGGCTCAGAATTTTAGGGGGTGGTGGAGGAAGGATCAATGTATTTTTTAAGCCATTTCTGACGTTTTTACCTCCATAAGTTTTTGATTGGTGGAAGTTTGAAAAAAAGTGGTCGAAATATGGCACCCTTACCCTTGATGAAAAGATTTTTCAGAAAAAAAAGTATTTTCAGCACTATTGCAGAGAGAAATACAGTTCGAGTTATGAAATTTTTTTTTTTTTTTTTGGGGGGGGTGTATTTGTTTATGAAAAAAAATGAAAAATTGGTCACTTTTTGCCTCATAAAAAGTCACTAAAGTCACTATTTTTCCCCAAAATCTGTGTGGCATGCCTGAATTTTTCAAAGATTTTCACTGATTTTCTAGTGATTTTTCTCACTGATTTGTTTTCAGCGAAAAAATTTCACTGATTTTCTCTTGTGCTGCAATTCTGACCGTTTCTCAGTGATGTTCGATAATTTTCACTGATTTATAATTAAGAGAGCATAATTTGAGTACCTAAGTAATGATACAAGATGATGATGAACAGAACGTTACTTTTCCATGATTTATTAATTTTGTAGTTTCAATCAAGTAATTTTGCCTACCTCGAATATTGAAGGAGTTTTCAGCCTCTTAAAATTTTAATGTTTTACTAATTATCCTTAAACAATAATTTTTAGAATTTGGTCAACCAGTTGGAAAATATTGAAAATTATTTTTAAAAAAATCGTATAAATTGCACTCGTATCAATACGTATGCTACAAACAACCGCATATCGGATTTGTAATGCATTACCTAGCGGTAATTTGGATCGGTACACGAGTACATTAATTACGTGGTACCTACGTGTAGGTGCGGTTCATATACCTCTTTGGTAGACTAGATCGAACGATGACTTGCGATTCGAGGTAAAGAATCAATTTTGACACGATACGATTCGGTGTTTCGAAAGGCGTATTTTGATAGCCTACTTCTTACGGTACGATTATATTAGCAGGCAATAAACGAATAACCGAATGCGCGGACTCGGACGTCTATCTGTATATGCAGTCTTCGTCGTCGGCAAACTATTAAAAGCGACCACTTTCTTTTTCTATTAAAGAAAAAAAAAACCTCTGAGCATACACACGACTATTGTTATACGATAAATTTATCGCGTATGAAGGTATTTTTTTTTGAGCAAGGACGGTAGTCCGAAGGCGAAGGGGGAAATTGAGAAAAATAAACGCTTACTTGGCGTAGTCTTGTTTGCAATAAATGGAATCGTCTTTGATATAGCAGGAAGGTTGTTTTTCCAGTACGAGTTGACATATACAGCATCGTAAACATTGGATATGCCACGATTGATCGGATACTTGTAACAAATACTTATCGGTGATTGGTTCGGTGCAAGCTGCGCAATGCCGATGCTCTGTCTGTAAATAAATAACATAATTTTTCGCATTTAATCGAAAATTTTTATAATGACAGAAACTATCTCAATAAACCTGCCAGAAAGGCGGTGTCTTATTAAAATTTACCATAAATATTTTTAATAAAGAATCGACGGGGGGTTCTCGCGCCATTAATAAACTTTAAAGTGAGATATCATAGTTGTCGAATATTTTTTTCGAATTATAAACCGTGCTTATAGAGACGATGCATTAACATCTACGCTCCACAGCTACTCGAAAACGAAAAAATCATAAATTTTAGCTCGCTCAATGCAGGCTGGCGAGAATTTTCGAGACTGAGCGTCGGAACGCGAGTAGGTACTAGGTAGCCGAACACAATTTATTCCCATTTACATAAACCAATAAATCGACTAATTCTGTCCTTTGAAGAAGTGGTTGAAAAAAAAAAACCGAACCGTTTCGGTAGTGCCGAAAATACGTCATTTTTATGTGTACCTGTCGTTACTCTCGGACCTGTTGGGAAGATTGAGGAGCTTGTTCGTGGGACGCTACTGTGCACGGTGGCGGTCGGTGCGCGGTTTCGTGCTTGTATTTCAAACGAGCGTACTCCAGACTCCCGTAGCTGAGCGGTGAGCGGTGTCGTCAGCAAAGAGTACGAGTTTTGTATTCGTAGTACTTGTGGAATTTAGGTATCGTGAGGAGTAGATGGTCTGGGAGCATCCTTAGTGTGGGGCAAAATCGATTATTTGAAAATAATCGACAGTCGATTGATCGATGAGAAAAATTATCGATCCTTCGATTAATCGATGAAAAAATAATAGATTAATCGATTAAAATCGCAGGAGAAAATTTGAACAATTTTTTCTTTGTTTTAACGCCGATTTCAATCAAAATTTTGAAAATTCCTTATAAGGGCTATAATTCTCTTGATCAAAATCCCTTAAAAATTCCTCGACTTTTTTTCACAAATTCTGAAAAAATGAAATGAAAACGTAAAAATTGGAATATTTTTTACTTCAAATTTCGTTGTGTCAATTTTTTATAGTTTTTTTTTTAGAGAGAGATCTTCTAAAACTTTTACCATGAAATTAGGCAAGAATTTACAGTGACATTTGAGATTGGGGAGGGACATAATTTGAAGTTTACGCTTTCATTCTGAATCAGTGAAAAGTCACTGATGAATAGTCAGGTCAAAATTACAGCATATGAAAAATCAACAAAATTCACTGATTTTCAGCAAATTTTCGCTGATTTTTCAAAGATTTTCACTAATTTTTTAGCAAATTCCATAAATTTCACTGACTTTTCAGTGAAATTTCACTGATTTTTGAGCGATTTTTTTCACTGATTTGTTTTTATCGAAAAAATTTTCACTGATTTTCTCCTGTGCTGCAATTCTGACTGTTTCTCAGTAATTTTCGGTAATTTTTACTGATTTATAAATTGAGGGAGTAGAAAGGGTACCGGCTGGTAAGATAGGCGAAGCTGCCCCAGATCTGAAATTCGAAACTAACCAACGGAATTTGGTTCTTATGATCTGAAAACTTCGTGGTAAAAATTTTGGCCCCCTAACCCGCTCCTAGCCCTTGATATGAGGCAAAACATTACTTTTTTCAGTCTTTCCATTGAGAATTTTATTTCAGCGAATTTTTAACCAAATTTTTTCAAACTTGCGTGGGTAGTACACTCGGGGTGTCTACCGGTCGCGAAAGTCGCAAAAGTCGCGAAAAAGTCGCGAATTTAGATTTAGGCCGCTGAAGTCGCGAAAAAGTCGCAAAATTGACCCAAAATTCATCGAAAGTCGCGAATTTTTCCGAAATTACTTACATTTTTTTCGCCTTTTACAAAACAGAAAAAGTAAAGAAATTTCACCTTTTTGAACATTTTTTCTAAAAATTTTCGCCCTCGCTTCGCTCAGGCTCATAAATTTTAAAAACTCATTCTTAAATTATATACCTCTTCGTCCTCTTCCCTTCTATTTCAGACAATTGAATATTTTGAAGCGGAAAAATATGTTCTTGTGGGAGACTAAGTAGCGATCACGATTGGGAATTTCAAAGGTAATATTGTGTCCATTGTCAGGAAAATTTAAAATAATTGGAGAATTTTGGAATTTTCTAAAGGATGTTTTAAAGGAGAAAACCATTTGGAAATATGTATTTTTTTGCTGTTTTTTAAATAAATTCTTCGAAAAAATGATTCGGAAAACTTTTTTTGAAACATTTGAACGGATTATTTTAAAAATTAATCTCTATTGGAAAAGATCTCTTTCAAATTCAATTTTTCGAAGCAGTTATTTTTAATATTATTTTTTTTCAAAGCTGGATTTTTTCCCGAAATAATTTTTTTAAAACTAACATTGCATTTTTCCGAGATTAAGTTTCTTTAAATCAATAATTCGTTCAAATATCAGGTTTTTCAAGGCGAGTTTCTTTTAATTTGATTTCCATTTGAATGACCTTTT
This sequence comes from Pseudococcus viburni, assembly GCA_033439095.1. NCBI lineage: Eukaryota > Metazoa > Arthropoda > Insecta > Hemiptera > Pseudococcidae > Pseudococcus > Pseudococcus viburni. Next base: position 1,030,343 of record JAVBJF010000104.1, on the reverse strand, counting down.
TTTTTCTGCAGTGAAATCTAAATAACAAAAACGCCGGGGGCCACTTATTTAAACCTAAGTGTATGGAAACATTTTATAATTTCAGTAAGTAGCTCATTACAAATTAATTTTTTAGACATTCATATTTCGACTAGGGTAGTCCTTATTTATACTTGATAAAAAAAATTTTTTCGAATTTTTCTCGTACCCCCCCCCCCCCCTCAAAGTTGTTCCTTTTTATAAGAAAATAATTACCTGAAATTTTTGGCTCCCAAAGTTAATATTAACACGTGCCTGTAAGCCCCCAAATTCCAAAATTGAAAAAAAATTGAAAAATACAGCGAAATTACTAAAATTTTAAATTTTTGTGCCAAACTCATTTTAATTGCTTACCTTTTCATGAAAATTGGTTTTAGAAAATTTTTGATCCCTTCCCTTACAAATAAGTGGTACCGGTATTGTATTCAAAAGAGCTAAACAATCGATAGGAGGACATAACCCGGCGAAAAATGACATTATGGACCTTTTTTTGCTGAAAATGGTCTAACACCAAGTCCTGGGCAAAATATAATCACCCGATCACCCAAACCCATTTCTATCCCCCTACGGTGGATCAAAGCTCCCCCCAAAAGGGGGTTTTGCTTCTCCCTCCTCAGATTTTAATTTTTGGGTAAAATTAACTCGATAGCTTCTCAATCTGCACCACAATACCTGCAAAACGCATTTTTACACATTTTTTTAGCAAGGGAGCCAAACCTCTAACCATCTTTTGGGGCACCCCTTTTTTTATATTGAAGCAATTTCAACATTATGGGTGTCGATTCCATATGAATTAAAGTTGCTAAACGCAGATATTTCATCATTTTTGAGTTCTACCGCGAATATTATTTTTCTCATTCCAGTGAAAAATAATATTTGTGAGCCTGGATATAGAAACCACCCTTAGGTGTAAAAAATTTATTTCTGAGTTGACACTGATTTTAGGCGTTTCAGAAGGTATAGAATCAAAGGAAAACCTCCACTCAAAAACCGATTTTTTACACCTAAGGGTGGTTTCTATATCCAGGCTCACATATGTGTAATAGAATTCAAGAATGATTATTTTAGCAGCATATTGAAATAGTGTTCCTGTATTGCTTGAGAGTGGCTCGAGGTGGCTATGTTTTCAAGTTTACAATTTTCGGGTAAATGTGGGATTTGCTCAGGATGACTTATATCTAACAAATTTTTCATTTTAACAAGATTGTGTTTAATTTGAAAGACAACGTAATATTCTCGTTCAGGAACCTCAATTCATATGGAATCGACACCCATAATGTAAAAATTGTTTCATTATAAAAATTGGATTATTACCTCGGGTCTGTACAGCAGATATGGACTCGGTAATGATCTTGAAAATTTTTATTTATCATCGGTGTTGATCAAGCCAAGTTGGGGTTTTCTGTCATAAAAAGTTAATTTCCCTACAGAACACACTTATAGGGAGTGTGAGTATGGGTAGGGGTTGTTCAGGGAGGGATGGAAATGACAAATTAGCAATGGGACGTTCAAAAAAATTATTTACCTTATAAAATCACAAAATCGGTACATTTGATCCTTTGCATTGATTATAACTGCGATATTTCTTAAGCCCCCTGAAGATGGTTAACTTTAAATAATCATAGGTCCGGCCCCCTTGACGCTATTTTTTTTAAAGGCGTTTTGTAGGTATTGCGGTATAGATTTAAAAAAGCTACTCCCAAAATTAAGATCTGAAGAGGGAGAAGCAAAAACCACATTTTGGGGGCCTTGATCTACCGTAGTGGGGAAAGTAACACGTTTGGGGGGGTCGTTATATATTGCCCAGGGCATGGTCTTAGACCATTTTCAGCAACTAAGGCCTTCAATCATTTTTCGCCGGGTCCACCTCCCTTTGGAGCTACATCGACTATACTATACCTACAGAAGATTGGCAAATTTTTACCACTTTCAAGACTCATTTAATCAACATAGGAGGGGGCTAAAATGTTTTTTAGAGTCTTTTTCATGAATAATGAATTACTTGGAGGGGTTTGGCCACAAGAATTAAAATTTTTAAAAATTTTGATAAAAATTTGTATTTTTTCATATTTTGAATAATGCGAGACATTGAGGGGCTTACAGGCGCGTGTTAATTTCAAAAAAATGAAAAATAAAAAAATAGGGAATTATTTTCTCATAAAAAGGAACAACTTTGAGGGGGGGGGGTACGCAAAATTTCTCAAACTTGAAAATAAGGACCACCCTAATTTCGACATTAACCAATTTACTCTGCATACCCAATTAATTTGTTCTGATTACACAAGTTTGCTCTAATCGATTTAATAAACTGATAATCTGAAGAAGTTTTCAACTTATCACAGAATAAGCACTACAAATGTGGATCTCGAAGTTGCATCATCTTTATAATGTATACTTTTAATAAGTACTAAAGTGTCTCGATAATTTTTAGTTATGGTGAGTTATTCCTATGTTTTTAAGTTAAACAAAGTGAACTTGGGTTTTTTTATTCTATTTTTCTTTCCAACTTATATATTTACCGCTACTATTTTTCCTCTCACTATAACCAAAGATCCGGATCATGACAAAGTAAGTATACAGCCTTACCTATCGTATAGGTTATTTGTTTACATTTCTTTGGCTAATGTACTTAAATGTTTCTTGATGTGAATGATACAAAGGAAGTGATGGAAATAAAAAATGAATTGGAGTACGCAGGACTTGGTGAAAAACCTGAGGTTTTACTGGACTGGCTAGTGGCAGAACGGAGCAGAAGAAGACTGACTGAAATGCACTGGCAAGCCGAAAAAGATCGATTGAACGATGGCAAAGTAAGTTCTTCGATTTAACATTTTTTTATGAATAATCTTTAAAATCAATCGAAAAATCGTAAAATAGAATTTTTATGTGCCTGTTTTGTTTATGCTTGAATTTGTTTTTAGAGAACAATACAAAATCTCAAAACAACGATAAAGGATTACGAAATGAAGTATCTACGAATCGCTTTGCCGTTATCTGTGCATAACAAAGCAAGACAAATTGAGGCTTCTCATCCAGATATAAAAGGAACTATTCCTGATGACCACCCAGCGAAATCCAGTTCGTTTGCAAAACCCATCCTTGAAAGACAATATCAATGGATGGAATTATTGAATTGTAAAAATGATACTTATATTCAAAAAATCAATGAAGATTTGCAGGAGGAATTTCCGAAGAGATCCGATAAGAAAGTAATTCGAACTTTTGATGAATTCAAGTTGGCATTCTGCTTTTCCATTGCCAAGTTGGTTAATGCAGTAACCAACGACTTGGAACAATTCAAATTCGAAGGGATGTTTGAGGATTTTGAATTCGGTCTCTACAGTGATCCAGGAATTCACCCATACCTTATTATCTTTTATAACTCTGTTGTGAGGAGGGGGCAAAGTACATCTTCCACTCATCGATTGATGTAGGTTTAAGCAAGCAATAAATGTACATACGAGTATTAAATTTTAGTATTAAGTTCTGTCCTCAAGTTTATGTTTTATTACACCTGGAATTTGAGGGTTTCAAAAATTTTCACTCTCGGTTTCCTCGGGCCAAATTCATTTCTCTCAAATTCACAATTACCTATAATTTTTCTTAAAATTTTTCACTTCAGACAATTTTACTTATAGGAATTTTACAATGAAATTATTCAGGGAAAATCAATCAATTGAATGAGAGGGAAAAGTAGTCAAAAAATTTAGTTTGGTTGGCAAATTTGTGCCATCCACCACCACCCCCCAAAAAGTCAGTTTGTTTCTTGCCTAAATAAATTGATTTTCAAAATTTTTTAAAAATTGGGTCGGAAATTCTGAAATTATGTCCCTTTAATATTCGGAATTCGGTACGTCATTGCACACTTCGCAGCACCACTGATTTTATGAAACCAAAATACTTCAAATTCATTTTATCTACATAGTTGAAAAATTTCAGCCAGGGTTTCAAAAACGGAAAATTTTTCGGTTTTCGTTTCTGTTTTTGTTTTACGATTTGTTTTCGTTTTTGCTTTTTTCGTTTTTAATGAAATTTTAACGTTTTTGTTTTGTAAAAACGTTTTTTTTTTCATTTTTGAATTTTTTTTGAAAGTAAAAACGTGAATACGTAGAGATCAAATACAACGATGAAAAGTCGAAATATAATTGAAAATTCATTCTTAACACTAAAAAAATCATATTAAAATCATTACTTCTCCACAAAATTCAAAAATCATAAATAATAACAGTTTTTATCACTCCTGTAGAAAATAAAGTTTCGGAGTTACGACATTTTAGCATTGGAGGGACGATTTGATGGAGTTACGACCAAAATGTTTCAAAAATTTTAGAATATGGAGTTACACCAACATAATTTTTTTTTTTTAATTTTAAGGATTTGTTTCATTTTTGGGTTGAAATGATGTTATCACCGGACGGAGGACGTCCCAAAGTTGCCATTTCAGCAAAAAAACAAAAGTTGCTAACTTTTGGAGTTACGACCTTTTAGCATTTGAGGAAGGAAATGGGCAAAATGACGTGTTTTTTAAATTAATTTCTTCGTAAACTGGAATAAAAAATGAACAGTCATTAGGCCTATTTTATTAAGTCATGATCGAAAACTCAAACTTTTAAAAATGTTGCCTCATAAATTGAATTATGACTACTATTGATTTTTGAGAGTTGGAATCAAGAAATCTTGAGCTTTTTCTACCCTAAATATTTCACAGGGTGTCCATTCTCTGGAAAACCGGGAAAAGTCAGGGAATTTTGGAATTTTCTCTGAAATTTTTCGAAAATCCAAAAAAAGTATAAATCATTTAGAAAAGTGTTTCTTTGCTTATTTTATTACAAATTTTTCAAAAAATTTCGCCCTCGCTCCGCTCGGTGCAAATTATTATATCTTTTATCTAATTTTTTTATTCATCACTTTTTGTTGACCGTAATGTAGGTAGGTACAATAAAATTGATTTTCAAAATGCCTGTTTCTGTCCATTAAATTATGAATTATTTTAAAAAAAATTTCCCTCGCTACTCTCGGGGTAATTTACACTCTTTATTTCCACAAAATTTATCTAAAATCTTTATTTTTTTGGAAACTTACTTTTTAATGAGCTGTGATGAGAAAGGAATGCCATGATGCTCTTGATCACGATGTTGAAAAAAACGGGGAGGGAATGGAACACCATTCGAAATTAGTGGCCGTGTTTTGGAAAACATGTCTGAGGAAAAAATGGTAAATTTTCATTTTTTGAAGATCTTTTTTCGCAAAAATTTTCGCCCTCGCTTCGCTCGGACTCAACTCATTTATATTTCCATAAAATGATTTATATTTTAGCTCCTCATTGAATTTTTTATTTATTGGTACAAACTGAAAAATTGCAACGGATTGCGTGAATTCATAACTTTGAGGCATGTATTTTTCATGGGGTGGGGGGGGGGATAAGATATGAGCAAATTCTTGAATTTTCAGCCCAATTTTGAAAAATTGGTCTGGAAAACCTGGAAAAGTCAGGGAAAATCATTTCTGAAATATAGTGGACACCCTGTTTCGTTTTAAAAATTTATACCCTCTCATTACACCACAGGCCTCAAAAAAAAATCAACCTGAAAAAAAAAACGAAAAAAATTTGGTGTGTTTTTGTTTATTAGGTACTATTTTAGTGAATTAGTTTTTTTTTTCGTTTTTGAAACCCTGAATTTTTAGCTTAAAAACTGTAAAAATCGTGAACTTCCTCCCTCCTCCACTCCGTAAAATACTTCGGTACGCTCCCTTTTTCCCTCCCCATCGAGCTTCTACCTACGTTGCACAGTGGGCCAGGAGACCCTCTAAAACACTCGTTTTGCACAAAAGCCCTGAAAGTTGTTCAAAAAGTGGTTACCTTATGTTTTTGAGGTCGTAGATTTCAAATTTTGAGGTGAAAATTTTTTTTGAGTCAGTGTTGGGGCAGAAGAGGGGGGTTAAAATCAAAATTTCACTTCAATATCGTGTAATATGTCAAAATATATGTTTTCGAGGTCGTAGAATACAAATTTCGGACTCAAAAATTTTTTGGAGTGTGGGGTGGGGCAGGGGAGGGAGTCAAAATTGAAATTTCACAATAATGTCGTTTAATATGTTAAACGATTCAAAAAAATTCAAAAATTGGGCATTTTTTTCAAACTAGACCATTTTTCTCCGAAATGAACATTTTTTAAAAAAATTAAACAATTTTCTTCTAGAATACAAATCTTTTCCAAGATGGGACAATTTTAAAAAAATTGAACAGTATCATCTCGAAATTAATTTTTTCCCAAACGAGAAGATAGGTATTTTTTTGAAAATTGATCAGTTTTTTCCCAAATTAAATGAGTATTATCTTAGCAAATTGAATAATTTTCTTTCAAATCAATTTTTTCTTCTGAAATACCTAAGACTGTTTTCTCAAAAATTGAATAAATTCTTTCTGAAATGAATTAATTTTTCAAAATTTTTGTGTACTTTCTTCTCAATTTTTTTTCTAAAATGCAACAGTTTTTTCCAAATTGAATTTTTTTCTAAAATACCTAAGACCCTTTTTTCAAGAATTGAATAATTTCTTTCTAAATGTGAAATCTTTTTTCAAAATTTGTGTAATATTTTCCCAAAATGAATTCAGAAATTGAATAATTTTGGACAAATTGTTAAAAGCTGAAAAAGTGAAATTTATATTTTTTTATTGTTGAGATGATTATCAAAGGCATCGATGACGTAAATTTCGATCATATTTTTGTTAGACTCGGTGTTCCCCTCTGCAGAAATGCCCTTGATCACTTCAACAGTTTATTTTCATACCTAAACGGTTGAATTACGCCAAAGTATGAAGATTTCTTTCGTATTTTTGGTCAGAAACTGCCCGTGTGGACCGTGCATGCAACTTGATTCAAAAAACAACCCCGAATTCGGTTTCCGGACACTTAAAACTATACAATAACAACCACAAACGGGGACTGACGCGAACTTAAACGTTAAGATATGCTAAAAATGTAATTTTTTTATGTATTTTTGTCCGGAAATTGCCCGTCAAGACCGTTTTCGCAACTTTTCGCAAAAAATAACACCAGATTCGGTTTCAGGACACTTAAAACTACCACTTAAGCCACAAGTGGACACTGACGCCGACTGACTGTGAGAAAGTATAGTTTTATTCCAAAAACCTTTTTAAATCTCGCGAAAATATGGGCATTTTTCGGGAAGCATAATCAAATTATTACTTTTCAAATTCAAAAACCGATTGCGTAGCTAAATAGTGCTTACTTTTCTGAACATTTTGCACTAATAGACATCTTAAAAATATCGACATGAGCCCAAGTAATATCATTTTGCAAAAACCGCATAAAAAAGTTAAAACTAGTGGACTGTGAGTCGTCAACTTTGAAGGGCGCTGGAGGGGAGAGGGGGACAAAAATCAAAATTGCGCTACTCGTTTCGTGCTACCCTGATATCCAACAACACATTAGCAGTGTTGCCAACTTGATTCATGATGATTTTTTTCCGCACAAAACGAGCGTTTTTGGGGCCTTGGGGGTCTCCTGGCCCACTGTGCGTTGGTTGATTTTCCCAAGCCACTGGAATAACTCCAAAATCTTGCGAAACTTTTATAAAATTTCCATTATAAAAAAAAGATACCTAACCAAAATGAGATCATTTCCAAATAACTCAATAAACTAACTTACTTACATTGAATTTCGTCCCCAGTTTTTTTCCAACTTCGAATACCTTGGGAAAGCGAACTACTCTCTAGATATCTTTGAAAGGTAAATTCTCATTAGGAAAGGAGAAGGGATCACAACTAGATACATACACCTATCTATTGATCTCTCTCTGAGAAATCTCTCCACCTATGAAATAATGAAACAGGATATTATGAAATATGGATCAAAGCTTCAACCGACTCTTGTTTTCCACCGAATATCCGATTCATTGTCCCCGTTTACGAATAGAGTGCCCTTAAACGATATTCCTTTCTGCCTTCCGATACCCATACCTGACCTCACAAGTATTTTCCAAATCTAAATCATCGTAATCGAATTATCGATCCTCTAGCCTCGTAAACTCATCAAACAGATAACATCGCCACCCTTCGGCATCCTTAACCTAACAGAACCTCCTTTGGGTTATCCCGTTCGTCGTATTTAGCTACCTCGAAAGTCAACTTAGCTCATCCCTTCGCAATGGTGCTCGTCGCGCCATAATTTTCATTACTTAATCCGCACCCCAAATTACTCGTTACATACACGCCATCAACTTGTACCTACAAAGTACGTACCTCCGAGAGAGAAAAGGTTATGACGAACCGTTTACAAACTGGTAACATGACAAATCTACTCGTCCCCTTCGCTTTACCCTATTGTTTGACTTTTCGACAAAAATCTTTCCGCATCGATGGCCATACCACAAACACCCTTTTTCACCATTGTCCCAAAAACATTTTCCAAACAACGTACATACGAAATATGGTTCGTTGTGGTATTGTCAAACACGGGCGACGATCGCATCGTACGTACCCTGGATGCGGATGGTACATCCAGCCTACCTACATTTTATGTACCAATATCACAGGCAGAGGGACCGTCGTACGTAGCGTGTGGTCTGCTCGGGGCTTGGAAGTTGTGTGAAAACATGAAAATTTATATAAATTTCGAATCAATTGCGATGATGTTGTGTTTTCTGGTGGCTTCGGCCTGCTGCTTCTTGTTTGTATTCGTATTCGAGCGTTTTTGTGCCGGATATATATTCTCATAGGTATACGTAGGCGCTCATAAATGTCGAATTGAAATTTCAAAACCGTGATGGTTTTGCCCTCGTGAGACCAAACCAGTTTTCGAAAATATTACAACTCGCACACACAAAAAAATACCAAATAACGCGATACGATTATTATAATTTATCGTCATTTAAGACAAAACGCCGGACTCAGGTTCAAGACCTCCTAAGGTATATTTAGTCTTCATACTGTGACATAATAGTCAATAAGTATAGCATTATACGAGCTCATCAACTCGCTCAACTTGTTTAAAATGATTTGCTCCGCATGGTGTTTTTTTCATTTATTAAAAAAATTGATAAGTGCATTTCGAGCGAGCTTGAATTCCCATCCAACGGACGTGTTATTTTTCCGGCGTCTCCTGCGTCATCCTGGCCGAATAAAAACTTGGACCGGACCGAACCGGATGAATGAATCGAATTTCTGCCATTTTTGCGCTGCCGCGCTGAAATTGCCATAATAAAAATACTCGCAACGATTTGTACGCTCGTAAAAGCCGCAGCGGCCGCCGTACCTATGGATAAATAAATTAAAACAGTTCGCGATCGTATATTTTTTTAATGTAGGTGTGTCGTGTGCGTCGAACACTTGGCCAGTGTTAAAAAACCAGTCCCCCGGCGAGAATCTGAAAACTGTTCGTGTTCTGTGTCCGAGAGAGATCTTTCATTCAATGCAGTTTTCATTAAATCTACGTATTTCGACCGATTCTTATTACCCGTGCGCCTAAGTAATAGGTAAATGTATGTACATTTATAAAGCTCGTTGGTTCCGCGATTACGGTTTTCTACCGATGGTAGTAACGACGATGACCATTTGGCTCGAGATGATTTTAAATCGCCTAATATAAACTGATTAACGTCCATGTTCTCATTATCGTCTTCGATGTAAGGTCATCAAAGTGGTTTTAACATTCAAGGTATCTTTTTTGCTGGATGGACATTGGACGCGGACGATTGTGAGATATGATGGGTCGGGTGACATCTTCGCGAGTCCGCGAGCATTTTTGTACTCTGTGTTGAGTTACGTAATGATGGGGTAATTTTTCCTCATAAATCTTCTGGATGGGATGTTCAAAAATCTACGTTACGGAGGCTTGAGTTTTTTTTTCGAAATACTTCGCTGAAATGAAAATTGTTTCGAGAAAAATTCTTAAAAGCATACTCGTTGCACTTCGAACGGTGTAGAGACTAGAGAGGATCACAGAACTAGTGGCTAAGGAAGTTTGTTTGGGAGAGAAACAGGGTGTCCATTCTCTGGAAAACCGGGAAAAGTCAGGGAATTTTGGTGGTCTGGAAAAGTCAGGGAATTTTGGAATTTTCTCTGGAATTCTTCGAAAATCAAAAAAAAAGGATAAATAATTTAGAAAAGTGTTTCTTTGCTTATTTTATTCTAAATTTTTCAAAAAATTTCGCCCTCGCTTCGCTCGGGCCAAATTATTGCACCTTATATCTGATTTTTTTATTGATAATTTTTTGTTGATCATAATGTACAATAAATTTGATATTCAAAATGTATGTCTTTGCCCATCACTCTTCCTTTCTACAGAATTTGTTCAAAAATTAAAATCCCAAGTTTTTTGGAAACTTTTTAATGAGCTGTGATGAGAAAATGTTGAAAAAAAGAGGAAGGGAATGGAATAGAATTCGAATTTATTGATCATGTTTTGGAAAACATGAATGAGGAAAAAGTGGTGAATTTTTATCTTTTGATGATCTTTTTTTGCAAAAATTTTCGCCCTCGCTTCGCTCGGGCTCAACACGATTTTTATATTTCATCTCCTTATTGGCTTTTTAATTTATTGGTACAAACTAAAAAATTTTCGGAGATTGTGTAAATTTATAAATTTGAGGCATGTGTTTCTCTTTTTTGGAGGGAAGGGGGGGGTGAAGAAATTTTTGAATTTTCAGCACGGAAAAATCCAAATTTTCATTCGCTTGATTTGGTAGACACCCTGGCATAATTTATTTCATTTCTAAAACTTAATTTTGCGTTGGAATACTTTTTTTTTTTTATTTGAAATTTTTTCTGCAGGTAATGAATTCGAATTTTCAAATTTTTGTGATGAAGGGGAGTTGGATGGATTTAAAAATTTTCAGAATTGAATTTGAATCTTTTTTTTTGCTTAAAGAAGAGCATCTAAAAATTTCGTAAAAAGTTTCTAGTGATTTAAAAAAACAAAATCGATATATTTTGTATCATTCTTAAGCAAAATTCGGAATGTAAGTACATCACGTGAAAAATTACCCCCCCCCCCCCCCGGGTTCACGAATATCATGTTTAAAAGGTCTGGAAAATTTCGAAAAATTAGTCTGGAAAACCTAGAAAAGTCAGGGAAAATGATTCCTGAGATATAATGGACACCCTGAGAAATATTTTAATAAGGGGGTAAAAAGGAACCTTCTTTGGCACTGTCGCCTCAAATAGTTCATAATTATGACCAAGCTTTGAAAAAATTGGATTTGTAATGCCTAAAAAAGTCATTTTTCCACTCTCTCATTTCTAAATCAGTGAAATGTATCAAAAATCACTGAAAAACGGTCAGAATTGCAGCACAGTAATAAATCAGTGAAATTTTTTTCTGAAAGCAAGGCAGTGAAAGAAAATCACTGGAAATCAATGAAAATTTACTGAAAACTCAGTGATATTTATGAAATTTACTGAAAAATCTGTGAAATTCTTTGAATAATCAGTGAAAAATCGCTGAAAATTAGTGAATTTCACTGGTTTTTCCTATACTGGAATTTTGACTGTTTATCTGTGATTTTTCACTGATTCGGAATGGGAGAGCATGTTTTAATGCTATCAAAATTTTTATCTGGTGTAATTGGATGGGGGGGGGGGTGCAATGCACCCTTGTACCCTACTTTCCGACGCAACTGCGCAGAAATTCTGATATTTTTTCTGATCAAACAATTATGTGAGTGAAGTGTCTATTTCTTCAATTTCTTGGTTTGTTTTTTTTCTTTTCCCATATGGTTTTTATTTTGAAAAGAATTGATAATGATGAGTAAATAGCACTTCTCCAGTCTGTTCCAGGGTGTCAACTTTCTGGAAAAGCTGGAAGAGTCAGGGAATTTTGGAATTTTCTTTGGAATTTCTTAAAAATCCAAAAGAAAAATAGGTGAATCAGCTAGAACAGAGTTTCTTTGCTTAATTCATTGTAAAATTTTCAAAAAAATTCACCCTCTCCGCTTAAACTAAAATGTTACAGCTCTCGACTGATTTCTTTATTCATAATTTTTTGTTGATCGTTATTTGTCTATTTGTAAATTTTTCAAAAAAATATTTCCCTCGCTACGTTCGGAAAGTAATTTACACTCTTTCATTCTACAGAATTCACCTAAAATCTAATTTTTAGGAACGTAATTTTTAATAAGCTGCGATGAGAAAGAAATGCCATGATGCTCTTGACCACCAGGTTGAAAAAAAGGAAAGGGAATGGAAGAAAATTCGAAATTATTGGTCATGTTTTGAAAAATCTCAATGAAAAAAGTGATGAACATGTGTTTTTTCGCAAAAATTGTCGCCTTTGCTTCTCTCGGGCCCAACATATTGATATAGCTCAACAAAGAGATTAATATTTTCCCCCCTCATCACTTTTTGATTTACTGGGACAAGCCGAAAAGATTGCAGAGGGACTTGCGTGGAATTTATAAATGATAGGAACATTGTTTTTTTGAGGGGGGGGGGGGGCAATGAATCGCGAAGAAATTTTCAGTCTGGAAAATCCAAATTTTTAATATTTTCAGCCCCTTCATCACTTTTTGATTTTAACTGGACAATGCCGAAAAGATTGGAGGGACTTTGCGTGGAATTTTTTATAAATGTATAGGAACTTTTTTTTTGAGGGGGGGGGGGGCAATGATCTGCGAAGAATTTCAGTTGAATGAGTCGTTTTCGTGACAAAAAAGAAGAATCTAAAAATCTCTCGAAAAGTAGGGATTTTTGAAAAAAAAATAAACACCATGTATTTCAAATAATTCTTCTGCACGATTTCGGGCTGTAAGTACATCACGCGAAAAATTACCCCTCCTCCATGTTTCATGAATATCATTTGTAAAAATTCTGGAAAACTTTGAAAAATTAAAATTGCAAACGTGGAAAAGTTGGGAAAAATCTTTTTTGAATTATTGTGGGCACTCTGCTGATCGTTTCAATCAAAATTCAAAAAAGGTTCCTAAGATTTTGGCTCAAAAAGTACAACTTGCATTCCAAAGACTCTCGAAAAATTCTTAATAGTGAAAATTAAACTCGTTTTTAGACAATTTTTACCAGTTTTCAATGTCGTTTCTCAAAAGAATTGAAAATTTTTTCAACTTTTAAATTTATAATAAAAAAAACTGCCAACCATCAATGTACCTACAAATTTTTCAAAAAATTGTTCTTATTCCACTTAGGTGGAATTTTTTTCATTTTTTTGTAGAATTGGATCTTTCTGATTTTGTATTTTTTCACCTTGATAATAATCGACACGTGAAAAAATTGCAATTGAATTATATTGTACATTCGATTGTTTGTAATTTTTCCACGAATTTCAGGGGGAAGGACGATGAGAAACATTTTCTTTAAGCCCAGCAGCCCACTTTGGCTCTCAATTGGCTCATTAAAAGTTTTACATGAACAATGAGAAGTTCGGACTAATTTCAGAAAATCTCACGTTAGTTTTTCTCCCAGTCTTAGATAATTTTTCCCTCATAAGTTAAAACGTTGAATCCATCTGAATTCAATAAGTATTGAAGAATTGATAAAAATCGGAGACGTAATGTGGGAAGTGATATGAAATCATAGGCATCTGATAATTAGTTTTGAAATATCTGCGATTGAAGAGTTTCTTCTTTAATTTTTGGTTTATTTTTCGGTGTTAAATTGACATCAAAAGCTTCCATTACCTTCAGAATTATTTGGCCACTTTTAGAAGCGTTCCTGTGACAAGTAAAGATAACTAGTTCCTATTAAAATTGAATGCTAAACACATAGGCATGTCTGGGGAGAGCCTCTAATTCGTCCAGGATTTTCTTTTTTAAGGTATAATGATACGAAATATAGTCAATTTTCGATAAAATACTGAAAAATGTACAGAAAAATTTTCTGAAGTTGAAAACAGATGGTTAAATATGTCTAGATATAATACTTTTAATGAATTTTTATTAGACTTCTTCAAATCACTTGAAAATATTACGATTCCTAATTTCATCATCATTTCAACTTCTTATTTACAAAACTATTATTTTTTGATTTTTTTTTGTTTATTTTGCTGATTTTTAAAAAATTACGAAGTCGTCTTCGAATTCCCAATTTTTTATTTCAGTTACATTTTGTTAATTTTTATAAAATGTTCATTTACTTTGCTTTAATTTTTCAATTTTAATTTGTACTCTGAAAATATTTTCGAAAATGAAACAGAGACGAACGGAGTTCGTTTATTATTGGGAAGAAAAGAACAAAAAAATCAAAAATTTCCTTCTGAAATAATTTTTTTTCTGATTTTTTCAAACCAGAAAATATAAAAAACCTCTTAATTAAAATAATTATTTACAAAAATAGTTTGCCTCCGACTAATTTTTTTTATTCATTTATGCAATTTTATCTTTTTTTTTGGGGGGGGGGAGAGAAATTAGATACTCTTTTTGTCTGCCTTCTTATTCGTTTCATTCCTAAGATGAAAATATTTCCATTGAATAAAAATAGGAGTCATTTTTTTCAAATAAAGTGCAAGGTAAAAAATTGGAATGATATTGTTTTTCGACCATTTCATGGACACCAAACACAAATCCGGTGTTCATTTTTAGCTTGGGGTTTCTCCTTCTCCTCCTCATGATTGAATTTTATCCTTCAAGTTCCAATATATTTTTTAATTTCTCAAGAGACAAGTTCTATGGTGAAGTTCCATATGGCTAAATTTTCAATCATATTTTTCACCATTTTTTGTCTTTTGGGCTTCGTTGAGCTTTTTCATTACTCCATTTTTTCCAATTTTGGTACTCGCCTAAACGCTCATTTAGAAGGAAAATTTTTTATGCATTTTTTTGGATCTCGAAGTATGGTTTGGTAAAGAATCAAATTTTCCTTTTCGATATGCCTCATAACAGAATACTTATCAATTTGGTTTTTTTTTCGTGATTGTGTCCAATGAAAGGGGACGTGGAGCGGAGAAACCCTCAATGAATATTTTTTTTAGGGTTAACGAAAAATCTTCAATTGAAATTTAAAATCTCAGGATAAATAGCATTTCTTTATTCACCCCTGGAATGCTTTATGTAATAAATTTCTCTTTTTTTCACTAAAATTGTGCCATTTTTTTCATATTTGATCAACGAACTGATGCGAAAAATGATCAAAAATATCAATGGACACTGAGAAGGAATATTAATCCCGACTTTAAATCCTGTTGCCTTTCTTTCGCAGTACTTAATTTATCATAGACGTATTTATTCAAAAAAGTTGGATCCAAAGAAATATTAGTCTGTTTTTTAGTCTCACTTTTGATTAGTTCCTCAGTAAAACAGTAAATTTTTGGCATTTTTGCTAATTGCACTCCTAAAAATATATTCGGTCGTATTGCCAATTTCTGGCACTTAATTCTGCATTGTGGTGCAATTAAGCTTCAAAAATTACCTGTCTGAAGGACAGACACCAGAAAATACCAATTTAGTGCCAAAATTTTATCCTCGTCCTTTAACCAAGTACCTATTTCAACCAATTCCTCCCGAACCGATTACACCATCTTTGTACATGAAAATTTTTGCTACATCGAATCGACCCAGCACATATTGCGTTACAGTTTTCAACATCGTAGGTTCATAGCAGTTGTTGCGCACCTAGCAAAAATGTTATGTAAATTTGTCATCTGTTGGCAGTAAATTTCGTTGCAATTACTCAACCGAACGACGTCAACGCCGTAAATCGTGCGCCTCAAAATGAGCCAACGTACAAACGTAAAAATCAACTCTTTTTGGAACAAGAATTGGAAATCTCACGAGCATTTTCTGGATGACCAATACTTTCAAACCCGTCAACGATACGTTTCAACATTTCAATAGCTTTCTTAAGCTTCCTACAATTTCACGCTGTCACCTATCCGAAGTTTCTTAGTGAAAATATGAATTATTACCTTCTCGGTCTCTAGATCTTATTCACGCGTCACAGAATGTAAAAATGCCTAAATACAATCTCCAACTACCAAAAAGATGGAATATGGTAGACAACGTTTAGAGAACGTCGCAACAATGAATAAAACCGCATGTTTAACATCAGTCCCAAGACGACGGAGGGTTTGAAACGGGCCACCCTTGTGTTGTCACCCCTTTTTTTTAATAATACAATAATTCGACTGTATATCATTTTATATGGCCATATAATAGAGTGGCATGTCCGTTTTCGGTGTTACTTTTCATTTATAAAGTGTCCTCAACCTACTACCATAATAAATTGAAAAGCATACTACACGTTTTTCTATTGTGTCAAAAGTCATATTTTTGCCGGCTTCCCTGCTTCTTCTACTGTACACCTCTTATACCTAGTATTTCTTTCCTTTGCACGGACAATCGGATTATATATTATTTACTACTTTTCAATAATAGTCTCGAGTATGGTACTTATACGTTTGGATACATCGTAGCCTCACAATCTATATATGTATTTAATATGCGAGAGTATTTTCACGCTATGGGTAGCATGTTTCCTTTCCTTTGCAAGGGTGACTTTTTCTATAATCTTATCGACGGTTCGAGTCGATTTTCAACAATGCGTATTTTTGTATCAGGCCAGCCTGTATTCGTTGTTGAAATGACCCATACTTGTATTATTTCTGTTCGAGTGAATAGATTTTGGAATATTATCGAAGGTCTGTGGGTAATTCGTACGTTATTGGTATCACTCCCTGCGTTTGTTTGACTATTTTATCGATAAACTTGCCAGAATGGATCGAAAAAAATCTTGGATTTTGGTAAAAATTGGTGAGGTGCTCTAATTTTAATGGGTCTCCTCCCAAATTTTTTTTGAACCCTTAGCCCAAAAGAAGAGGGGGGCTAAATTACCTCAATGGACATTAAACAGAGTTACCTTTTTTAATGAATTGTCTCCTTTTTTCAAGGTTGGTCACTAAAAGTCACTTTTTTGCCAAAAGGTCGCTATTGGTCATTTTTTCAATTCTGAAGACACTTTTTTCTTTCAAACGGCCTACCGCTTTTGCATAAAATTTAAAAAATACAAATATTTCTAAAATAAAAAAAAAAGTCCCATATCAAATCTTTTAGTTTTTTTACCTTTAGATGGAAATGAATGTATTGTGTTGTGCTTGAAAGTAGTTGTAGATATTATTTTTTAAAAATATTCCTTTTTTCAGTTACTTGAAGCTTATTCTTAAACTCGTAGTTTCAAATAAAGATTTATTAATAAAAAAATTTTCAGAAAAAAAAGTTTTTTCAGCACTATCGCAAAGAAAAATACTGTTTGAGTAATGAAAAAATGAGGGAGGGAGGGTGTATTTATTTATGAGAAAAAATTGAAAAATTGGTCACTTTTTGTTTCATAAAAAGTCACTAAAGTCTCTATTTTTCCCCAAAATCTGTGTTTGATGCCTGCCTCAAAGAAAAGTCACTTTTGGAAAAAAATTTCGATTTTTTGCTACTTGTGCGTAGTATCCAATCGTCACTTTTTTTTAACCAGAGGATGGAAAAGTTGCAGATCGCAAAAATGAAGTTTTTTTGATTTTCACCACATTAAATTGCTCGCTCAAACACCTTAGGTCCTTCAAAATTGAGCGGAAAATGTTTTTGGTTACGTGGAATAATTTTTGATGAAATTTTTCAAAAAAAAAGTTTTATGGCAGTTCTACCAGCTGCATTTTAATTCTAACGATTTTCATAAAATTTAAGTGATTCATTCGTTGCCTTGAAAACTAAGCCAACAATTTTTTTGGCCATTGAGTAAATTAAAAATACCTACTTTTTTGAAATTTTTTGTAGCAATGGTGTCAAGAATCAGCGGAAATTTTATGAAAATTGCTTAAATCAAATTACAGCTGGAAGCACTGCCATGAAATTTAAAACAAAAAATCATCAAAAACTGTTCTAGGTGACAAGAAAATTTCGACTAGATTTTGAGGTGATCGAGTGAACAATTTGAAATTGGCAAAAAATTAAAAACCTTTAAATGCGATCTGCAACTTTTTAACCCTCTTGTAGAGAGTAAAAAGTGGTATCCTTTTCCAAGGTGTGGAAACTCGAATCGCATCTTTCAAAATTGATGTGTTATAATATACTCTCTCATCCTGAATCAGTGAAAAGTCATTGATAAACAGTCAGAATTGCAGCACAGAAAAAAATCAGTAAAAATCACTGATTTTCAGAATTTTTTTATACCAGTTTTTCAAATCATTTCACTGTTTTTCAACAAATTCCATAAGTATTTCTGAGTTTCAATGAATTTTCACTGATTTCCAGTGATTTTCTTTTACTGGCTTGCTTTCAGTGGAATTTTTCACTAATTTACTTATTACTATACTGCAATTCTGGCTGTTTTCAGTGATTTTTGATAAATTTTATTGATTCAGAAATGAGAGAGTAATGCTGGGATCGATCTATGAAAAGGGTGATTAAACCTACGCCAAACTTTTTACATCAAATTTTCTACCTTAATGAAATGAAAACATTTGTCAAAGTTTTGACCAATCGATATGGTATTTTGTTAGACTTAAAATATGTCAAAACATCAAAAAATTAAAAAAATGACAATATTGATTTAGAAATACTCGAAGCAAAATTATGATCCCAGATTTCCCCCACCACAACATTTTGGAAAGAGGGTATACTAATTTTCACTAAAAATTTTCCAACGTTTCATGCTAAATTGTTCAAATTTCCATGTAAAATTGTAAAATTGTTCTACATTTCATAAGTAGCATATGCCATGTTAAATGTTTCATGTGTTATGTGGAATGTTGAATGTCACATGTTGAATGCGTCATGTCAAATGTGACATGTGTCGTGTTTAGGCATAGAATTTTTATAAAAATCGTGTTTTATTTGCATAAAATATTCATAAAAATCCGACAATATTGCAAAATATGTTCAATAAAAGGGAGAAGGGCAATATGAGTACCTATCAAAATTCAGAATATTAATCCGACAAACTCGAAACGGAAACTTCATTCGTCTATTCGAAAAACATAAAAAAAAACAGATGTTAACATATTACCTAAGGATTTTTTTCTCCCAGGAGCAGATTTCAGCAAAAAGTCAATTTTTAAAATTTTTTTATCTTTGAAAAAGTGGATTTTCGAGTATTCTGCGAAAAATGTCGTGAAAAATGGAAAAAAGGATATAATATGCTCAAAATATGTCGAAAAACAGGAAAAATTACGAAAAATATGTAGATTTATGCGTTTTACGAAAAATGTGTAAAAATATGCTCATACAAATTGGGCTCATTCTACTCGGGATTTCATGATTCGCAAAGATATTTTAAATATTCCTACTGGCAATCAATCAAAAAAAAAAAAGTAAAAACATAAAAATCCCATCCCTAGTCGTGTTGAATATTTTTCGACTTTCAAAATCGATTTTTTTGGCCGTTTTGATTTTTTTTTCTTTGTGAAATAGCATTTAAAAGGAATTTGAGGAGTCAAAAACGTAGATCTCTATACCTCACTCGATATAATATCGAAAAATAGTGAATTTAGGTTCCTTCAAATGGTCCAATTTTGAGGCTGGTGTCAAAATAACTCCAAAATAGATTCGAGGGCATCCCAAACTCTTGAGAAATTTTTTTAATTTTTTTGAACTTTTAATAGGTACTTATGGATAAATATGGATTCTAGGACATTTACTCGAATCCAGTTTCCCAAAATGAAAAAATCTCGAGGTCCATTTCCCTGAAGAACTATTTTCTCGAATCACTTGTTCACGAATACATACTAATTTCTCGAGGCCATTTCTCCGATTAAGTATTAATTCCCCAAAATTCTTTACCTCGAAGACCAAATTCCCGAATTCTTTCACTTGAGTGATGGTTTTCTCGATATTTTTTTACTCATTTCCATAGAACAGTATTTAGTTGATAAGGACCAAAAACTAATGAACTGACATAGAAAACATCTGAGAAAGTGGAGAAATCTCGGATGAAATGAAAAAACAAATAATTGACTTGAAACCCTTATTAAAAAAGAAAAAAAAGGGATCAATTACTAAAAATTAAAGTACTTAATTGAAATGATTGGAGAATTATCAAGGAATTGAATAAGAGGGCAAAAAAAATAAAAAATCTACTAAAAATCTCATAAAATAAAAAATAATAATTAACCGACCAAAAACCGAAGAGATGAGCGAATTAAAAAATTGTCAGTAAATTGAATAAAATGACAAAAGAAAAAATAATAAATTGACTAAAAAAAAACCAAAGTACCAAATTTATTAATAAGCTACCGAAAAACTAAATGAAATGACAAAAAATTGGTCATCTGATCAAAAACCGAGATAATGAACTACCAAACAATGATAACTTAATGTAAAAACTCTTAAAATGGAAAAAAGTAATCAACTGGCCAAAAACTGGAGATGATTCGATTAAAAAGAAAATTTTTGGGAATTAATGCATTCGGGAAAGTGGATCCTGGGAAAAACGTATTCGGGGATATACTCTCTCAATTATAAATTAGTGAAAATCATCGAAAATCACTGAGAAACAGTCAGAATTGTAGCACAGGAGAAAATCAGTGAACATTTTTTTACTAAAAACAAATCAGTGAGAAAAATCACTGGAAAATCGGTGAAAATTCACTAGGAAGTCAGTGAAATTTATGAAATTTGCTAAAAAAGTGCTAAAAATCAGTGAATCTTGCTGATTATTCCTGTGCTGCAATTCTGACTATCTATCAGGGACTTTTCACTGATTCAAAAGGAGAGATTAGCTGTTTAGAAAAACGTCCATTAGGGGATATTTTTATTCAGGGAAACGAATTCGGGGAAATATTCGGAAAACAGCTGAGGATTAATCCATGGAACATCAGGAGACCAAATTTTAGTTATCGGATTTTGGCCACTGAATTTTGGATACCAATTTTTAGGCATTACTGACATTATGACATTTTGTTGGATTTAATGAATTGGAAAAATTTGGGTACCTAATTGATAAAATATTGGCAGCTTTTCCTTTAAAACAAAATTTGGTTATTTTTTTAGGAGGGTGATTGAGATTCCCAAGAGGTGGCACTACCCATCAAAAATGGCCCCTCTTTGAGGTCACCTAGCTCCGGTCTTTTTGGGCTGGAAAGACCCAAAATTTCTTTGGGAGGGTTTTCACTCAAATTAAGCTACTCTCTCATTCTGAATCAGTAAAAAGTCACTGATAAATAGTCAGAATTATAACACAGGAAAAATCAGCGAAATTCACTGATTTTCAGTGAATTTTCACTGATTTTTCAGTGATATTTTCACTGATTTTTCAGTGATATTTTCACTGATTTTTCAGTGATATTTTCACTGATTTTTCAGTGATATTTTCACTGATTTTTCAGTGATATTTTCACTGATTTTTCAGTGATATTTTCACTGATATGCTTTCAGTAAAAAAAATCACTGATTTTCTCCTGCTGCAATTCTGACTGTTTCTCAGTGATTTTCGACAATTTTTACTTCATAATTGAGAGAGCACCTCGACAATTTTTATCAATAAATCTAGGATTGTTTTTTTTCGATCACTTTTGAGTACTACTTTGATTTATGCTTAAAAACCTCCATACCCCATCAAGAGAGATTCTTTCCTATACGATCCTTATTTATAAATTCAACGCCGGGCATGCCTTTACTAATGCATAAATAGTCTACGAAAAAATGCATCGCGATGAGAAATAACCGGAATTGGATTATTACCTGTTTTCTGTTGCGATTTTTAATATTCGAAATAGTATCGCTATTACGATTGCTGGTAAAATTGGAAGTTGAAAAATGATACGGTTTTTTGGTCGTAATTCCGTTTTCGCTTTTATTTTTCCAGCCCTGCACAAATACACGAATAACAAAATTAACCCTTTTGCAAAACGATTAAAAAGAATACAGAGAGGTATCGATTACGTGGCGTACGTCTACTCTACGTATTACGTATAAATGTATTTATAAGAAGGCTCGAAAGTCGTATCATCGTCATTTATAATATAATCGCGCCTCATTTATTCAACATACTCTCAAGATGTAGGAAAGGAGTGAATAAAAAGAGTTATAGGGCAGACGATGTGATCTATTATTCTTCATTCCTTTGAAGTGAATACCGCAACCGCTCACTAACAGTTCGTCCGGTCTCATGAATCATCTCGCGGAGAACCCGTACAGGATTCTAAATTTCATCTTTGTAGTAGTTTCTTATATACGGTTTTTTTTTCTCTTCTCGAGGTTTTTTTTTTTCTTATAAGTACGAGTACCTTCGCGTATATTATTGTTGCGGGTATATTACGATATCTATACGAGTCTAGACATGGTCTTAGAGATCGCGCTTATATTATCCAAAAACATCCGCTTATCGTTACTTATTGTCAATTTATTACTTCATTCACAAATAACCGAAGAGTTTTATGTAAAATTTATCAATTTTCATTGTTAATCTCGAGAGCTCTCCGGAGATGAGGCGTTGAGAAGGATCAAAGAGGTGGGACTTTCGTGGGTCAAGTTTTCCATATTTAGTTGAAACGTGCTACTTGAAGTAACGAATGCGGTGTGAGTAAATGAAATATAGATACTTCAAATCTTTTCCAAGGATGAGATTTTGTACGGGTATTTTATGTACGAAAAAATGCTCTCTGGACCTGGTCAGTGGTATTGAAGAAGAGGAGGGGTATGTAGACTCTCCACAACTAAGGATTCAAAAATTGGAAAAAAATATTGAATTTTGAGCTTTGAAACCATTTTTGCGTTATTCAGTCTCAATAAATTTAATACCTAGATGGTTTTTGCAAAATAATGGGCATTTTTCACAATTTTTTGCAATCAGAAAGGAGATTTTTTTTAAATTCCCTCCCATAAAACCTGTTTGGCTACTCTATTGAACACGTTGAATACTTTTTGTATTAATTTAGCACATTAGACAATTTTTAGAACTAAATTAAGATGTCATAAATTACAGATACTTCTTCGTTTACGTCTGACGCACTCGGTGTCAATGGGAAACTGCAGTAAATTACCTGAAACAAATGTGTGATGCCAAAAAATTCTTACTATAGATTTTCATTGTGACTGTGGAAAAGTAAAACGGAAATTTGAAACCGAAATTATTTTGAACTTTTTTGAAATTTCTCTTTTAAAACCACCTGAGCTAGGTAATTTTGATCAATTTTTAACATGGACGTATTTTCGAGATGATGTCGTTTAGAAATTTTCAAGATCCAAAAAAAAGCTTTAAAACAGGGTATTTATTTTCTGGAAAACCGGGAAAAGTCAGGGAATTTTGACCGTCGAGAAAATTCAGGGAAAAGTCAGGGAATTTTGAAGTTTCCGCTGGAATTTTGTAAAAATCCCGAAGAAGAATAAATTATCTGAAGTTTCTGGACTGATTTTATTATAAATTTTTCAAAAAAAATTTCCCTCGCTCCGCTCGGACCAAATTGTTTTAACTGATTTTTGTATGTATCATTTTCTGTTGACCATAATGTACAAGAAAATTGATATTTAAACACACGTTTTTGTCTATTGAATCATTGAGTTTTCAAAAAAAAATTCTTTGTACAGTTTTTTTTGAACAAGTACTTTTTGATAAAATGTAATGAGAAAGGAGTACCATGATACCCCTGATCACGATTTTGAAAAAGAAGGGAAGGGAATGGAAAAGAATTTGTATTTTTTTGGTCACATTTTGGGAAACTTTACTGGAGTGTGAAGTGATGAATTTTCAATTTTGGAAGGTCTTTTTTTGCAAAAATTTTCACTCGGGCTCACTGCATTTGTGTATCTCATCAGTCATCAAAATAATTGATATTTTACTCCTCATCGATCTATTGTTTACTGGGCCAAGCCGAAAATATTGTATTGGAGACTTTGGTAAAATTTATAAATTTGAGGTACATGTTGTGGTGGTGGGGGGGGGGGTATTGAATTGTGAAGAAATTTTTGAATTTTCAGATTGGAAATATCCGAATTTTCAGTCTCACGATTTGGTTGACACCAAAGTTTTTCCTTTTTATTTGGCATTTTTTCTGTTATAAATTCAATATGTCAAGTTTTTGTGCCGAGTTGAGAGGGAGGTGGCATCAAAAATTTTCAGAATTGAATTTTAGTCGTTTTTGTGGCCGGGAAAGGGAGCATCTAAAAATCTCATAAGAAGTAATGATTTTTGAAAAAAAAAATTGTTGCGACATTATGCAATCTAAATCATTCTTCTTCACAATTTCATTACGCGAAAAACCCACCCCTTCTCCATCCTTCAGGAATAACATATTTAAAAGGTCTGGAAAATTTCGAAAAATTTGTCTGGAAAACCTGAAAAAGTCAGGGAAAATCATTTCTGAGATATAGTGGACACCCTGTAAAAATTTTAAGTATTGGACATTCTTAATATTTTAACACACTTGGAAAATTTGAGAAAATTTTAATGCGAAATAACTTTACAATTTTTTAAACATTGTGTAAATATTTTGAAAATTGGGAGAAAAAATTAAAAAGTAGGAACATCTGACATTTCAACGTTAAATTGGTGTTTTGAGAAAATCATCTTACAGGTTTTTTAAAATTCTAATCAGAATATAAAATTTGATTACAATCTCTCTTTTGTTTACTGAAATTGCTTTCAAAGGAACCTTCACAACTTCTCCTCATCAATTGAGCCAAAATTTTTCTCAGTGAAAAAAATATGTCACTCATACCTCATAGAATCAAGTTTTGAGCTGTCGAAGTTGATTACATGTGACTTCAGGAAGAATTTCAGTGCTCTGAAGAAAAGACAACTTTTTCTGGAGGCTACAGAACGACTTAAAAATAATCGAAATCGATTTGAGGCCCAATTTAAGGAGGTAGGCTGAGTTTCAAAGCTCGTTGCTACAGAAATTCGCAATTTTGGGATTTAAAAATTCACTTTACAAATTGTCTCCTTGGATTCGCGGTCCACCCATTCGATTAAGGATGTCGAATTCACGATAAGATCAAATTTTCAACTGTTCACGTTGATTGCAGCCCCTTCTGGAGCAATTGAGTCAACTTCAGCCGAAGACTCCAAATCGAATTGAAAATAGGCGCAATCGATTCGAAGGGTCGATTTTTGAGAGTAAACCAATTTTTAAATTTTTACTTCATGATTTACTGTTTTTATGAAGAATTAACATGATTATGAACAGACTATTTCAATAATTTTCAAAAATTCACCAAAAATCGGAAAATCAATTTCCTGAGCTAAAAATTTGGTTCTGAAGTGTGGGTAATATACCTTTTCAGTGAGCCAAATTTTAGGTCAACCGACGAGGGCAAGCCGTAAAAGTTCTCTATCTAGCAATTTTCTTCAATATCAGATATTTTTGAAAAAATCATCTCCATTATGATACCTAATTTAATTTTTGAATTTATTAAAATTGCTTAGTGAGGGAAATTCCTGAAACATCCATGATTTAAAAGCTTTTATTCTATAGCAAAACTACTCTTAATTTTTTTTTCGGGATTGTGATTCACTACACATAGGTACTTAAAATGCCAATTTGGCATTGCAGAAAAATTAAAATCGAAACGTCATGCCACAAATTGTCGATTATTTTTTTCTATACCAATATGCACATATGACGCACTTGCGCTAATTTTGCATCACAGAAAATCGAGACCAAATGTGCCATTGTGTAATGCCAAAATTAAACTTTTTTCTGGCTCATTAAGCAGGTTTTGTGCCAATTTGACGCCGTGGACGATTAACATTAATGAAACGTGGTGCTGAAAATTGAAAATTGGTACTACGGAATTTTTGTGTAATTTCCCTGCCAGTTGATTTTTAGTCCTTTTTCGTACTGTTTTTTTAGAAAAAAGGTGGGAATTGATGGATTGAAATTTAAATTATGATAAGTATAAGTTTTGTTTTTTCCAGATTTTGATTTGGTCAGGCAGGAAGGTTTTAAAAAAAACAGAGACCCCCCCCCCCCGAAATGTAGAAAACCATCTAGAAAGAGAGAAGTGAATGGCCTGAAATTTAATAGCTTGAACTTTGAAAAAAAAACTGATAAGTAGGTATTTATGTGTAATTACACGATTCTGTGTTGGGTTCTCCGCCAGAGAACCAAATTCAGACAAGCTGCTCAATATAAACCAATCTTAGTTGGAATGATTGAAGGGGCAAAACATTTTTCACTTCGATGATGTTTTTTTGTATTTGTTGTCTCAAAATCCAATTTTTCCAGATTTTTCGGACTCAGATTGAAATTTGTTTCAAAAAAGTCCATTTCACAGGAACAAAAACCTACTAGATATTATTTTTAGCCCATATTGTGACATATTTCATTTTAATGTTTATTATTTTCCCAAAATTTTTGATTCGAACCTATTTTTCCTGATCAAAAGTACAATTTTCTTATAATGGGAAGCATCTGCCCCTTTTTTTCTTTTTTTGATTCAATTATTCTGCCATTCAAAAATTCAGTTGAGTAAAAGATAGAAAAAACACACCTCGTTTTTACCATTTTCTGTATAAAAAATTAACTTTCATAATTTGAAATCAATTCTCAAACGTCTGATTATTAAATTTAAAAATTTAAAAATTCAGTGTTGTAAAAATATGTTGAAAAAAACAAAACAACTGTTTTTTTCTGTTTTGAACCAAATTTTTCAGCGTTTAAAACATTCAATTTTTTTCTTTCAACCATTCTGACGACAGGATTTTTAAATTTAAAAATTTTATTTCGATGTCATTTTAATTTTTTTTTTATTCAATTAAAAACATTTTTAATTTTTATCCATAATTCACGAAAGTTGCTGGGTTTTAGTTCCAGTGTCATCTTCTTCAATTAATTTTCTAGCAAAATCATTTCTCCATTATAAATTTCTTTATCAAAAAGTAAAGAAATAAAGCTCTTAAGTACATTATATGATGATATTAAAAAATCAGAAAATTGAATTTTTGTTACCTTTTTTGGCTTCGTGAAAGCTGATTTGTGAGATGGGAATGAAATAGTGGTATTTTTTGAGTTTAAAAATGGGAATCCTTCCTTATTCTGTAAATTTTTTAAAATACAAATATGAATTAAAATTATTTCAATATTTATAAAACTGCGTTAAAAATTAGCCATAGAAGCCCCTCAAATTTTACGCTGCTAAAGGTAAAGGTAATTCCAAATAAAATTCATAAATAAATTTCAAAATATTTGTCAGATATTCCTAATTTCTCAGCATATCGAACAAATGTTAAAAAATTAAATAAACCCCAATCATCCCTGAGAAAAGCCCAAACGTACAGATAGAGATACCACTAATATGGAAGCAAAATAAAATAGGTGCTGGTAGTAAAAAAACGTATCAATATGAAAAAAAAACTAAATTGGAACCCAAAAAAAGGTGTATACCATTCTCATGCGCATTAAAAAACCATAAGTAAACCAAACAGCAAACAGAAATGACCGATAAGCAACAGCTGGATGACAGTGTACTTTAATAAAAAGCGAGTAATTCTTCTTTAGCTTATACAGGCGAGGGTGTTGAAAACACAATGGTTGGCAGTAGTTGACACTCGTCAACAGAGAACCTCCCAGTGGGAAAAGTAAAAACGTTTCGAAAATTAATGTCGTTCGAAAATAATTGTCTGTTGTGAGCAAATACGTCACACGAAGAAGGTTGCGTCGACATTTTTTTACCAATTCTTCTTCGAGATACAGGTGATAAATTTTTTTACCGAGACAGCCTATGAGCCTACAGCAATTGTGAAAAAAGGTGGAGCGATTTGGGTAAATTTTGGTTGGAAAAAATTGAACGGTTCGTAGGCCCGAGGTGAATCGCACCTTCTGGCGTGAAATCGTCCGGGGAAAAAATTATTACAAATAGGATACTTCGGCAGTTGATCTTGCAACATGGAATAATGCTTTAATACCGCGAGTTAACACAAATAAAACATATGTTCTCGGACGTCGTTTATCAATGAGAAAGAAGGGAGCGAGCAGAAGAAAAAAAAGGTTCAAGTGACTCGAGAGAAGCAAATGTACTATAAAACCGCATGTGGTCATCCACTCGGACGCGAGATTATTATCGAATCAAGCCTCGTGCCCTGTTCTACCTTCCCAAATGACAAATCCTCATGAAAACCTAATGCTAAAGCAATCTATGAACAAAAGATTTCGACCGTCGTGTGCCACACTCGGTTTGATTTTTACTCAATATCCGAGCTCGGGCTCCTACGCTACCGCGGCGCTGCCAATCTATTGATGGGTTTCTTTGAATTTTCGTTCGCGGCGTTTTTATGCCGATATAGCGACTTATGGAGGCGCTTGGCAGCTGATTTTTTCACTTGTTTGAAATCTTAAGAATTTGTATCAAGGTGAGACGATTATATAATGTAAGAATACGTTTATATTTGTATTTGGTCGGTAAAAGGCTACTTATAAAGGCGACGATGGCATTGTGTGTCACGTGGATAAGATATTTTTGGTGACTTTTTTCGTCAAGGTTTGTTTACGTGGTCTTGAATCGTGAAGTGTCCGAGGGGCAGAATTATAAGTATTTTTTAGGGGTTAGGCTAATTTTTTATGATGAATTTAAGCTACTGATTTTGGTATTTGCCAAAGTGTGAGGTCTTGAATCATATTCAGTTTGCATTTTTAGAAAGAGAATCCGAATTGAGTATTATTTCTTATATTCGAAAATGAGGAACACTTTTCTAAAAGTGCATCGAGTTAATTTTTTTAAATGTGACGGCGCATACGAAAAGGTGACCCCGACCAAAAAAGTTGTTTTCGAGAAAAACGCATTAAAAGTTTTTGAAGGATTTTTTTTCATTTTTCAAAAAGTAATTTCAAATACTTAATATAGAAGAAAAAAATTGATTTTTTTCAAATTTTTTTTGAGGTACCTCACGTTACAGCCATTTTTTACCAATTAAAAACAGAGATAGTGATTTGGTGATGGTTTTATTGTATTCTACAGCCAATTTTACATAGAATTAAAGGATAAAAAATAAACCCGATTTTTTGATCGGGGTCACCTTTTCGTATAGGCCATCACAAATCATTATTTTAAAATTATTTGGAAAATTAAAATAAAAAATTCCAAAAACTCACCAAAGCCTAAAGAAATCATAGAATTCAGCTTCTATAAGTTCCGATTTAGATTCAGCAAAAATGAAACTTTCTTTTTCATTTATAGCCAAGAACATGGCGATTACGTGATGAAAAAATTTTCACATTTTCTCCAAGTTGAAGGATATTATGGTTGCTAAAACTCAAAGTAAGATGTGTATCTCCAGAATTTGATCAAAAATTTTGAATTCAAGAAAATATTGATTTTGGACCAACTTTGGCTCGTAGAAAAACAATCTTCTATTGACTTTGGTCTCACTTGATTTGCTTAGTTGCTGGTACTGATGGTCGATACAAACTTAGAAACTACAAATTTTTTGGGAAAAAATGATTTTATGGAAAAACCTGTCTGGAATTCGTATGGAGCTAGTCTAATGTCAAATTATTTCCATATACACATTCCGTGAAATTAAGTACATATTTCACGTAAAATTTATACATATTTTTTTTGAAAATTTTGAAAATTTAGGCGTTTTATATGAGATGAAATGGGAAAATGAGAAAATTAACTTTGAATTCGTGTTCAGGTGATTAATATCCCGTATAATACTTCACTTCTACCTCAGCTCTTTCAATAAATTGCCAACTCTAAATTCATTTTCAATGTTTAAAAAAATTCAGTCAAAAAAATCGAATCAATCCCAAAAAAGTTGAGAAAACATTTTTTGGCAACAACATAGTGACCAGGTGAAATTGTCTTCAAAATCGAAAAAAAAAATAGGTCTTTAATAGTTCGTGTATCATATGGAAAGAGATGAAATAAAGTCCTACGAAATTGACGAAATGGTGGTAAAAATAAAAAATCCAATAGAAAAGCATTCCATGTGGTTCAAAAGGTTAGCATTTTTCTCTTAAAATTCATGTTTTGCATACATATTCGCCACTTCCTGGAAAACACGAGAAAAATCGTGAATTTTGGAATTTTCGCATCCAAAGTCATAAATTTTGAAAATATAACAAACAGGATCTCGCTTTTCTTTTAGGAGTGAAATGTTGCAAAAGATGACAAGGTTTTAGCTTTTGAACGCATTTTTCTGTAAAAAAATTTTTTTTGCTTTGTTTGATTTTAATAAATTCATGTAATCTATCCAAAATTTGTGAAACAAATTTATTTATTTACAAATAATTGAATAAATCCTCTTCCTGGTCTTCTTCCCTCCTACTAAGTCTGATATTTTGAAGCAGAAAAATTTCACCTTCCTCTGATTTAGAACTGTTTATCAATAAAACTTTAATTTCTTTATCTCATTCATTTTATTATATTGATGAAATTGTTTGAAGAATTTACTGAGCTTTTTTTTGGGGGGGGGGGGAATATTTCTTGAAGATCTCTCAAAACTTCCGGAAAATCCTGCAGAAGTTTTAATTTTAATTCTAAAATTCCGTCAAGTACTTTGAATTGAAAACGCAATAAATTTCAATCATTAGTTTTTCAATAGAATTTTCAAGTTCAAGTCTCCTTGAAAAAATTAATTCAAAAGCCTACAAGTCCAAAAATCACCACCTTTTTTGATTTCCTCGCGAGATGACAGTAATTAGTCCAAAATCTCAATATTCATCTACTATCTAGCTAAATCAACTCAGGAGAATCTAGTTTTTCCAACGATTCTACTTCTTTCTTAATTTGGAAGATCAAGATCGCCCCAATTTTTTGATTCCTCTGTAAAATTTTATCAACCTGGCCAAAGGTACATATTTTTTAAAGAAAAAATCCCTTGAAAAGTTCCAATAATCTCAAATGAACCTTTGCACCTACAAACGCGGATTATCCTTATCGGAGACCTATTTGATCGATTGAAGCACGATTTTCCAGAATTCGTTGCTGTGAGGCCAAATTTATATACTTTTCTTCAAAAAAATAGACCTTTTCTTCTACAAGTTAGAGAATGCTAACATTTTCAAGAGGCTCCAGATCAGCTGGAAAACGCCTCCAATTTTTTTAGGTTAAAAATAGGATGTACAATGCAACTATACCAAATTTTAATTCTTTATATCGATGTGTACTTAGCTACTGAATCATTTTTTATTTTTCGTCGAAATTATTGTTTGTGGAATGAAAATTGAATAAAAAATGGTGCTGAAGTTCATTCGGTTCTTTTTTGTAGGATTTTTTCATAACTGTAGCGTTTATATCTATCAAATTTCAGTTTTTTTTTACCTGGATTGGATCGAATTTTTATTTCTTCGAGGCCATGGGATGGTTTTATATTCGCAACAATTGACCAAAATTCCAAAAATTTACTTCGACTCTTGAATTTTTATACGAGGAGTTCTTTTTGGATTTTTTTTCAATACGACTCAAAATTTTTTATTGCTTAAAAATATCTTCCGTGTTAGTTCTTTGGATATTTCTCTATGTGAATACAACAAAGTACCATTTTGCGGATTAGGTTTTTTCGATTGTCCAAAAGACCTTAAAATTTTGAGTTATAGGTAAAACTAAGTTTTTAGTACCAAAATACCTACTCTTTCATTTTGATTCAATGAAAAGTCACTGATAAACAGTCAGAATTGCAGCACAGGGAAAATCAACAAAATTCTTTGGTTTTCAGCGGATTCTCGCTGATTTTTCAGCGAATTTCTGAGATTTTACTGACCCACCAGTGAATTTTCACTGATTCACCAGCAATTTTTTTCACTGTTCGTTTTCAGTGAAATTTTTTCACTGATTTATTACTGTACTTACTGCAATTCTGACTGCTTAAGTACCAGCGATTTCCAATAATTTTCACTGATTTATAAATGAGATAGTAGGTTTCAGATTTTTTCCATGATTCCTTTGCCTGTGGAAATTTTTCCCCAACCTCCAGTTTTTCAAATTTTTTAGGGAGGCCCGTTTACGGATCACACTATTTGCAAACGTCCTGGACTATAATTTTCCTCAAAAAAATTCCTATATGGAAAACCAATTCCTTCTACATTATCTAATATTACTCTCTCATTCTGAATCAGTGAAAGTCACTGATGGATAGTCAGAATTGCAGCACAGGAAAAATCAGCGAATTTCATAAATTTTACTGACTTTTCAGTGAATTTTCACTGATTTTCCAGTGATTTTTCTCACTGACATATTTTCAGTAAAAAAAATTTCAGTGATTTTCTCCTGTGCTGCAATTCTGACTTTCTTAGTGATTTTCGATTATTTTCGAGAGAGTACGGATTCCACCAAAAAAAATCAGATGTCTTTCGATGGTAAAATTTTTCTTAGACTGGAAATCCTTCTTTCGTATCAAAAAATGTCTCAAAAATCATTTTAGGTATTATTTTTTTTTTGCTTTGTTATGAAGAAACACGTCAATTATTAAAGATATATAATGGGTAATCTGATGATTCATGAACTCGCTTAATTTTTTCTCAACCCAACTCCTTGTTTTGTGGTTGATCCACAGGTGGTACTTCGTATTTTTTTCCTTTTGGACATTATTTCCACTAAAAATATCGAAAAATCTTAATGCCTTTTCAATTGTCAAAAATATTGTCCGAGGAAGACTTGAAAATTGGCGTTCCTCGCTCCAACCCCTATGATGTATACTTTTTTTTTTAATTTCAAGATCCTTGAAAGTTAATCTCAAAATTGTTGTGATCGAATTGAACTCTTGATATATTTCGTCTTCTGAGCTTGTTCAACTGCTTCTAATATAATTTTAAAACAAAATTTTCAAAAAGCTGAGATCATTGAAATCTTTTCCAGGCCTAGAACGAAAAAATGACCATTTTTCATAACCTAATCATAAAAAAAAACCTCCTTAACAAAATCACATTAAAGTCTATCATATTCTCGCTTCTCTTTCTTGCAACTTGTGCTTCAAAGATACCCTCTTTTGTGTACCTCTTCTCCAAAAAAAACCACTCCATTCGCTATCTCCTCTTCCCTCGTCCTCGTCCTGCACAGCTCACCAAAATCGACGAAGAGGAGCACGCGGCGGAATAAATTACAAACACTTTATCATCGTACAAATACCAAATTGAACGGTTGCTTCGCGAGTTTGATTTGTGATTAATGGCTATTCAATGTACACGCGAGTCGTGGTCGTACGGATTTATGTTGGAGAAAAACATATCCATAGTGATGTATTCACACCTGAGTCGATCCAGGAATGTCTGGGCGCTTTGATCGTGAGCGACAACTCGATCGTATTTAATGTACCCGCGACGACGCGACGTATAATGATTGAAATCTCAAAAGCCAAAAGTTCAAAAATGTACATGTGTGCGATCTATATGGATATTCGATCCTTGGTAGTCTGTTTAATTTACGACACGGTCGGTATTGTGTGCCGGACAATGTGATCGATAGCTTTATGTCCACGTGTGTACTTCTTGCGAGTATTAATGATGAAAAAAAATTTCTGCTGCTGCTCTATGAATAAGTGAAAATTACTGGCCACATGTGAAAAGGCGCACGAGCTCGGTGTCCATTAGAAAAACAAGTAAAATTATATAATGTAGGTATCAAATTATCATTTAATGGTTACGTGCAAAGTTTACCTATGAAATTGGTAAATAGGTCGTTAACGAATAAGAGAATGCTTTGAATATTAAATAGTTTACTATTTCTGTACTCCGCACTTGCCAAGTACACAAAATGCCATTTGCATTTGATACTGTTTTACATATACCTATATGAGACTATATGAAATTTTTTTTTTTCTTATTTAAAATACGCCTCGTTCTATAGGTATGTATAACTCTTCGCAGGCTATACACGCCATACCTCGTATTACCTATACCTATACCATCGAGAAAATGTCAACCGCTGCTATTTGCCAAATGATGAAAATAGGTGACGCGCGTTTGCCTCATTCGTTACGGATACTATTATGAAAATTCATCCGATGAATGGGGCCAGCCTATATATTGTACCGCATGTATACGTGAAATATGTAAAATAACCAATACTCGGCTCTCTTCTTTGCTCAGAATATACGTAGATGTGTATGGTATGGATGCGAACCGAAATTCTGAGGGGTTTTTGTTTTATATGCACTCGGGATATGCTCACGAGTTAAAAAGCATTCCATCATGTATAGCGTATTTTTTTTCCAAATGCATTCAAACGAGACTCTTTTCTTTTGAAAAAATATTCGAATGATGGAAAATTTCAAATTATTTGACTGGGTCGTCTTTTGCATGTGAAAATTACGTGATTTTCAATCGAGAGTTGTAAAAAATGGCATAATTTTGATTCAGAATTCTAATTTTTTAGAAGGGGTGTCTTTTGCAGGTAAAAATAACGTAATTTTTAGTCAAAAGGGTGCAAAAATTTGCATGATTTTGATTCAGAATTGGGAATTTTTAGAAGATGAAAGAAAAAAAAGGTTCCATTAAATTCACGATTTCGCAAAAAGAAGTTTCAAACCTTATGAGAAATAATAAAAATCACGAATTAGTTGAATGAAAATCAAATCAAATGAGTTTTGTCAAAAAAAATATGAAAAATCTGTATCCTGATGAATCAAAATTTCTTGTTTGTGGATGGAAAGGGTTTCAAGAAATCATCAAGTAGTAGGTATATTTTGATTAAAAAATCTTCACTGAACAACATCGATCCAACCCTACCTACCTCACGTTTATTTTTGAAAAAAGTTTTCTTCTGGGTTTGATTGAAAATTCATTACCTAATATAAGTCCTAAAAAAGAAGGAAGATGTTTTTAGAAATCAGAAATCGAGATTTTGAACAAAGAAAGTTTTGAACTTTTTTGACAAGTTACCAAAATCACATCCTATGGTTGGAGGTTTTCAGTTACGCTTTTTCTTGTAGGAATGTGAAAAAAATCTGTCAAAAATTTTATAGGTCATTTTTATTTTAAAAGATTTCGTAATCGTTCGATTCGATTCAAAATTCATCCATGAAATTTTGGGTACAGAGGTAAAATGATCTTAGAAATTATCATTTCGAAAAAAAAGTTTTGAGCTTAATTTTGAAAAATTAGAAAATTGAGTTTTTGGTTCAAAGGTCTAATGTATGATTTTTACTAGAAATTTAGAAAAAATCGCAGTTTGAAAAAAAAGTC
This sequence comes from Pseudococcus viburni, assembly GCA_033439095.1. Classification (NCBI taxonomy): domain Eukaryota; kingdom Metazoa; phylum Arthropoda; class Insecta; order Hemiptera; family Pseudococcidae; genus Pseudococcus; species Pseudococcus viburni. The sequence goes on along the minus strand of JAVBJF010000104.1, from coordinate 995,313 downwards.
TTCATATGGACAAATTGGAAATTTCTTGAGAAATCAGAAATTTTTGACTGAAAAATCAATGAAAAATCATTAATTTTCATGATTCTCAAAGGCAGAATTTCATCAAATGACTGATTCAGATGATTCAGATTTAGAGACAGAGAGTTAAATATAATATATTTATTTATGACTAAAATACTGCCCGAGCGAAGCAAAGGCGATTTTTTTTGAAAAATCATGTTTAAAGAGCAAAATAATGCACTTTTCACATTTTTGTTACCTATAAAAAATGTCTTTTTCGGGTTTAAGAGGAGAGAGACCTCCCCTATACCCTCCTTGGGTGCAACACTGCGTTTGGTTCATAATTTCAAACTTTGCTAATGAGCAGAAATTTCCACAAAAATTCAAAATACCTATTGATCCAATCAAAAATTTAAAATGTGATTTTCGTTATCCATTTTTGAATTTTCATGTGCAAGATTTACCTAGTGGAAAATTCAGAAATCAAATTCTTGACAAAAAACAAAAATGATTTTAAAAATAATTACCTATTCCAGTTTTTAAAAATTCTGGATTTTTTGCAGAGGTATTGAAATTACAATTTTAGTTTTAACGTCAAGTCATGATGTCTTGATTTTTGCTAAAAAGTCTTTATGAAAAGTCACTTTGATTCAAATTTTGATAGGTCATGGAACCCCAAGGTTTTTTATCTACCTGAAAGAATCTTGTTAATTTTTAGTTTAAAATTTTAAAAACAAATTGAAAAATTGTACCTTCATAAAAATGTTTTTAAAAATCATATTTTCAACTACCTATATTAGAAAGCCTTGAACTCCATTAAAAATTATATGAAAATCACATTTTGTTTCCAAACTTCAGAAATTAAATAGTTCAAGTTTTTATTAAAAATTTCAATTCTAGCTGAAAAAAACTTGACAAAAAATCATGATTATGATAGGGAAGCCTTGAAAAAAATGTCGTTGTCAATTTTTTTATGACTATTTTTTTAGTTTTTTTTTTAAAAAGTAAATTCAGGGAACGATGCGGTGAAATAAGAAAATGTCTATACATAGATAGGTAATACTTAGGTACTTGAAATCTAAATTTGGTTTTTAAGTTGAGGTTCCCCCTTGATTCTACTCCTTCTGAAGGGTCCAAAATCAATGTCAACTCAAAAACCAATTTTTGAACCCTAAGGGTGGTTTCAAAGTTTTTCCAGTCTCACATTTGTAGGTGGGCAAGTTACGTGTAGTATTTTGACAGAATCAATAAATCCTGGCAAGTATTGAAAATTAAAAAAAAAAACTCTTCCAAATTTTTTTCAAATAAAAAATCTCTTATTTTGTAAAAATGATTTTTCTAAAACGTCATTGAAAATTTCAGATTTTTACTTATAAGTGACAGGGATCATAGGGGTCACTTTTTTAGAGTGTTTGTCACTTTTTTCAACTTTAGTAACTTTTGGTTATTTTTCACGTCCAAGAGGTCACTTTGGTTACTTTTTTCCCCTCAAAAGTCATTTTTTCTTCGCACTTTCAGGCAAAAATTCAAATTTTCATGTAGAAATTGTTATTTTTCAAAATTCTTCAAGAAAAAAATTTTAAATAGATTTTTACTAGTTTGTTTATTGTTTTGACAAAGAAATTTAATAAATGAAATTATTCACGTCTTTTCAGTTTATTTATCTTTTAAATGTTTGCAGAAAACTCTAAAAAAATCCCCCCCCCCCCCCCCCAGAAAACTGCAAAAAAATTGAATTTTTGGTTATTTTTGGTTACTTTTTAATTATTTTTTGGTCACTTTTTGATTATTTTTTTCACTTTTTGCCCAAAAAAAGTTACTGAAAGTTACTTTTTTCTTAAAAAATTTCGCTATGATGCCTGTACGTATTATTTTCTCTATTTTTATTATGTATTTTTTGTTTTGTATAAAATTTTAAAATTAATTCAAAATCAAATCGAGTAATTTTTAAGCCCTTTTATGTTTTTAAAAATATTTCCTCATCTTGGATATTTTTTTTCTTCAAAGTATGGGCGCAGGTACCTATGAAATATTCAAAATAACATGTTAAGTACTTATTTTAATTACCTACTTCCATCTTTAACTAAGTTTTTCTCAAATAAACATATTCTAAAATATAATAGCTTACAATAAAACATCAGAATATTTTCCAATAGAAACCAACACTGTGTATCCTTGAGTTCGAACGTCCCCTAGCCCCTACCATCAAATTGTACCAGCAAAGATATGGAAATAAATCGCGCTGTCTTCATTCTTTATGCAAATAAATGCACGAACAAATCTTTTTATAGTTTGGGCGTAGGCACATCATAAAAGCTTCTCGGCTCGACTGTGTATACGTTTCATTAAAACCAAGAACGAATTTAACAAATCCATTCCTGTACCGTACAGATACACAAGTTCAAAGTAAACCACATTTTGACTTAATTTTTGTGCTTATGGGGTATAAAACCTAGTAAACTCCAAATTCGCTGGCTATGGATGAAAAAACAGAGGGGAGGCATATTTTTAAATACTGTGTAACATATTTGATGAGACATCGTACAGACATGTCACTCTCATATCCTGTTATAAACTTAATTGATTTGTCGAGAATATTTGAACGATGGTATCTTCGTACAAAGGATTTAACCTTATGTGACGTTCCTGAGGGATCAATTACTCCGCGGGTAGAATTTCTCGCCGAATCTTCTGGGATAGATTTTCATACTTATTGAACAATGCCAACGGTTCAAGACGCTCGAAGGGTTAAACCAACTTCCACAGATGCATATTGTAATTGAATTTCACAATAATGGCGATGCTTTTCTGGTTAGAAATGTATTGTGGTTCGTTACAAAGATCTGTTTCATTTTTCAGGGGGTCTTGTTAAATATTTATATTGATGGGTTCGTGAATTTCGGGAGCTGAAGGATAAACTCGAAGGCTCATGGAGTTTCAAGTTGGTAGAAATGAAATCGATCTTGTTTGATTCTTCGTCAAGTCACTGACAATGTTGGAATCTTTTCAGGAATAGAATTTTAAAAAGTCATTGATTTTATTAGCTCGAAAATTCGTAAGATTTTGAACCAATTGTGGAAAAATGAATTTTTCATTTCGTGCGTACATTTCTATTCCTATTCTTCTTTAAAATTTGAGAAAATTGACCATACATTTTTTCAAGACCTAAAAAAAAATTATTTTGTGTGTACTTATTGAAAATATGTTCATTTTTTTCAGTTTCGAATCAAATCCAGGATCTGGTGATTGAAGTTTGAAGAAGAAATTCAAAACTAGATTGAGATTATTTATTCATCATGAAAAATCCAATTTTGCTGAGATCGTCTTATTTTCGTCAGCATTTTTCCAGTTTTAAATTATTGGCAGAGGTGAGTTATTATTTTTCAAGATATTCGTCTACTTTTTAGTACCTGATACAAATCGTTGGATGGGGGGGGGGGGTAAATGAATTCTTCAAATTCCCTCTTTTGTCGTATAAATACTTTTCTGGTCAATTTTTCATATTCTAATGTATAAATTCCTCAAAAATATGAATTTTTTCAACTTTGGTAATTAATTCAAAAAATTATAACCCCAGTCGAATAATTATTCAAAACTGTTATCAGTTTCTCTCCCCATAACTTCTGTGTAAACTTGTCATAGGGATGATTCTGCACTACGAGGGCAGTATTCTCCAGTACCAAGCATCTTATCATTCATCAGCCACTTCATAAAACAGGATATCGGTATAATACCCGAGGAAACCCTTTTGGGTAGATTTTATCTCAAAAATTATACAACGTAATTGTTGGCAAAACACAGCCAACTTGCAGACCCCCTGCGAGAGTCGATTTCTCCGCGATATAAATTTCAATAAAAAAACACCACACTATCGTGGTATCCCCACAAAACGTGGGGAAAATTATCGCAACCTATGAAACGTCGTATCGAGGAGAACAAACACACATAAATTTTATCCGGCGATACTGAGGCCTGGCACTGAAATGCGAAATTAGGTGCCTTCCAGCTGTACTTTTTATTGCCCAGGTTCTGTATATTTTTCAAGCTCGTTAACCTGGATTCAACTTTACAAATATTTTGCTGCTTGATTTTGTTTTCATGCTCTGCGGATTAGATTTATTGCTCGTGTGTGTCGTTTGGGTGATTAAAATGAGGTTAGAGAGGATCGGATTGAAGAAGATTATGATTAATTAGACGGATGGGTTGAGGGTAATGTAAATATGTAATTTGTCAATATTATTGTTTTTCCATGTGCTGTGCTGGGTTTGAACGAATTGTGCTGTGTGTTTAAAATTGATGTGCGATGTGATCTATATTAAAAGGTGTGGTGATTTTTTGAGGACGTGTTCGAGGATGAAGAGTGGAAAAGGGAGTTGAAAATTTTTTATTGCAAATTGAGGGTTTGAGAATTGGTGCTCATATTTGGAAAATTTTGAGTTTTTTTAGACGTGTGGGGGTGTTTCTTGAAAAATACCATCTCTTTTGTTATTCACGAAGGCTCCAACCTTCTATTTTTCCCACCCATCCCCTCCCCACCCCTCTCCTCTATTCCCTTCCTTTTTACTAATGAAACAATATACCACAAATTTCCCTTTCGTGAACTGCGAAGAGCATTCTGAGATTTTTTTGGAGCTACCCAAATTGGAAAATTGATGTGTTTTACAATTCTTTTCCTACCCGGCTACGCTACCGCTACCTCCTCCCCCCCACGCCCACCCGGGACGAGAATATGCAATCCAATTTCAACTTTCTATTTGATGTGAAAATCTTCAATAATGGGTACTGAAAAATGATGAGGGTGAGAATCAGGGACGAAACTTGGGCAAAAATCTCGGTAAATGAAAATGAAAATGAAAAATTTCCCGACTATTCTTAAAAAAGAGAAATTTTCCAACTCATATTGAATAAAAATGTGCCGGCCAGTCGTATATTGAAAATAAAAAACAAAAATTAGTGCTTTTTTAAGCTACTTTTTTGACTACTAAAAAAAAAAGTAATTCTATAATAACCACCTCCTTTCGTCACTTCTAGAAAAATTGAACAATTTTTGAAAATTTCATTCGAGATCGCCACCAAGTTCCCTGATAAAGGAGAAGGACAAATTTTTCCGTTTCAAAATATTCAATATTATTTTTAATGGAAACATTGACGTACAAAAACTGGGTAAATGAGAAGGATTTTCGGGGAAAGAGGCAAAAAGGAAACTTTTTTCGCACTGATGACTCAAATAATTGTGATTTTGTTCATGCTCGAGCGATGCAAGAGCAAAGTTTTGAAAAAATTCAGTGTTCAATGCCCAAAAAATGTATTTTTTCATATTTTAATGCCTCGAAAATCGCTATCTGATGCAATTTGAGAGGGGGGATGCAAAATAATACTTTACACCCCGCCAGAATTAGGGAGGGAGCAATGCACCCCTTGTACCCTACCTTCTAACGCCACTGAATTGAAAGGCATCATTTCGAGAATTAATTGTGTAAATTTATCGAGCCCGAGCGATGCAGGGACGAAAATTTTTGAAGAAAAGGGCATCCAGAAGCTGAAATTTCTTCATTAAAATTCGTGCTTTTTTGTGCCACTTTTTTGACTTTAAAAAAAAAACGACATTCCATAATAAGATTCTCTCCTTCCAAAAAAATCGGGAATTTTTTTGAAAATTTCATTCAAGATTGTCACTATAAGTCCCTGATAAATGAGAAGGATAAATTTTTCCCCCTCGAAAATATTCAATTGTTTGGGCTAGAAGGGAAGAAGGTTCATACCATCATTTTAAAAATGAATTATAGTTACTGAGCCCGAGCGATGCGAGGACGAAAATTTTTCCGAAAAAAGGCATCCAAAAGCTGAAATTTCTTCGTTTATTTAATCAATATTTTACGTAGTACTGAAAGGAACGTCTTTTCAGAACTTTTTTCGAACTGCCCACAGTGGCGTCGGAAAATGGGATACAAGGGGTACATTGTACCCCCTCTCCCTCAATTCTGACGGGGTACAGAGTATGGATTTGTACCCCCAAATCACATCAGATAGACATTTTTAAAGCTTTAAAACATGGAAAAATTGGGCATTGAAAAATCAATTTTTTCAAAGCTTCGCCCTCGCTTCGTTCGGGCATAAATAAAATCACAATTATACGAATTATTTGAGGCAACATGCGAAAAAATGCTTCTTTTTGCCCCCTTCCTCGAAAATCCTTCTGGTATTCTAAGTCTTGGTATTCATTTTGTACCCTCCCAAAAAAAAACTTCCGACGCCACTGACTGCCCAAATTTTTTTGAAGCAGCATAACCGATTTTCGGATCTACCCAAACAAAGCCTAAAATCCCCTTAAAATACACAATTCGTGAACATTTTCAAAGGCCGCGAAATCTGAATTTGGTGCGAGGAATATCTGAATTGGAAAGTTCAGAGAATCGTGATTTACAATAATTTTTTTTCGTTTCTCTGTGTTGAAACTATTTCCAAATTCTTGTGGTGCATAGGCATCTTTGCACAGCCTAAATTCCGGACATAATGTCCAAATAATGAAATCAAACTGTTTTGGCACCTTCAGCAACAAAAATTTAAAGCTTTTTAGCCAAATAAGCAGTTCTTTGGAAAATTTTTGGCTCAATTATTGCAAAAAAATCCTCTCAAGGGTTCGCATATTCATTTTTAACTGACTGACTGATCCCAAATAAACCTTAAATTCTTGGAGTTCATAGGCATCCTTAGCTTGGATATGGGACATATGTCCAAATAATGAAATCGAATGTTTTTGGCAGCTTCAGTAGCAAAAATTGAAGCTTTTTGGGCAAATAAGTAATTCGTTGGAAATTTTTTGGTACATATTAGCAATTATGTATTACAGAAAATCCTTCTCAAGGGTTCACGTCTTCATTCGTAACTGGCTGGGTGATCCTCAAATAAATTTTAAATTCTTGGGCATCCACATAAAGACTAAATACCGGACACAGTGTCCAAATAATGAAATTTGTTTTCAGTTGCTTAATAGTCCAGGCATTTTAGGAGTTGACCCCGAAAATTAAAACCTGATTTTTTTTTTCGCGTTTTACGTTCGTAATGGTCCACTACACAACATACTAAAATGGACACCCCACAACCCTCCGCTACCCCCAGGGGAGGGGTAAACGTCCACTGAAAACCTGGTTTTCTTGAATATCTCCTCAAATAAGCCTCAAAATTGAAAAGTAGTTATGAACAATCTTGTTCTAAGCGTAATTTCCTATCGGAAGGGTTTTTTCTTTTTCAAAAACACTCACTTCCTTGACCAAAAATTAAGGGTAAAAAACACCTATTTTTCAATAATTTACAGCATTTTTGGAAAAAATCGAAACTTTTGGGAATATCTCCTCAAAAAAGCCTCAAAATGGAAACATGGTTACGAACAATCATGTCCTACTTGTAATTTCCTATCAGACAGGTTCATTTTTTTTTCGAAAACACCCGCTTCTTTGCCCAAAAATTAAGGGTGAAAAACGCCTATTTTTCCAATATTTACAGTATTTTTGGAAATGATGGAAATGCGATTAGGACGCAAAGAAATGTTTCGTATCACCAATAATCAGCAATAGCATCGCGTTTATAGTACTTTTTCTTTCCACAACTTCGATTTTTTAAATGCAGTATTCAATTTCAATAATCTCCCTTATAATTAACGGTAGGGGTTGAAATTTTTGCGGTGACTTTTTTTGGAATACCCTACCAGCATGTATAAAAAAATACTCATTTTGGGTACTTTTAGCTTCGTATTTCCATAATTTCCAAAAATACTGTAAATATTGGAAAAATAGGCGTTTTTCACCCTTAATTTTTGGGCAAAGAAGCGGGCGTTTTCGAAAAAAAATGAACCTGTCTGATAGGAAATTACAAGTAGAACATGGTTGTTCATAACTCATAACCATTTTTCCATTTTGAGGCTTTTTTGAGGAGATATTCTCAAAAGTTTCAATTTTTTCCAAAAATGCTGTAAATTGTTGAAAAATAGATGTTTTTCACCCTTAATTTTTGGGCAAAGAAGCGGGTGTTTTCGAAAAAAAATGAACCTTTTCCGATAGGAAATTACGCCTAGAACAAGATTGTTCATAACTACTTTTCAATTTTGAGGCTTATTTGAGGAGATATTCACGAAACCCCGGTTTTCAGCGGACGTTTACCCCTCCCCTGGGGGTAGCGGAGGGTTGTGGGGTGTCCATTTTAGTATGTTTGTTGTGTTGTGGACCATTACGAACGTAAAAAGCGAAAAAAAAATCAGGCTTTAGTTTTTTTTTTTGGGGGGGGGGAGTTTGGTACATTTTTTCTCTTATTTACCTGGACTATAAGCAATAAAAATTAAAGCTTTTCAACCAAATAGACAATAAGCTGGCAAATATTTGTCATAATTATGCCAAAAAATCCCTCTCAAGAATTCACATCTCCATTTGCTACTGATTGACTGATCCCAATTGTGTCAAAATACCTAGGTGCTTGAATTTTTCACAAAAAAGAACTCTCCCAATCTCCCTTGTTATCCTTCGATTAAAAAATCCAAGAAATTGCAAAATTTTGAAAATTTTCGTTTTCTATGGTAAAATTATGAAAAGTTTTGCTGTTTTTAGTTGTTTTTTTGCTACAAAGGTTAACTTTTTGCCAATTTCTGCAGCAATTATTAGGTAGGTATCAATATTCTGCCTTGATTTTGCAGATCGAATGATCTTGAGGGGGGGGGGGGGGGTCAAACATCAGAAAATAAAATTTATTGATCAACTTATCCTCGGGTTACCTTACGAGATGCCTCAAGCTATCCTCGAGCTATCGCGGTGTATTACTGTGCAACAACGTAAGCTATTCTTACCTTCATTCCTTTGATCAAAGAATGAATATTATAATGCTTGAATGGAGATTCTCTAAGCATCATTAGCAATGTAATTCGAGCTCGGGCTATCTATCGCGTCACAATTTGACCGGATTAATATCGCGACGTCCAAAATAAACAAAATTTTCATAACATGGCCACTTTCAAATCGTGCTCGTTTTATTGCACTCTGCCACCACAACGAGACCCCCAAATTGCGACGTTTTTTGGGGGTGAAAAAACACTGAATTTAAATATCGAGATTATTCGAACCGAAACGACACAGCATCACAATATGCACGAATCTCGCCCCCAACGTTCGATAAAGATACTGAGTTATCTTTTATTCGACGATTACGTCGAGTATATTATGAGCAGCTTGTATATTCCGGTCAGATGAGAGGACGAATACGAATATAATACGCCAAAGGAAGGCTCGCGATTGGCGTACAAGACGCGTTTTTAGGCGTGGTTATATGCAGAAGGCAAACTGGTAAAGTTACCATACCAAACCCACCCTAAGATCGTGCACTTCCTAACGTTTTCCTATGTATCTGTACAGATACACTGGATACATGCTAAAGCACCTATATACCTATTGTCTTGCGCGACTCCTCTTACGTACCTACGTGTATTTTTGTTTGTAAACTACCTATAATCTACATGTCACCGATGAATGCTGTCATTTGTAACGAATCTGGCGTTTTCATTCTTCGCTGCCTATTTTGTATGTTTAAAGGTGTACCACGACTTCGATGTTTTTATCGTGTAAGCTTGTATCTGAGCTCGTTTGCGTACTGTAGCGATATTTTTCAGCGTTGGGGCTCGAATAGGTTTATTTTTCTGATCGATTTTTGCCTAGAATTATAAAAATGTGAATTTTGGCCCAATTTTTTGACTTCCCGGCGGGCCTAAGAAGAATCTAAGCTTTCGGTGATTTCATTGGCGAGAAAATTTTAAAATAATTTAGCCACCGATTGAATTAGGCTTGGAATATTTTCCTTAATTTTCCTCCAGAGACTCTGCAGGGGTTCATATAGGCGCAAGGTTATCGGAATCCCTTCCATCAAATGACCTACTTACGTGACTGAAAATATCAACCTGTGATTGTGTAATTCAATAAAGAAGATCATGGCCGTGCAGAGACTCAATTTTTACCAGGTTTTGTGCGAAATTCATGGGGGAGCTCGATGCGGTCAAACGCCTGGCAATTAAAATATACCCGGATATTTGAAATGATTGCCTGGCTCATGCTGTGCTGCGGTTCTTTAAAATTAAACTTGAACTGGATACGAAAATTGTCGTACTTGGAGAAGTCATTGAGATTTTATTGAATTGTCGAACATATAAGAAGGCGAATGTAGGTGTAGAATTTCAGGGTTTCCTGTTGACCGTTCGTAAGAGATAAAAAAGTCGTAAACTTGAGAAAAATTTCAATAATTGGGAGTTTTTCGAAATTAAAACTGTTGCTGATATATTTTTTTTTTTCAAGTGGAATAATTAATTTGGAATTATTATGGAGTTATTTGTTTAGGTAATTTTTTTAATTTTTGATAAATTTGCGTCTTTTTATCAGCTATTTAGATTGTGTGTGGGAAAATTTTTATGTTCTGAGAGGTAGAAAGTTGCAATTTTTTTTCGAAAGAGCAATATAAACTAGATTGCCAATATTATGGAATCTTTGGTCATGACCATAGAAATTATGATAATAAGATTTGTAGAGTTTTTGGGACAAAATTTCATTTTTAGTGTATGGGTTAGATGTTCCAGGCATCATAGCGAGTCACTTTTTTTTAGGGTGTTTGTCACTTTTTTGGACTTCAGTCACTTTTGGCTACTTTTCACGTCTAAGAGGTCACATTGGTTACTTTTTTCCCCTCAAAAGTCACCTTTTCTTCGCACTTCCAGGCAAAAATTCAAATTTTCACGTAGAAATTGCTATTTTTCAAAATTCTTTAGGAAGAAAATAAAAAACTGATTTTTGTAGTTTTTTTCTTGTTTTGACGAAGGAATTTAATAAATCTGACCCGTGCAGGAAAAAGGTACCTGAAGTCGGAATTTTCAAAAACTAGTTTTTTAGCTAAAATAAGTAATAAAGGAGACCATAAGGAACATTGCGACCTTGATGAGCATCTAAGATTGATTTTTCGCCGAGATAGAGTCATTTGAAGTTACGAAATTCTTGAATTCCAAAAAAACAAAATTCTGAGAAAAACGCGTTCAAAGTTTTTACCCCCGTTTTTTATGTATCAATCATCAAAAAAACTGCCAAAACTACTTTTTTGAACTAAAATTTTACGAGGAATTCGTTTCTGACGTTGAAAATTACCTTAGGAGAAGAGAAAAGTGAAAAATTCACCATTATGATGCGTTTAATTTGAAAAAAAATATCTCTACAAAAAGAAATCCATGTTTTTCATGCACTTATCAATCATCAAAAAAGCTGCCAAAACTACTTCATTGCACTAAAATTTCACGAGGAATTCGTTTCTGATGTCGAAAATTACTTACGGAGAGAGGAAATTGAAAAAATTTACTATTTCAATGCGTTCAATTTTGAAGGGAAAACGATTTTGAGATTTTTGAAGTTTTTTACGTTTAGACTGACGAGTCTCCAAAAAGGTGACACATTTCATGGACCGAATTTTGCAGCGCACATTGATTTTTTAAACGTTCTGACTTTAGGTACCTTTTCTTCAGCCAGTTTGAATGTCATTTAGACGTATTTTAATAGGTTATTCGAAGTGAAACTTTGGTAACAGATGAGTAAAGGTCTGAACTATTTGAAAATGCAAAAAAAAATTGAAAAATTGTCCACTTTTTGTTTTTTGGCTTTAACGCAAAATTCAGTTTTCCGACTTTACGTACCCAACCCTGTCTCTGCATGGGCCAGAAATTGAAATTATTCATGTTTTTTCAGTTGATTCATCTTTCAAATGTTTGCAGAAAACTACAAAAAAATTCCCCCCCAAAAAAGTGTAAAAAAAATTCCCTCCGAAAAAATTCAATGTTGGTTACTTTTGGTCACTTTTTGGTGATTTTTTTTGGTCACTTTTTGGTGATTTTTTTGTCACTTTTTGGTGATTTTTTTGGTCACTTTTTGATGATTTTTTGCTCAAAAAAAAGTTACTGAAAGTTATTTTTTTCTTCAAAAATTTCGGTATGATGCTTGATGTTCTGTACTCTCAACATCAAAAAAATTAGGACACAAGTTTTGCTTTAGAGCAAAGGTGTTGGAATCATGAAATGCTTTACCTCGGTGTCTACTTGCAAGAAAAACAATAAAAATCATAAAATAACAAGAATTTCACCTCAATAGCAAAAATCCAGAAAATAGCGAGACTTTTAGTGATTTTCCTGCAAAAAGGGAGCATTTTCAACATTTTCCTCTTTCTTTGGATTTTTAAATCAAAGTTATAAGAAAAATGGCATGAAAATGGCGAGAAAATCCATAAAATAGGTGGAATTTTTATTTTTCACATCCAGTAGACTTCGTGTTTAGAGATAACTTTTTATTAAAATGCTAAATAACTGAATCATTTTTATATTTGTTAAATAATGAATTTCTACTATAATATGAAATATTCAAGCCATTTTTCTTAATTTTTTTTCAATTTTAAAAATTATGAATTAGGAAAATAATTTTTCAAAGTTTGATGACCTTGAAATTTGTGTCGCATAAATTTGGTATCATATTTTCCAATTTAGACATAGTGTCTTCAAAACCCTCAATTTAGACATGATGTCCCAAAAACCTTCAATTTGGACATAATGTCCCAAAAGAAAAAACAATTTGGACAGAGTGTCTCAAAAAACCTAAATTTGAACATAATGTCAAAGAAAAAATTGAAAATAGTATCCCTAAATCCTCAATTTAGCAGTTTGGATTTATGGACTTCAAAAACTTTTAATTTGGACATAGTGTCCCTAAAACCCTCAATTTAGACATAATGTCCCAAAAGAAAAAACGATTTCAACGTAGTATTCAAGAAAAGCTTGGGTGGGATAGGTATAATGTCCAAAGAAACTGAATTTGACAATATTGTCCCCCCTTCCAAAAAAAAACAATTTGGACACAGTGTCCCAAAGAACCTTAGTTCTAACACAATGTCCCAAAAAATATTTGAACATAGTATTTCTAAAGCCCCAATTTAGCAGTTTGGATCTATGGTCTTCAAAAAACGTCAATTTGAAGTTGAACGTAGTGTCCCAAAAAATAAATTCGGGGTTGTGCCCTAAAAACTCCTAATTTGAACATGGGACAAAAAAAACTATTATTCGATAATGTCTCAAAACCCCTGAATTTAGATGGTGTCTCAAAAATCTCAACTTCGAAATGTGGACATCATGTCCCCTCCCCTCCCTCCAAAAAAACAATTTGGAAATAAGGTCCTAACGAACCCAATTTTTCAATTTGAACATACAAAAAATAATTCGGACATGGCGTTCCGAAAAACCATAATTTGGACACGGGGCCAGAACAGACCAATTTGGACATGTGTCCCAAAAACCTTAAATTGGAATATGTTGTCCCAAAAAACTCAATTTGGCAATTTGAACGTGGTGTTCAAAAAAAATTGGATATAATATCTCTAAAAAAAGATTTTTCAATTTGGATACCTCCAGTCCCCCCCCCTCACTTAAAAAAACAATTTGAACAAGGTTCTCCAGAAAAACAAATTTGACAATTTGAACATGGATTTGCTTTTTTTCAATTCGATAAATTTTTTTGTTTAAAGTTTTTCTGTTTCCTCAAGTTTGACAAAATGCCACCATAAAAATTTAATATTTCTATATAACATTTGACATATTTTTATGAGATGTCACTAGCTTTTAACCCGTCCTTCGGACGGAAATCGACGTATATTCGTTTTATACTGATGTGGATACTGAAGTTGAAATTGAATATGTACTATTTATCGAATTTTGATATATTAGTGGGGGAGGGAGATATTTAAAAAAAATTGATTCGACCTGGGGTTAACAAATTGAATACAATTGATTGGATTTTTAATTAATGGGAGGGGATATTTGAGAAAAAATTATTCGATCCTTGTAAGTTGAAAAAATTTGAAATTTTTATTATTTTTTAATTGAAAAATTGATTCCTTTCATTTGAGAACATTTCGATTAATTAATAATTTGAAAAAAATTAATTTTGGAGGTCAATAAATTTTTTGAAATTTGTATTCGATTCGAATCTCAGGTAAAATTAGTTCGTTTTGAATGTCCCCTTCCATTATTTCACAACTCAATTAATAATTAATTTCAAGATTTATTGAATTACATAGGTCGAATCAATTCTTAAAATGCCTTTCCCATTAAATGATTTAAAATTTGATCAATTGTATTGAATTTGAGCCCCGTAAAATCAGTTTTTTTAATATCTCTTCCTATTGATAAAAAAAGTTGACCAATTTTTTCAAAAGTTGTACTTACTCAATTTGAACCCTAGGTCGGATTATTATATTTTGAATAATCCTCTCCTTAATTAACATTAGGTAATGAATTACTTTGGAGCCTTCAAAAAAATTTTGAAATTGCCCAGATCCGGAGAAAAAGCAATAAAAATAGTTCTTATGAACTATATCACCTACAAACTCAGATTGCCCGCATTGATGATCTATTTGATCTATTGAAGCAGAATTTGCTGAAATTCATAGCTTTGAGTTCAAATTCATATTTTTTGGCAGAAAATTTTCTTGGTCACTAATAAAATTATAATTTAGTACAGTTTATCTAATTTTTAATTAATGGGAGGGATGTTAAAAAAAAAAGATTCGTCCCAGGTTGTTAATTTTTGAATATAGTTGAAAATGTAATTTATGTTTATGTGGAACACAATTGATAAAGTTTTTAAATGGGAAGGGGTATTTAAAAAATGATTCGACTTGTGTAATTGTTGAAAAATGATAAGAAAAAATAATTTTTCTCAAAAAATTTGATGTACTACTTATTTAATTCAAGTTGAGTGCAATCCATGAAGTTTTTAATTAATGGGAGAGAATTTTTTTTGAATGATTGGACCTGCGTCCCTGTGTAATTTAAAAAATAAAAAAAATTGAAAATAATTTGGCATCGAAAAATTTAACTGATCTTATTTAAGTAGAAAATAATTTTAAAATATCTTAGTGTTGATGATCTATTTGATCTATTGAAGCACAATTTGCTGAAATTCGTAGCTTTGAGTTCAAATCCATATTTTTTGGCAAAAAATTTTCTTGGTAACTAATAAAATTCAAATTTAGCACAGTTTATCTAATTTTTAATTAACGGGAGGGGTGTTAAAAAAAAGATTCGTCCCAGGTTGTTAATTTTTGAATATATGTAGTTGAAAATGTAATAATTACCTACATGTTAATGTGAAACACAATTAATCAAGTTTTTAAATGGGAAGGGGTATTTAAAAAATAATTTGACTTGTGTAATTGTTGAAAAATAATAAGAAAAATTAATTTTCTCAAAAAATTTGATGTACTACTTATTTAATTTAAGTTGTATATAACCAATAAAGTTTTTAATTAATGGGAGATTTTTTTTAAATAATTCGACCTGTCTTCCTATGTAATTTAAAAAGGAGAAAAATTGAAAATGATTTGGCATAGAAAAATTTAACTGATGCTATTTAAGTAGAAAATAATTTTAAAATCTGGGGATATTTCAATCAATCAATCAATCAATCAATCAATCAATAGTTTTTCAAATTGAGTATGATTGATCAAGTTTTTTGGAAGGGGGTAATCAAAAATAATTGATTTGACCCATGTAATTTAAAAAAAATTAATTGATCGGATTTTTAATTTATGCTAGGGGATATTTTAAAAAAATGATTTGACCTGGAGTTTTAAACTTGACATTTTTAATTAATGGAAGGTGGTAGATTAGAAAAATTGATTCTGCTGATTTAATTTTATCTTTAAAAAATAATTAAACATAAAAAAGTAGAAAAAATGTGATTTTATCTTTAAAAAATAAATAAACACAAAAAAATTGAAAAAAATTCTCTCCATCCGAGGTTTGAACCCTCCAAGTTTTTAAATGGGAAGGGGTATTTAAAAAATGATTTGACTTGTGTAATTGTTGAAAAATGATAGAAACATTCACTTTTCTCAAAAATTTTTATGTACAAAATGTAGTACAGTTTACCTAATTTTTAATTAATGGGAGGGGTGTTAGAAAAAAGATTCGTCCCAGGTTGTTAATTTTTGAATAGTTGAAAATGTAATTTATGTTTATGTGGAACCAAGCTTTTAAATGGGGAGGGGTATTTAAAAAATGATTCGATTTGTGTAATTGTTGAAAAATGGTAAAAAAATTAATTTTTCTCAAAAAATTTGATGTACAAATTTAGTACAGTTTACCTAATTTTTAATTAATGGGAGTGGTGTTAAAAAAAAGATTCGTCCTAGGTTGTTAATTTTTGAAAAAAAAAAAATAAGTTGGATACATTTAACTAAAATTGAGTTTTTACTTAATGGGAGAGGAATTTTTTTTAAATTTGATTTGACCCATGTAATTAAATTGAATGCAACTGATGGGAGAGAAAAAAAATGATTCGACTTCTGTAATTAAAAAAAAATAAAAATAGTTAATTTGATCGAATTTTTAATTGATGGGAGGGGATAGGGGATATTGAAAGAAACTGAAGAAATGATTTGACTTGAGTAACTATAAGTACCTTTTTTTTGAAAAAATTAAAAATGATTTGAACTAAGAAAATTTTACAAAAGTACCTATGTAATTCATAATTTAAGCTGAATGCAGTTGAAAAATGTGAAATTGAGTACAATTGATCAAGTTTTTTAGAAGGGAGTATTCAAAAATAATTGATTTGACCCATGAAATTTAAAAAAAAATAATTGATCGGATTTTTAATTCATGAGAGGGATATTTAAAAAAATGATTCGACCTGGAGTTTTTAAACATGACATTTTTAATTAATGGAAGGTGGTAGATTGGAAAAAAATCGATTTAGCTGATGTAATTTTATCTTTAAAAAATAATTAAAGACAAAAAAAATTCAACTTGTGTAAGTTGAAAAAAATTGAAATTTATTTTTTATAATTCAAAAATTCGACTTGAGGTATTTTTTTAAAAAATTGATTCGTTCTAAAGTTTGTAAGTTGAAAAAAAAAATAATTAATTAATAAAATTTGGTAATTTACCATGAAAAAAATTCAAAAAAATTATTTATTCAAATAGGATTTGAACTTTGGTCTTATTGATTTTCATTAAAGGAAGAGGGTATTAATGGAAAGTGGTACCTTGAAAATTAAAAAAAAAAATGATTCGGTTAGGGGTAATTCGATATTAACAAAATTATTTAACACAAAAAAAATTGAAAAAAAAATTCTCTCCGGTCGGGGTTTGAACCCTGACTTATGAGGTGGCAATCCGAGAGTGAGTCATCACCACTTATCTACATCATGGAAGGGAGGGTAGTACATTGATATCACATTTTGAGGAATATCTAAAAAACGAAGCGATTTTGGCAAAAATTGAAGAGAACCGAAATTGTAGCCCGTAAAATTTGCTTTCGGTAGAGTGTCGTCAGATTTTTGATTTGAACAGAGCTTTTTGAGATATTTACGAAAAACTGGTTTTTGCCTTGATGGGCGGGAGGGGAAGGAGGGGATGGAACTTTAAGTCAATTTTTCTCAGCTTTGGAGCCAGCTTTTCTGAAACTTTTTGCGCCTTAAACCATCTACTCGTCGAGCTCTTTCCGATGGTGTATTTACTTTTCGGATTCGTGCTTTAGTTTTGAATTGATCGCGTTAGGAAAAAAACGTCTTCTATTTTATAATATACTAGACTTTCTACCCGTCCTTTGGACGGGTATTTTTTTCATCAAAATTACAAAACTCAAAACAATTTTTTTTAATAACCCAGGTCGAATCATAAGATTAATCAATTTTCATTAAAGAGTATCCCCTGTCAAATCAACTTTTTTGAATACCCCCTCATTAACTAAAAATTCGAGCAATTGTTTTCAATTTGAATCCCAGATTGATTTTTTTCTGAATACCTCCTCCCATAATTCTTGAGAATCGCTATAGAATAGAAATACCCTCACAATATCCTCATAATATCCTCACAATTTTTGAAAATCATCATAGAGGTATTCTCACAATAACCTCATAATTTTTGAAAATCGCAATAGAACTCTGATACCCTCATAATTTTCAAAAATTTTCATAGAGTTACCTTCAGAATACCCTCATACACTCACAATTTTTGAAAACTGGCATAAAGGTACAGTCACAAAAAAAAATTTATAAGGGTCGAATCAATATTTTTGAATGTCTCTCCCATTAATTGAAAATTCGATGACAATTCCAGTTTTTATTTTGCCTATAAACTGTATTTTTAGTTAGGTAATTTTGAATGTTTTTTTAAAATTCCTTAAAATTCTTTATAATGTGGAATTCCTCAATAAATTTTTGAACTGAAGAAATTGTGCAAAAATTGGGGAATTTTAAAATTTGTGAACGGTTTTAAAAAAATTTGTATCACATTTTTAAAAATTTTGAAACAATACTTTCAAACAAAAATTAAAAACATAAAAACACACATTTTTTAATCAAAGTCCATATTTTTTGGAATCATATGACAAATTTCTGCACTGCATCCTACTTTTTTCAAATTTTTGTACAAACTTTAGTTCCCAAACACAGAAATATGAAAAAACAATTAATTATGTAATAATTTGTACTGCATACACCATTTAGCGAAAATGATATCATTACAATAATTAAATTAATTTAAACACAATTCAGCAAAAATGATATCAATTTTTATTCTATGCAGCCTTGACATTTTCAAATTTTAAAGAATCTTGTAAGAAATCACAACTCCAGTTTTTCCAAAAAGGAAAAATTTTTATCAAATGTTTTAAAAAATTCAAAATTTGATTGAGAAAAAATAATTTTTGTAATTTTTTTTTGTGTAAGTTGAGTGAGTTGAAAAAATTTGAAATTTGAAAGATTTGTCACTTTTTTGGTTTTTACATGATTGAGAAAAAATATTTTTTCAATTTAGAAAAAATTAAAACCTTTGATTTGGAAAAATTTATTTTTTACTATTTCTCCCATTAATTGATCAAACACAGGTCAAATTATGAAACCTTTGAATCCCTCCCATTAATAACAACTTCATCACCACCCACTCATGAACATTACAATATTAATCTATAATTTATAAAAAAATTAATTTAGGAGGTTGAATCAATTTTTTAATTTGTATTCATTTGAACCCCAGGTCGATTTTCTCTTTGAATCCTCTCATTAATTAAGAACTTCATCAATAATTAAATTATTTTCAAGTCACATCAATTTTTTGAATTCCCCCTCCCATTAAATAAAAATTCATTCAATTTGAACCCCAGGTGAAATCAATTTTTTTCATATTCATACTACCTATTAATTAAGAAGTTGATCGATTTTTTAAAAATTGTACTCAATTCCAACTCCACCCAGATCAGATCATTTTATTATATTCCCTTTCATTAATTAAAAAGTTGATTCATTGATTAAAGCTGTGAAAGTAACTTCATTAAACTAAAAAAATTTGAATTTTTGTAACTTTTTACATGATTGAGAAAAAATATTTTCCTAATTTGTTTATTTTCTCCTGTGTACCTAATCAGTTTTTAAAAATTTTTATAAGTAATTAAAACATGATTTAACTTTGAAAAATTTCAAAAAAAAATTGTAAAATAATTCTTGCTGCCATCCTCTTCATAATTTGTATTAAAATTTTTTTTTCAATTTTTTGCAATTGAAAAAATGATTGAAACAAATAAAAATTGTTCCAAAATTGTTGAAAAATTTTTCAAGTTTTTTTAAAAATTTATTTTCTTGAAAAAAAAATAAAAAAAATTTGCTCCCTGTAGGATTCGAACCCCTATCATCCGGGGTGAGAATCCATGACGTAGTCCACTTGGCTATGCTGCTGTTGTTGAGTAATGCCCGGAAAATTGCGCATAGTAATCACTACAGGTTTCTAAATGGTTGAAATTTTCAAAACTTCACTTCAGCTTTCTCGGAGGAATATCTCGAAAACGAAGCAGTTTCAGCAAAAATCGAAGAGAATCAAAATTGTAGCCCGTAAAATTTGCTATCGTCAATGTGTCATTAGATTTTCGATTCGACGCACCCGTTTCGAAATATTCGCGAAAAACCGCGTTTTCGGCTATCCGCCTTCTGATTGGCCAAACAGAAGCCGAAATTTGCCAAACTTTGGCGCGACTTTTCTCTACTTTAGAGACGACTTTTTTGAAACTTTATGCGCGCTAAACCTTCTCCTCGTCAAGGGCTATTCGATGGCGCCACCCTCCACCCCCAACTCGCCGGATCTTCGGAGTTTACCCGTAACAACGAAAACACCACTTCTCTTTATATAATAGACTAGACTTTCTACCCGTCCTTCGGACGGGTGGTAACATTCCAAAAAAAATTATTAATTAAATTATAAAAGTAGAAAATTACAAATATTTCAAATTTTTTCAACTTACACAGGTCAAATCAATTTTTTAAAGAGTGCCCCAGTCAAATCAATTTTTTTTTGAATATCTCCCCCATTAATTAAAATTTCATTAAATTACTTGTATTGCCAATTTTTTTACAAAAATACCCCAGGTTAATTTATTTCCTCATTTGAATACTCCCCCCCCCTCATTTAAACCTAAGGTTGAAATTATTTTTTTGAATACCTCTTCCCTTCCCATTAATTAACAATTCGTTCAATTTACCTATAATTTTCAAAAAAAAAATTAAATGATAGAAGTCGAATCAGTTTTATTTTCAATAACTCTGAATCAATTTTTCTGAATGTCCTCTTCCTTAATTTATAAAAATTTGAACAATTGTACCTATTTGGTTTGAATCCAAATTCCAATCTTTTTAATGTTTTTTCCCATTAATTAAAAAGTCAATCAATTATAATTTTTTTAAATTAAAAATTGCAGGGAGATCACTTTTTCAAAAATACCCCAGATGGATTTATTTATTTTTTTTTTAACACCCTTTCCTATAAATTAAAAATTCGATCAATCAGGTCAAACCAATTTTTTTATATCACCATCCATTACTTGAACAGTCCATCAATTGATTTGGCCTGTGTAAAACATTTTATTGATTTGATTAAATTTCAAAGTCCGACCTAACATTACAAAAATTTGTTTCAATAACAAAGGTCAAATTCATTTTTTTAAATACCCCTCTCATAAATTGAAAGTTTGATCAATTGTATTCAATTTAAATAAAATCGTTTGTAATTTTTTCAACCTATAGGTACAGATTAAATGATTTTTTTTTAAATACCCCAGATTGAATCATTTTTTCTGAGGTATCCTCTCGCATTCATTAAGATTGATCAATTGATAATTTTTTTAAGTTAAATAAGTCAAATCAATTGTTTTCTAAAATATCCCAGGTGGAATTGATTCTTTTTTTAATACTCCAATTTGAACAATTCCATTCACTTCACCCCCCCCCCCCATAGTTATTATTTTTTGAATACCTCTCCTGTTGATCAACAATTTCATCAATTAATCATAGGTAATTCTAAAAAAAATCAACTACAGAGATTGACCCAACTTTTTTAAGCATTACCCAGAATTGATTAAAAATAATTCAGACGATCCACATTCCAAAACGGGCTTAGTCCATACAACAGTATATGAGAAAAAGGGCTTAAATGTACTAAAAAACAGATTACACCTAAGTCCCTTTTCTCATATACACTTGCATGGACTAAGCCCGCTTTGGAATTCGGGTCTTCTATTGTATTCAGTTTGAACTCCAAATTGAATTTTTTTTTCATCCTCTCCCAATAATTAAAAAATCGAATAATTAATAATTTTTTCAAATCCTACAGGTCGAATCCATTTTTTTTTAAATCCGACCTGGGGTTCAAATTTATGAAGAAAAATATTGAGAAAAGATTCGAATTCGCCTAAAATATTGCAATAAAATTGATTCACCATCTGATTTAAAAAATTGAAAAGTTTGTTATTTTTTACATTGAAAAAATAATTGAAAGAAAATATTTTTGTAATTTTTTGAATTTCTGCTCATATAATATTTTTAAAATTTAAAAAATAATTTGAAAAATTAATTCACCATCGTATTTAAAAAATTATAAAAGTTTGTTATTTTTTCAAGTTTATTGAAAAAATAACTGAATTAAAATATTTTCGTAATTGTTTAATTTCGGTCCATATAATATTTTTTCGACTTTTAACTTAAAAATACTATATTTTTATGGATTTTTGAATGAAAATTCAATTTTTTAATCTTTGAAAACGGAACCGTGACTTCTTAATGACTTTTTAGATGAGAAAATTGAATTTTTTTCTGAAATTACATACAATTTTGACGTGATTTTTGACATTATATCTCAACTTTTTAAGGCTTTTGATTCAAAAATGCAAATTTTTCTGATTTTCAGGTCTAAATTTTATTTTGATATGAAATGAGCCTTCTGGACATTTTTAACCAAAGGTAATGTGTTGTCAAGTCCTTTTTTAAATGATGTGACTTTTTTTAGTTAGACCTTTCATTCGAAATTATGACTCTTTTTCGCGACTTGAAATTTTTAAATTAAACATTTCATTGATTGACCTGGAATCAAAACTTACCTTTAATTTTCAAATGACTTTTTAGTTTTATGGTTTACTTCATTTCAGAAATTTGATTTGGAAACAAATAAAAATTGTTCCAAAATTGTTGAAAAATTTTTCAAGTTTTTGAAAAAATTTATTTTCATAAAAAAAAATGTAAAAAAATTTGCTCCCTGTAGGTTTCGAACCCCTATCATCCGGGGTGAGAATCCATGACGTAGTCAACTCAGCTACGTTGCTGTTGTTGATACTATCCACAAAAAAAAAATTCAATTCAGCAATTTTTTTCTAATTTATTGACTTGAATTGTTTCAAATTTGTGTCAATTTTTTTTATTGATTTAATTAATTTTTATTTTCTGCCCATATAATTTTTTAAAATTTTAAAAGTAAGTAATCTAAACACAATTTAGCATGATCAAATACCCCACGTGGATTCAATAATTTTTTTCAACTTTATATTCAATTTGAACCCCAGGTTAAATTTGTTTTTTGAATCTCTCCTATTAATTAACAACTCCGCCAATAATTAAATTTTTTCAAATTATAGAAGTCATAGATATCCATTTTTTGAATGCTTTTGAACCCCAGGTGACGTCAATTTTTTCATATCCTTCCTATGGCTTCTGATTGGTCAAAATTATTAAACTTTTTCGGATGATATTAATTACCAACTCCATCACCTCGCATTCATACACATTGCAATTAATGGATAATTTATAAAAAAAAAAAATTGATTTTGGAGGTTGAATCAATCTTTATAATTTGTATTAAAAAATTTTTTTCAATTTTTTGCAATTGAAAGAAGGGTTGAAACAAATAAAAATTGTTCCAAAACTGTTGAAAAATTTTTCAAGTTTTTTTAAAAATTTATTTTCTTGAAAAAAAATATTTTAAAAAATTTGATCCCTGTAGGATTTGAACCCCTATCATCCGGGGTGAGAATCTATGACGTAGTCAACTCGGCTATGTTGCTGTTGTTGATACTGCCCACAAAATTCCGCACATAAGTCATTACAGGTCTTTCAATGGTTGAAATTTTCCAAAACTTCACTTTGACTTTCTCGGAGGAATATCTCGAAAACGAAGCCGTTTCAGCAAAAATCGAAGAGAACCAAAATTGTAGCCCGTAAAATTTGCTATCGTCAATGTGTCATTAGATTTTCGATTTGACCCACCCTTTTCGAAATATTTTCAAAAAACAACGTTTACAGCAAACCACTTTCTGATTGGCCAAACGGAAGCCGAAATTTGCCAAACTTTGAGGCGAATTTTCTCAACTTTGAAGGCGACTTTTTCCAAACTTTATGCGCGCTAAACCTTCTCCTCGTCAAGGGCTATCCGACGGCGCCACCCTCCACCCTCAACTCGCCGGATCTTCGGAGTTTACCCGTGACAACGAAAACACCACTTCTCTTTATATAATAGATATTGATTATCAGACGACTAAATCAACATTTCCCATTTTTTTTTTAAATTTCACTGTATTTATATCAGTGGTGTAGAGAAAATTTAATCTCCCTTTATATGGATTAATCCCCCACGCTACTACTTATTCATGTTGAAAAATTGGACTCTTTTTTCTGATGGAAGCACAAAGATTTTTCCATAAGAAAAATGCCTCAATCTAGCATTACCAATTCATATAAATTCTTCTACTATTTTATTTTCTCGTAAAAAAGACGAAACTTGCTCCGGAAAAACCTTCGAATTACAGACTTCGTTCCCTTCCTCCTCTCCTCACACCTCATTAGTTCTGGATCGGGTCTAAATTCAAAATAAAATTCTTCATCCGTAAAGACGTCGCATATACATTAAATTAGGGTAATCGAAGAAACACCGTCGATTTGACTTTTCTGCTGCCGGCGAACCACCGCAGGGATATAATTACCACCCCTTTACCTCCTCATTGGGAATCTTCAAATTATACATCTTTAAACCGATGCGATATTTTTCAAAGGCATTCGCAGCACTGATCCCTGATCCGCGCAAACGTGTATATATAGTCGTTCTGTTACACGAGTCGCGACAACTTTTCTCACGACTTTATGCTCATTCCGAATCAATGAACTTACGATGGGAATATCATGAAGTTCTTTTTATGGCACAGCGAACCGTTAAAATAACCACTGCCGTCCAAAGATAATATTTGATCAACGAATTGACATTAATTTGACGCACGCGACCTACCCTTAACCACTTTTAATCCTGTCTTTATCGCGTAATTCGTTCGTCTTTGCTGGCGTAATGTCGCCTTGCCAAAATACGTGTGCGACCGGAATCCGGATTAATATGTACCTATGTCTAAAAAGGACACCCATTGGTTGTACGTATAATTTGTAACCTGGTTTCGCTTGCGATCCGATCTCATCTTAATGAAGAATATTATTTTGTTTCGTCGATGGCACAAGTATGCCTATAGGGTCATTCCATGTCAGTTCAACCACAAAGTGGAAAGTGGGGTCTTGAATTTTTTTGATTTTTTGCATGTTTGTAGAGCTCGATGGGAGATGTCGAATGCCGCAAACCGGAGCTTCCAAAGTCTTTTTGAAGGGGAGCTACGAGCACTCAAAGTTTTAAGGTGAGGTGGGATATGGTAAATTTCGAACGTGGATAACTCGGAAACGGTGATAGGTAGAAAACTGAAACTTTTTACAATGTGTAAGGCCTTTGATGAGCTTTTTGGTGATTTTTTTAAAATCAGTGTTACCACTTTTTTTAACGCCGAAAATTAGCTGTAAAAGTTGAAAAGAGCTGTTTCTACATGAAGGACACCTTCAAAAATTCTGAAAAAAATATATATGATACAACTTTTTGTACTGATTAACATATATAAAAACTGGGATGGCGTTATTTTTTAAACTCGTTTTAAAAAATTTCAAAGTTTATGCTAAAACGTAATTTTTTATCCTAATTGCTGAAAATTTCCAAAATTGATTAAATTACATTGTTTTTACCGAATTTTCATCAATATTAAAAATTAGTGATCAGAACTATTTTTTACAAGTCGATTCTGGGTGTTATGTATTGTATAGGTACCTAGGCTTTTTTCACATTTTCCCTTCAAGACCGCCATCCTATTCGAAAATATCATTTTTGAACAGAATGTAACTGAAAAATAATTAAATTTATCATGAAAAAGAAAGTAATAAGTACAGCACTAAGAAATGCTGCATAGACACTGAAGGTGTTTCTTATAAATTAACAAGCTAAGATCGGAATTTTATGCTGTACTTATTACTTTCTTTTTCATAATAAATTTAATTATTTTTCAGTTACATTCTGTTCAAAGATGATATTTTCGAATAGGATGGCGATCTTGAAGGGAAAATGTGAAAAAAGCCTACCTATACAATACATAACACCCAGAATCGACTTGTAAAAAATAGTTCTGATCACTAATTTTTAATATTGATGAAAATTCGGTAAAAACAATGTAATTTAATCAATTTTGGAAATTTTCAGCAATTAGGATAAAAAATTACGTTTTAGCATAAACTTTGAAATTTTTTAAAACGAGTTTAAAAAATAACGCCATCCCAGTTTTTATATATGTTAATCAGTACAAAAAGTTGTATCATATATATTTTTTTCAGAATTTTTGAAGGTGTCCTTCATGTAGAAACAGCTCTTTTCAACTTTTACAGCTAATTTTCGGCGTTAAAAAAAGTGGTAACACTGATTTTAAAAAAATCACCAAAAAGCTCATCAAAGGCCTTACACACTGTAAAAAGTTTCAGTTTTCTACCTATCACCGTTTCCGAGTTATCCACGCTCGAAATTTACCATATCCCACCTCACCTTAAAACTTTGAGTGCTCGTAGCTCCCCTTCAAAAAGACTTTGGAAGCTCCGGTTTGCGGCATTCGACATCTCCCATCGAGCTCTACAAACATGCAAAAAATCAAAAAAATCCAAGACCCCACTTTCCACTTTGTGGTTGAACTGACATGGAATGACCCTATAGCTAATCAACTGCTGTAGGTCTAGGTATAGGGGTCGTGATGTGTTCTGATGGAATTACGTGTGCTTGGGTGAGAGATAGCTCCTTTGTTGTTGTCTAGTTGACCAATGAACATACCAACTCCCTATTTTTAAATAAAAGAGCTTTTTTCTGCTTAGTCTTGGAGAACTTTCTGGCTCGATGCTCGTTATAACAAAAAATGTCTCTATTCTTTATCAGTGAGTGGTCACTGGTTAGGAAAACTGGATTTTACACGTGCCTAGTGGAAGAATTTCTGCTCGTTTTTTTGTGAAGAGCAGTTGCATATTCAAAAATACCTTAAGGTACCTACTTTTTATGGTCGTTTAAAGAATGCCTTCGTAGATTGGCAATAATTTGTTCGGACGAATTTTTGTATAATTTTTCATCATCAAGTATTGGTAATTATAGGTAAGGTTACCATTTCAAATTCCCAGTTGCTTGAATTTAAACGTGACTGCAAAAAATAAAAATTAAAACCCTTATAATCAAAATATCAATTGTATTGAGTTATTTTTTTTGATTTTTGACGAATTTTTGAAAATTAAAAAATTTTCATTTTTCATAGCTTTGTGAAAATAGCATAATTTTACAAAATCGATTTCCTGAATAAGCGAAGAGCGGCCACCCTGAAAAAATGTCTAAAATATACGGTTTTTTATGTAGAATTTTGCTGCGTACCTATTTGGTTTTGGCCATTTCGTTATTCGTTGATAGTCCTGTCATTTGAGGAATTAACCCCCAAAAATTCAATCCTGATTTTTTTTCGCATTTTACGTTCGTAATGGTTCACTACACAACATACTAAAATGGGCACCCCCATAACCCTCCGCTACCCTCGGGGAAGGGGTAAATGTCTGCTGAAAACCGGTTTTTTGTGAATATTTCCTCAAATAAGCCTCAAAATTGAAAAATAGTCATGAACAATCTTATTCTACGTGTAATTTCCTACCAAAAAGTTTTTTTGTTTTTTTTCAAAAACACTCACTTCCTTGACCGAAAATTAAGGGTAAAAGACACTTATCTTCCAAAAATTTACAGCATTTTTTGAAAAAATCGAAACTTTTGTGAATATCTTCTCAAATAAAATAAGCCTCAAAATGGAAAAATGGTTATGAACAATCTTATTCTACGTGTAATATCCTATCAGACAGGTTCATTTTTTTTTTTTGAAAACAGTTACTTTTTGCCCAAAATTGAAGGGTGAAAAACGCCTATTTTTCCAATATTTACAGTATTTTTGGAAATGATGAAAATACGGAGTTGAAAGTACCCAAAATTATACCAGTAAAGTGTAATTTTTTAATACATGCTGGTAGGGATTCCAAAATAAGTCACCGCAAGAATTTCAACCCCTACCGTTAATTATAAGGGAGGTTATTGAATACTGGATTTAAAAAATCGAGGTTGTGGAAAGAAATGTTAGTGCTTATTATTGGCGATACGAAACATTTATTTGCGTCGCTAAGATTCAAAAACGATTTGTCAGTTAAGGGAGTTGAGAGGTGAGAGGTGAAATTCGAAATTTTGAACATTTTCATATTTGGTGTCAAAAGTTAGGTTTTTTGAAATGCCAATTACAATTTTGAGATTGTTTTTCACGAAAAATCAAAAAGAGCTCCGGAAGGGCACAGGAAAAAGGTAGGGGTTGAAATTCTTGCGGTGACTCCAGCATGTATAAAAAAATTACTCTTCACTGGTATAATTTTGGGTACTTTCAACTTCGTATTTCCATCGATTCCAAAAATACTGTGAATATTGGAAAAATAGGCGTTTTCACCCTTAATTTTTGGGCAAAGAAGTAGGTGTTTTCGAAAAAAAATGAACCTTTCTGATAGGAAATTACACGTAGAATATGATTGTTCATAACCATTTTTCCATTCTGAGGTTTATTTGAAGAGATATTCACAATTTTCAAAAAATGCTGTAATTGTTGGAAAATAGGTGTTTTTACTCTTAGGGCCAGTTTTACAATCACCTGTTATCTGCTAACGGACCGAAAAAATGTTTAACGGGCCAATCCTGGGCCGTTAATTTAACAGGTGATTGTAAAACTGGCCCTTAATTTTTGGTCAAGGAAGTGAGTATTTTTGAAAAAAACAAAAAACCTTCCGATAGAAAATTACAAGTAGAACAAGGTTGTTTATGACTATTTTTCAATTTTGAGGCTTATTAAAAGAGATATTCATGAAAAACCGGTTTTCAGCAGACATTTACCCCTTTCTTTGGGGTAGCGGAGGGTTATGGGCGTACTTGAAGCCTCGAAATTCACTTTTTTCGCCATGAAAAATCAGTGAAATAAGCGAATTTCGAGGCTTAAGTAAAACGATCGCAAAAAGGGTGTTTATCCGGGGTATTTTGACCCGTTGAATAACACCAATATGGGATTGGTTTTTTCATTTAGCAATTTCTTTCTGCATAAAACGCTCAGAATTTGAAAAATCTGCTAAAATAACAACATTTCTGTACAGGTTTTCGCAATTTCCGGCCCTTAGTTCAACGAAATGGTCAAAACCAAATACACAGCAAAATTCAGGGTGTCCATTCTCTGGAAAGCCGAGGAAAGTCTGGAAATTCTGGAAATTTCTCTTGAATTTTTCGAAAATCCAAAAAAAGGATGTTTCTTTGCTCATTTTATGGTATAAATTTTCCAAAAAATTTCCAAATTATTACGTCTTCTATCTGATTTTTTTATTCGTCATTTTTTTGACCGTAATGTACCATAAAATTAATACTCAAAATACATGTCTTCGTTCATTAAATTATGAATTATTCAAAAAAATATTCTCTTGCTGCACTCAGGGCAATTTACTCTCTTTTTTTCAACAGAATTTATTTAAATCTAGTTTTTTGGAAACTTAGTTTTCATTTTTAATAAGCTGTGATGAGAAAGAAATGCCATGATGTCCTTGACCACGGTGTTGAGAAAAGGGGAAGGGAATGGAAAATTATGGCCATGCTTTGGAAAACACGAATGAGGGAAAAGTGGTAAATTTTCATCTTTTGAAGATTTTTTCGCAAAAATCTTCGCCCTCGCTTTGCTCGGGCTCAACATGTTTGTATGTTTTCGTAAAATAATTTATATTTTACCTCCTCATTGATTTTTTCATTTATTGGTACAAACTAAAAAATTGCTGGAGATGGCGTGAATTTAGAAATTTGAGGCATGTGTTTTTCATGGGGGGGGGGGGGGTGAAGAAGGTTTTGAATTTTCAGTCCGGAAAAATCCGAATTTTCATTCGCTTGGTTTGGTAGACACCTTGGAATAGTTTGTTTCATTTTTCAAAACTAATTTTGCATTGGAATAATTAGTTTTTCCTTTTTATTTGATTTTTTTCTGTTGGTAATGAATTCAAATTTTCAAATTTTTGCGGTGAGGTAGAGTTGGGTGAGTTTTAAAATTTTCAGAATTAAATTTGAATCTTTTTGTTTGGCTCGAAGAGGAGCATCTAAAGATCTAAAAAGTATCTAGTGATTTCTGAAAAAAAAAAATCGTTAGACTCCATGCATTTTATACCATTCTTTTGCAAAATTTTGGGATGCAAGTACATCACGTGAAAAATCCCCCCCCCCCGCGCCTTGGTTTAGAAATAATATCATATTTAAAAGGTCTGGAAAAATTCGAAAAATTAGCCTGCAAACCCTGGAAAAGTCAGGGAAAATAATTTCTGAAATATAGTGGACATCCTGAAATTCTACATAAAAACACGTATATTTTAGTAATTTTTTCAAGGTGGTCGCTCTTCGCTTATGTGGCGTTTTTTACAATTGAAAACTTTAAATAGCCGAAAAAACGTGAAGGAGTGAAGCAACATTGTTGAAAAAATTATCATAAATACAGGGATCGGAGCGAGGTACTTTTTTATGAACTTAGTTACTATTTTCACCTTTGGTTACTATTTGTTCATATTTTCACCCAAAAGTTCATAAAGGTTACTATTTTCATCTCTAGGTTCATATTTTTGAAAAAATTCTGATCAATTACAAAAAAAAAATTGTGTTTAGTTGTCGAACATTTATTTCTAAATTAGATATACTTAGGTATGCCAGCCTTGAAACATGAAAAATGTCATTTTTTTGGCATTAGATACCCACTTTTTTCATAGCTTTGCCCTCACTTCGCTCGGGCATGAACAAATTTACGTTTTACTAAACTATTTGAGGAAACAGTACGAAATAAGGCTCTTTTGATACTCCGGGTTTTTATACTTAATTTGTACCTTTCCCAAAAAAAGCTTCCGACTTACTATGTTTATTATCATTTTTTGCTGCTTATTAACATCAGAAGTGACCTAGGGCAATGGCATCGGAAAGTAGGATAGAACGGATAGAACGGGGTATTGAACAATACGAAAAAAATGGCTTTTGGGTATAAAAATTCAATTTTTTCAAAGCTTTACCCTCGCTTCGCTCGGTATAAATTAAATCTGAATTAAGTTCCTATGTGAAGTATTTAAGGCGACGCGACAGTGCCAATAAAATTCCTCTTTTCTTCCCCCTTCTAAAATTTTTTTCGTATTTCAAGTTTCTGTACCAACTTTGCACCTTTCCAAAAAAAAACTAGTGACGCCACTGACCTGGGGTTTAGCCCTCCCAGACCCATTCCCCTAAATCCGCCTATGTACTCAGGAACATTTGAAGTCTGCAGAGCCACTCAAAATCGAAGAAAAAACTCATCTGAGAACGTCTGAAATTCAGGACGAATTAACAAAGTCCTTGAATAGCTGTATTTGTACCTGTGAAAATTCTGTTTCTAGCTCGAAATCATAAAGATAAATTTAGGTATCTTAATTTTTCTCTTCTTGATTTTTTTCTTATATTTTTGTTTTTGATTTTTTTTTTTTCGTTTTCTGAGAAAAAAAAGCATTTTGACGATTTGACGAATTCAATTTTCAAAATGGGGGGATGGTTAAATTGATGAAAAAATTGTTTAAATTGTTATTTTTGGTTCATATGTATTTGGTTTAGGGTGTCTACCGGTCGCGAAAGTCGCGAAAGTCGCGAAAAAGTCGCGAATTTAGATTTAGGTCGCTGAAGTTGCGAAAAAATCGCGAAATTGACCCAAAATTCATCAAAAGTCGCGAATTTTTCCGAAATTACTTCCATTTTTTTCGCCTTTTACAAAACAGAAAAAGTAAAAAAATTTCACCTTTTTGAACATTTTTTCTAAAAATTTTCGCCCTCGCTTCGCTCGGGCTCATAAATTTTAAAATCCCATTCTTAAATTATATGCCTCTTCTCTTCCCTTTTATTTCAGACAATTGAATATTTTGAAGCGGAAAAATATGCTCTTGTGGGAGACTAAGTAGCGATCACGATTGGGAATTTCAAAGGTAATATTGTGTCCATTGTCAGGAAAATCTAAAATAATTGGAGAATTTTGGAATTTTCCAAGGGATGTTTTAAAGGAGAAAACCATTTGGAAATATGTCTTTTTTTTGCTGTTTTTTAAATAAATTTTTCGAAAAAACTTCGCCCTCGCTTCGCTCGGGCCAAATCTGCTAATATTTCAGGCTTTCCATGTATTTATTTCTCAATAATCATTTAGCAATTTTATCCGTTCTAACATGATTTTTCGTAAAATTTTCACCCTCGCTTCGCTCGGGCAGTAACTACTTTTCTTCTTTACCATAAAATAACTCACTTTTGGAAAATTTTTGTGAAAAATTGTCTTTTTTCAAAATTAAAGACGTATTTTCTTCCGCGTATAAACTTTTTTCGATAATTAATTTGATCTCGTTGATTTTGGTGGTGAGGGGGGGGGGTGGTCAAATTGAGAGATAGATACTAGATACCTTTAAAAAAGGTCGCGAAAAAGTCGCGAAATTTGATTTTTAAAAATTGGTAGACACCCTGTAGGTTCATAGTTTGCTCAAAACAGGTTCTTAAAGTTACTATTTTTTTTGCGGAATATCGCTCCGATGCCTGTAAATACACCTCTACGAGATTCCTTGACTTCCGTTGAAATTAAAAATTCTTGAAAATAATGCAATAAAGTGGCCATAACTTCGATAGGGAGGGGGGTAGGGTTTAGGAGCCCAAACGCGCCTGGGACCAAATTCACTCCCTATCCGGCCATACCCTTAGAAATAAATTTCAGCACCTGAAATTTTGAATATGGGGTCCTTTTATGATGTACTTTAAATTTAATTTTGTTCCGGATCAAAATTTCACTTCGAGTTGGGTTACCTTTCTCCTTACAATAGGCTCTTCTAGATATACCTACCTATCAAAGGTGCTATGGGACAGGACCCAGAATCCAGAAAGTTGATAAAAACAATGTATCGCGCCGCAAAGGCCAAATATACTCGTATATCTTCGCATCGACACATGCTCGCCAGTTCTCGCCATCGTCATCTCGCGGTGTACATAATAAATTGATCGTTGCAATACATATTAATGCGCACGTAGTACAACATAAACCTGGCAAATATATATGAAAGGAAATATGTAGGACAAATGAGATATGCTAACAGGATCACTGCTGTGTACATTGAGAATAAAGCAGTAAATATATGTAGTTTTGTTTGAGGGGATTCCGATCGTTCTATTGAAAGTGTAACCTAATTAGAGGGGTTAACCCCCGAACTGCCTTACTCTATGCTACACATGTTATTTAGTTATCGGATGCCAAGTGTAGCCAGGCGTTATGGACAACGCAGACACACACAGACGAACGTCGACAAGCGACGGGGCAGGCACATCACAGAGGCAATGGTGACGACGACGACGTGGGGGCGCTTTAAAATGGGATTAATTCAGGGTTGTACATGCGTGTAAATTGTTCGTTCGTCCTCGACTAAGTTCATTATAATAATTGTTATCCCTTATACCGAGTTTCGGCACTATGATAATTCTCAAGCTTTCGCCACTACGAGACGAATTAACTTATTCCTGTTTGGTGCCAATATTGCTGCTATGCTGTGGCCTGCGTAATCATCTCTGTCTCGTTCGATCCCTTCACCCTGCTCCACCTATTTACTTCCATCAACGATGTTCAGCTCATCTTGCATTGCAAATACCCTGCTCAACTCTTTCTCGCCCATCAGCACCACCGAACTCTATCCTGAGACCTGAGATAATAAGTAAATTATCTTGGAAAGGTACAAAGGTAAAAATATAATTCAAATTCCAAGCATCGCGTAGCTCAACTAACGTTGCACAGAAATTGATTCGAAAAAGGAAATCCAAATCGGGTTTCATCCTTTCTGCTTTTCATATCGCTCAAATTTACTACGTTTTTCTCTTTTACTCCGGCAACTCGCACCCTATCGCAAATGAAAACAGAGAGGAAAAAAAAACGAGTTTTGATGAACTAAAAAACGAATAATTTTATCTCTTTTTTTTTCGACGCAGCTCTTTTGCATTTCTGATAGGCTTACATACATTTACATTATTAGAAAACAGGGTCGGGCACGGGTAGCGTAAAATTTCTGTAAATGATACAAAGGATCACGAGACTGTGTAGCAGTTTACTAACGCCCCGCCGATTCATTGAAAATCCCACACAGAAATGAAATTGGATTTATTTTGAATTCTCGATGAGTTAGCGCGACCACGTTCGCATGGTCCGACTTTTTCTCAAAAGATTATTTTTACCAACCCTTTTTTTTTATGTTTCGTTCGCGTTCGATTTGTATTTACCTAACCCTATAATCATCTTTTGCGCGTTCGTATTGTGTAATTCCAGCTTCCAAGGGGTTGCTAAAATTTCAATAGAGGCTCAATTATTGGTGTTGGGTTTCGAGATATTGTTGACGTATCGTCGGTCAGAATGCGGTGAACGTGCAGGCGTTTTATTTGCCACTTTATTAATTGCTGCCACGTCTTGTGGGTGTGATGGAGCGAAAGGGTGAATTTATACTTTGGCTGGGTCGAGCAATTTGCTGGGGTTTTGTTTAAATGTATCGGTGGTGGCGGTGCGAAATGTGGAAGGGAGGGATCAAGGTTGGTTGAAGTTTTGCAAGTATTTCGAAGTATGTGTACTCTATTTAAAGCTGGTATTCATTTTTGATTTTTTTTTTTTACGAATATTTGGAAATGTAATCGGTTGAATCGTGTTGAAATTATGAATAAAGGCTAGAAGATTGTTGCGAATTTAGGAAAATTTAATGGTTTCTGTAAAAATTGACAGAAAAAGTATGAAAATTTTAAGAGATCTATGCTCGTTGACATTTGCAGATTTTTCAAGGAATTCAATGTAATGTACCTAGTAGGTAATTTTCAAAGGTTTATTTAGAAATAAGAAACATTTTAAAGTTGCAGAACCACAATTCGACTTTCAAATTTTCAAATATTTTTTCAATCAGTACGTATTTCAGTAATTTTCTTTTATCGGAAATTATATTTTATTTTGACAATTTTTGTAGCATTTCTAAGTGTATTTTCATGAAATTTTTTATTAGCCTTTTATAACATTTCTGAGTGAATTTTTTATTTTGTGCAAAAATATTATCTCAGGGTGCCCATTTACTGAAAAACCTGGAAAACCGGGAAAAGTCAGGGAATTTTGGAATTTTCTCTAGAATTTTTTGAAAATTCAATAAAGGATACTTCAATTATTTAGAAAAGTGTTTCTTTTGCTCATGTTATTTTAGATTTTACAAAAAATGTCGCCCTCGTTTCCCTCGGGCCAAATTATTACATATTTTTTCTGATTTTTTTATTCATCATTTTTTGTTGACATTATGTTCAATAAAATTGATATTTAAATGCATGTCTTCATCTATTAAATTATGAATTATTCAAAAAAAATCCCTCTCTACGCTCGGAGTAATGGAAAAGTGGTGAATTTTCATCTTTTGAAGATTTTTTTTCGAATAAATTTTCACCCTCGTTTCGTTCGGGCCCAGCACGTTTATAGATGAATTTATAACTTTGAGGCATGTGTTTTTCCTTTTTTGAAGGGAAGGGGAGGGGGAAGGGAGGTAGGAAGGCAATAAATTGTGAAGAAAATTTTGAATTTTCAGTTGCTTTGAATGCTTAGTTTTTCCTTTTAATTTGAAATTTTTTCTGCAATACATCCAAATTTCCAAATTTTTGTGATGAGGAGGAATTGGGTGGGTTCAAAAATTTTTAGAATTGAATTTGAATCTTTTTTTGGTCCGAAAAGGAACATTTAAAAATCTCGTAAAAAGTGCCTAGTGATTTTGAAAAAAATTGATAGACCCCATACATTTTATATCATTCTTATGAAAAATTTCGGGATGTTAGTAGTAAGTACATCACGCAAAAACTTACCTCCTCCCCCCCTGGTTTACGAATATCATATTTAAAATGTCTGGAAAAATTAGAAAAATTGGTCTGGAAAATCTGGAAAAGTCAGGGAAAATCATTTCTGAAATATAGTGGACACCCTGTATCTGTTTTTGATAAAAATTTCTTTATTTTTTTTTTATGTCTAATTTGATGATGCAAGTACCTAGTAATTCTTTGCAATTACGACAGAGAAATAACATTAAAAAGAAAAAAACGCGTCATTTTCTAAAAAAATTACAATTTTTAATGTAAAATTGGGTATTGTTTTTAGTATGACTTTTAATTTGTGGTAACAACTTTTTTGACTCAGTTTTCGAAAATGCGTTTTCTCAAACATCAAAGTACCTACCTACATAGTTTGAAGAATTTCCTAGGATTTTTTTACCATTGCTCAAAAATGACATTTTTTTTAGAAGTTGGTACTCAAAATCCAGAAAGTTGCCTTTAATTTTCTGAAACCAATAATAATTTTGGGTAAAAATTTCCATTTTCAGAAAAAATTGTAATTTTCAATAAAAATCATATTTCTTTAGAAAATTTATTTTCCAAAAAATTCCCATTTTCCTTCTAAAATGATCATTTTTAGTAATGATTTTCATTTTCTGGTTTTGACCACAGTACTATGCTCTCAAAAAACCAATTTTTTATAGCATAAAAATTTGAAAAAAGTGGGACGTATTTTCAACTGTTTTGGTCCATTCTAGCCTATCAAAGAATTTTTGGCTTAGCTTTCGAAAACACGTCTTTTCAAATATTAATTTACTTTGATGAATATCCTAGACTTTTTTATATCATTGGACCAAAATGACCTTTTTTGAAAAGTATCTTACGTATGGTACCAAAATCCAGAAAGTATACCTTTTTGTAACTGAGATCGCCATTTTCTGAAAACCAATAATAACTTTTGGTAAAAATCATCAAATTAATAAAAATTATCATTTTCTAAAAAAAAAAAAACAAGTTGTCCACTTTCTGGAAAACATCAAAACCCTGGAAAAGTCCGGAAATTTCGAAAATCTCGAGAAATCAGAGAAATGTCGGAGGGAATTTTGTAATTCTTTTTGAAATTTTTTTTAAATCCTAAATAAGGATAAAGCATCTAGAAAAGTGTTTCTTTATTTATTTTTGAATAAATTTTTCAGATAATTTCTCCCTTGCTCCGTTTTGGCCAAACTGTTTTATCTCTTGACTGAATTTTTTATTCATCATTTTTTGTTGACCGTGATGTCTGCGTACAAAAAATTGATATTTAAATGTAGGTACTCTATCATTTTGAATCAGTGGTCAGAATTGCAGCATAGGAAACATCTGTGAAATTCTTTGATTTTCAGCGGATTTTCGTTGATTTTTCAAACAATTTCGCCGATTTTTCAGCGAAATTTAGAGATTTTATTGACTTTTCAGTGAATTTTCACTGATTTTCCAGCAATTTTTTCACTCATTTTGTACTGTGCTGCAATTCTGACTGTTTTTTTTTTTAGTGATTTTTGATAATTTTCACTGATTTATAAATGAGAGAGTATGTCTTTGTCCATTAAGTAAATTACGAAATTTTTCAAAAAAAAAACACTTTTTGTTACAGAATTCATCTTATCTACTCTTTTTTTTAGAAATGTACCTACTTTTTAATCAGCTGTGATGAGAAAAGAATGCCTGACCATGAAGTTGAAAAATAAAGAGAAGGGAACGTAAGAGAATTCGAAATCATTGGTCACGTTTTGGAAAACCACTATGAAACTCAAAGAGGGGAAAATGATGAATTTTCAACTCTTTCAGGACTTTTTCGTAAAAATGTTCGTCCTCGCGTTGCTCGGGCTCAACACGTTGAAATATCTCAACAAAACGATTGATATTTTACCCCTTCATCAATTTTTTATTTATTGGGACAAGCCGAAAAAATTGCAGGAACTGTCGTAGAATCTATGAATTTGAGGCACGTATTTTTTGAGGGGGGGGGGGAAGGACAATAAATTGGGAAGAAATTTTAGAATTTTTATTTTTTAGCCCGGGAAAATACGAATTTTCCTTCCCATGATTTGGTAGACACCCTTACATACGTAATTTGTTTTATTTTTCAAAAGTTTATAATTTTGCATTGAAATACTTGGTTTTTCTTTTCTAGGTATTTGAATTTTTTTGTGTAAGAAATTCAATTTCTCAAGTTTTGTACCCGGGGGGGGGGGATTTTTAGAATTGAATCTGAGTCGTTTTTGTTGCCAGAAAAAAGAGCCTCTAAAAATCTCGTAAAAAGTACGTAGTAATTTTTGAGGAAAAATTCGTTGGACACTATGAATTTTAAATAACTCTTCGCCACTCCTTCAACCATAAATAACATACTACGTAAAATGTCTAGAAAGCTTCGAAAAATTGGTCCTGAAAAATTTCATGTATACATAATAAAAAATTTCCATTTTTCCCATAAAATTATCATTCTGAGTTATATTTATTTTTTCGTGATTAAAAATTTCTATTTTCTGAATTTCTTGACTACTGCGTGCCTTCAAAATAACCAAAAAAACATGTTTTTGAGATTCTAAACAATAAATTTAATAGCAGAATTGGACGCAATGCTTAAAGAATTAAAGGTTCTTTGGTACAGAAAATTTCTATTCTCAGAGACAATAAGATACGAT
This sequence comes from Pseudococcus viburni, assembly GCA_033439095.1. Taxonomy (NCBI): domain Eukaryota; kingdom Metazoa; phylum Arthropoda; class Insecta; order Hemiptera; family Pseudococcidae; genus Pseudococcus; species Pseudococcus viburni. The sequence continues at coordinate 956,988 of JAVBJF010000104.1, read as the reverse complement.
TTTAATTGTGATATTCTGATATTATGAACTCGAATGCATTATTTTTTCGTCAAGTGATTGGACCAATTTTTTTCTTCCAATCAATAGAAGTATGTTATGAATTTGAAGATATCAGAATATCACAATTAGCAACTAGTTGCACAGACGTACCTACCTACAAAATTTTCAAAGAAAATTTTGAAATTTTGAAAACAAAATGATTGTGAATTTTTCAAACGATAAAAAAATCAATTCGAGGTCAACGTAAATTCCATACAGTGTAGCACGTCACGATTTATAACTGGCTGCACTGACGTACAAAATTTTCCAAAAAAAATTCCAAAATATGCTTCTAGTGATTAAAAAAAATACATAATATTTTCAGGCGAAAAACTAATCAATTCAAAGTCGATATAAATTCCGTTTTTGGAATTTTATGATTTGTTGTTGGCTGCACTGGTGCATAAAATTTTCAGTTTTTTTCAAAATTCACTTTCAGTGGTTGAAAAAAAATTTTGTTATCACTCGATGAAAAAATAATCATTCCAGCTTAGTGAAAATCTCATATTATTGGAATATTGCAATCCGCAACTTTTCACCCCCCTGGTAGCAGTCTGAGTTTTGATCAGAGAAGGATGGTGATGGTTTAGGGAGATGTAGAAACTCAATTGCATCTTTTAAGCGCTAAGAAGGTTTCTCGCACAATTTTGATTGACTAAAAATCACAAAAAACAGGGGTTTTTTCAAAAGGAGGTGCATTTTGAGCACCTCCTGCTCCTCTCCTCTTGTCCCTAGGGGGCTCAAAATTTTTTTGGGAGGTCTCCCACTCAAAGTAAACCACCTCACCAGATTTGGTCAAAATCCAAGATATGTTCTATTTCACTCCACCACCCTAGTAAGCATAGGTATCAAATGTCGATGAGAAATTTTTGGGAAATTCTAAACAGTGAAATGAGTTATTGGAAAATTAGAAAAACTAGACACACTGTGTCAAAAGAGCGGACTTCCTATTATATACAAACTAGAATTGAACTTGTGAAGCTCAACTTTCAATGCACGTATCAACTTCGAAATTTAATCATCTCTTCCTCTATACACATTCTAATTACTACGGAAATTTCAAGTCGATCGATCAACTCTGACTTGAGTTATGGTGTCACAAAAAAGACCTTTAAAACTTCAAAGCTCAGCATTCCTTGCTCAAAATTTAACCTAAAAAATTAGGTTTTCTCCTGCACGATCTACACGTACTGTAAAAATTTCAAAACGATCGGTTCAGTTAAACGAGAGAAATCAAGTCGGAAAAATTGACATATTACAAGCTTTTGAACTTTGAACTCATTTTTCTCGAAAACGTGAGATTTTAAGAAAAATTCATGAGAAATAGAGCTTGGCATTCCTAACCATTTTTTTTGACCTCCATTTTTCTCTACAATGCACCGTTTCCGAGATATTTTTGAATAACTGAATAAATTTGGGCTTCAAAAGCTCAGCTTTCTATGCACAGATCGCCTTCCAAATTCAATCAGATTTTCTCCTAAACACATTCCTATCACCATAAAAATTGCAAATCGATCGGTCGATTTTATTTATCTTGTCAGAGGGAGGTTTCAGAAAAATGAGCTTTGGAGTTTCAAAGCTCAGCTTTCTATGCACAGAGTTACACCAAAACATAATCAGTTTTTCTCCTGTACGATGTAAACTTACTGTAAAAATTTCAAAACGATTGGTTCAGTTGAACGAGAGAAATTGAGTCAGAAATATTGACCAATCACAACCCTTCCAACTTTCTTGAAAATGGTGAGCTTTTAAGAAAAATTCATGAGAATCAAAGTTGTAGAGCTTAAAATTCCTAACCATCCGTTTGGTCACCGCTTTTCTCTACAATGCACCATTTTCGAGATATTTTCGAAAACTAAATAAACTTTGAGCTTCAAAAGCTCGACTTTCATTGCACGGATCGATTTCAAAATTTAAGCAGCTTTTCTCCTGTACACGTTCTAACCACTGTAAAAATTTCAAGTCGATTGGTCAACTCTAACTTGAATTGTAGGATCACAAAAATGAACTTGAAAGCTCCAAGCTCAGCTTTCTATGCACTGAATTGAACCAAAAAATTATCATTTTCTCTCTTGCACGATCTACACCTACTACAGAAATTTCGAAACGATTGGTTCAGTTACACGAGAGATATTGAGGTGGAAAAATTGACCAATCACAGGCCTTCCAACTTTGAGCTCAAGCCTGATAAGGAATTTTTGATGAAGATTTTATCTGCCGACCACTGCCTCAAAGGGGCCATAAAATCAGTCTTTGTGTTGGTCTAAAAATGCCGACCTAGCAGGTGGTATTGCAAGGGTTCAAAGAAAAATATTTTATCTGCCGACCCATTGTTGAGAAATATGATTAAATTGCATCAGAAAAGTTGACCAATCACAGGCCTTCCAACTTTGAGCTCAATTTTCTCGAAAACGGTGAGCTTTTAAGAAAAATTCATAAGAATCAAAGTTGTAGAGCTTGAAATTCCTGACTATCCTTTTGGCCTCCGTTTTCCTCTACGATATGCCGTTCGCGAGATATTTTCGAAAAACTGGATAAACTTTGAGCTTCAAAAGCTCGACTTTCAAAGCACGGATCGATTTCAAAATTTAATCAGCTCTTCTCGTGTACACGTTCTAACCACTGTAAAAATTTCAAGTCGATTGGTCAACTCTAACGTGAGTTATCGCGTCAGAAAGAAATGTCCCAAAAATGAGCTTTAAAGTTGAAAAGCTCAGCTTTCTGTGCACAGAATTGTACCAAAATCTAATCAGCTCTTCTCCAGCATGAACTACACCTACTGTAAAAATTTCAGCTCGATCTGTTCAGTTTAGCGAGAGAAATCGCGTCAGAAAAAAAAGGCTTCAACAAACAAACAAATAAATAAATAAATAAATAAATAAATAAAAAAACCCTTATGAACGCAATAGCGGATTCCCGCTAGAGCGGGAAGTCCGCTAAAAATCAAAATTGAATAACTCGTTGTAATTATTAATCATCATTCTCATTCTCCCCAAATTACGCTGCTGGCTTTAACAACCACTTTTCCAACTTTATGTTTTCATCATATGTTAAGAGATTTCTGAAATAGTATTGAAATAAAATCTACATTTTTCAGAAAAAAATTGAAATTGAAAAGAATTATGATACACCAATAAGCAAAAAAAAATCCTCATGCTTTAATATCAAATTCTCCTCTCCTCCCTTTCTTATAGGAAAAGAGCAGCTTATAGTCTTGAAAATAATGATGACTACTCGAAATCGCTTCTATGATTAATGATTCGTTTAATTTCGTATTATTCAATTCATCCGCACTCCTTCATTGCGAGAATTACCCGAAATGAGTACCTGCTCGACACCTTGTCCATCTATAAATTTGATTCGTGTCTAAAAACAATTCGCAGCATTATAAAAGTCCAAGTCGGTTAAAGCTGAGAAAAGGCAACACAGATGCGATAAGAGGGGTAAAAAAAAGAAAAGGCAAGCAGCTTCATTGTATTACATCCAATTATCTCTCATCACCTAAAAACGCGCGACATTACTGTACGCGGTACCTTGACGCTGGAGAATCAAAAAAGCAAAAAAATAACCTGCGCTCTGCCCCCCTGCCGGTGATAAGGATAAACGCAGGGTACCGGCGGGGGTTACACTCGTGTACCACGCCGGCGACGACCGACGAGAACGGTAAAACTGCAAAAACAGCAAAATAAAAGCTTAGAATGGGCGGGATTGTTGGAACTGCTGAACAAGAGTGACAATCAAGCAAAGTTAATTCAATCACTGAGGGAAAGAAATAGTACCCTTTGGGGGACACCCTTACATACGAAAGCGCCAGTTCTCTTACGCCCAAATGACTTCACCGGGGACTTTGTACGGTCGTACCGAGCTTACAGTTTACAAAGCTGTCGTCCCTCTATCTTTGATCTCTGCAGACTGTGTATTCCGGTTCTTCTTTTTCTCGGGTCGTCGTCGTATGTATACCAGAGCTTTTCCGCACTATTCCTGGAGCGCTATCTTTACGCAACTTAGATTTCCCTTTTACACGCAATGTAATTGTTAAAACACGCCTTCTCAATTAACACGTCCCTCCGATTGCTATTCACCTACTCGACTATGTGCGGTGTTATTTTATTATCGTACGAGGATTATTTCCTCGAATTCGACCGAGCTGTGTTTGTATAAGGATTTTTTTGGCGATGTGTAAATTTGATTATTAACCGGCATCTACGTGTTCTTTTTTACCCTCGGATCTTATATTGGTGGATTCGGTCGCGTGCCTGCTGTGCCTTGGCACAGATGTTCAGTCTCGAAAAAATTAACGATTTGTGGTTGAAAAATTGAGATGATAGTTTCAAAAATCGTAGTTTTATTAAAACAGGATAAAAAGTCATGAAAAATTTTCATAGACTGGTCATTCTTATTTTCAATGGTGCGATAATTTAATTGCAGTTTAACAAATCATTTTGAAATTTTTAAAATAATTAATTTGTAGAATTTTTTTTGTTTTTTGAACAGCTACAACTTTTCAAATTTTTCAAACCTTTTGACAATTTTTCAAGTTTTAGATGAATTTTTCTTTTTTTTTTTTGATTTGGATATTTTTTTCAAAAATTGACCAATTTTTAAAAAGTCATTCTATTTTTAGAAATTTATTTGGTTTTTAAAAAATTCTAATTTCTGAAAATTCGATATGTTTTTTAAAATTTCTATGCTTCAAAAATACCTCTTATCAATTGTACTTTAGGGATATTGTTCAAGTTTTGAAACTTATTCAATTTTTAGGATATTGATCAATTTTTGAAAAAATAGTCCAAGTTTTGAAAAATAGTCCAAGTTTTGAAAAATTTATCAATTTTTAGAAAAATGTCAAGGTTTTTGAAAAAAAAATTGTCGAAGTTGTAGGATACTGCTCAAGCTCTAAAAATTGTACAGTTTTTGCAGAAAACGATTCATATTTTGGAAAGGGCTTTTCATATCAACTCGAACCAAAAATGGAGTCAGGGCTTTTACAATTCTCCTTGATGGTCTATTCACATAACCACAATAATTTCCCTTCTAACCCTCCAGGGGCTGAGGAGTGGGCTTCGTAATTTTTATGCAATTCCAATTCTTTGCCAAATTACCCAACTTTTTGAAGGCTCATATCTCCAGATCGGTTGTACAGGGGCGGCGCAATGGGCGGGGGATGATCTCCCCTCGTCGATTTCCAGTCGGCAATTCGGCCAAATTTCGGAGATTTCAAATAATTCGGCAAAATCTCAGACATTTCGGCAAATTAAAAAAACGTTTGGAAATTTTGCAGCATAAATAATGAAAAACTGAGCCTTTTAAAATTTCAAGTTTACTGTCCTCTTTCAGAAATTACAATCCAACATTAAAACTACTTACTCCCCAAAACGAAATTTTTCAAAAATTTCGCCCTCGCTGCGCTCGGACTTACCTATTGTTTTTTTTTCTTCCATATTTTTAAAACAATCGAAATCTTACAAAAATGATTTTTTTCGGATTTTTCTTCAAAATTATTCCAACTAATTTTATCAAATTTTTTCTCATTAAAACTCATTTTCGATGTTTGGAAATCAAATTTTTCAAAAGATTCAGCCTCGCTGCGCTCAGCTCTGTTGTATTTCTTCTCAAATAATTTTTAAGGAAAATTGGCCGATTTTTTATTCATGTTAATTAATTTAAAACATTGTTTTATTTGCATTTTGAATTTAAGATCTTCTGCTTAAAATTTCCGCCTATTCTAAACGAGGTAGGTTAAGGAAATTCTATCGTTTTTTTTTTCAATTATACGTACAATGAAATTACCGAGGGAAAAATTCAGGCATGAGCAGAGTTGAGTCATTTATTTTTTCATGCAAGAAATTTTGTTGTTCATGAGCAGGGATGAGCAAGAATGGCTTTTAACAATGGAAATATATTCGAAAATCCAAGGAATAATTTCCAAACGTGAGCAAGATTAGAAATTGACCTAATCTTGAACATGATGTTACTTTTCAAGTTTTTGTTACGTTGATCTCTAAAAATTGTGTTTTTCCCCGTCCATGATGTTGCTTCGCATTGTTTTTGCAAAAAATTCTCAAATTTTTGAATTCTTATTCGGCATTTTTGAACCGCATACCCCCAAAAATTTGTGTTCGAACCGCCTCTAGTTGTACTTGGGCTGTTCGCGAGATTTGAAAGAGAATTGAAAGGAGATTTGAAAACAATTATTACTTTTTAAAAAGCTTAAAGTTGAACTTTGATGGTGAAAGCTCAACTTTCGTTATGAGTACAAAAGATGAAAGCTACCTAAAAATTTCACCTTTTTTTTCGATCAATAAACTTTCAAAATGGGATCCTCACACCCCGGGGGTACGGGGTCCACAATTTTAACAAAATTTCAATTAATTCGAAGGCGCTGAGTTCGAATATGTACTCTGTTTTTTCATCCGACCCCTCTGACCCCCCCCTCCCTCAAATAGCCTATAGCCTATGATAAAGTTAAAATTCAAAAAAAATGAAAAATAACGTGTGACCTGTCGTTTGTTGGGTTTTTGAAGGCACTGAGTTCGAATATTTGCTTATTTTTCGGATTTGACCCTTCAGTTCCCTTAACTCCCCCCCTCCAACATTTTGAAGAATAATATGTTAAGAAATGAGAATAGCCTGTGGCATATCGCTTCTCACTAATTTGAGGGCGTAGAATTCGAATATCGACTTCCTTTTTGATTCGACCCCCTTCTCATGCCCTAACCAAATTGAAATTGTTGTCTAATTTTTAAAAAGAGGCCAATCTTCGGAAAAAACGGCCAAATTTTTGGAAAATTATTTCATTTTTGAAAAATTATCCAATTGTTGGTAATTTGGCCATATCCTTAAAATATGTCCATGTTTTGAAAAATTTTCTAATTTTAAGTAAATCGTCAATTTTTCGAATACTATCCAACTATTAAATTCGTTCACTTTTTTTTACATAAAAAGGTCCAGATTTTGGAAAATCAATCAAGTCTTAAAAAATTTACCTATTTTTTGAACATTTGACAAATTATGAAAAATTTCCCAGTTCTTGAAAAATTGACCAGCTTTGGAAAAAGTTTTGACAGAGTGTCTAACAGGTCAAGCTATCCTGATAAGTCAAGCTTTTTTCAAAAAGGTCATGTCAGTCCTGAAAAGTCAAGTTTTTGACCAATTTACCCTAATACTCAAAAGGTCAAGCTTTTTTCAAAAATATAGCTATTAAAAATTACGTTTTTTTGAATTTAGTTTGTTTGTTAAAATTTTAATTTTCTATAAACACCTACAAGCATACAAATGTATCGATTTTTTTGGGGGTGGGGAGGTAGGTAGGTACTTTCGTAGAGACTCATAACTTGGGAGAGGGGAGGATTGCTCGGAAAAGTCATGCAAAAAGTCATTCCAAAAGGTCAAGCTAAGTAAAGCTTTTTGGTCAGCAAATTTCGTTAAACACCCTATTTGAAAAATTGTCGCAGAAGATTAAAAAATTATTCACTTTTTGTGAAATTCTCCATTTTTTTTTTTTTTGAAATCGTCTTCACTTTTTGGATACTGTTCAATTTTTGTAATTCGGACAGTTTAAAAAAAACAAAATCCTCTAATTTTTGGAAAAAATGGCCGAAAGTTTTAAAAATTTAACATAATCTTTTTCTTAAAAAATCAATAAAGTTTTGAAAAACTTATACGCAACGCATGCTTCAAAAAATTATCCACATTTTGAATAATTCTCATATTCTTCTTAAAACCGTCAATTTTTCAGATAGGTAGGTAGTGTTCAAGTTTTGTAATTCATAGACTTTTTTAGAAATATAAAATCCTAATATTTTTAAACATTTATCGTTGTAATTAAAATTGCCGATTTTTTTTAGAAAAACAATCAAGTTTTGAAAAATTGTTAAACAAGCTTTGCAAAATTATCCTAGTTTTGTCAAATTTCCCAATTTTTTTCAAATTTTGAAAATTTAAGGCCAGTTAGGCTAATTGTGGACAGTTTTTGTATTTTCATTTGTTTTTTTATCATAAATGTACTGAAACTTTTTCCACGAATCGTCCTACTTAGTAGTAAATTTGTTTGTTTTTATGACTTATTTCATAATGTTAAAGTATTTCTGGCTTAGTTACCTGATCATTGGCGGAAGGTATTGCCTTGTTCACATTTACATCAGTTTCACTAGAAATCTGAGTTTTATCTGTACTTGCATTAATCGTGATTGTGAAATTCATTGTCTTTATAATGATTAATTTGACTATGTTTGAAGTACTTCGCAAGCTTATTTTCTCGATTGTTGGAAAATGGCTCATTCTATGTCAACTCGACCAGGTTTTGACCTTGGGTCTGCCGATTTCGCTCAAAATTTTTTTACGAGTTCTCCTCGATGGTCTAATGAAGGAATCACCGTCATTTCGATCCTAATCCTTCAGGGGGGCGAGGGGTGGCCCTTTTAATTTTCGTATAATTAGGATTTTTTGCGAAATGGCTCAACTTTGAAGGAGCGTATCTCGAGATTGGTTTGGTCTAAAATGAATCTTTTCATGCTGTTTTGTAGAGAATTGAAAGGAGATTCAAAATTGATAATCACTTTTTGAAAAGTTCAAAGTTGAGCTTTTGTGATGGAAGCTCAACATTCATGATAAGTACAAATGATGAAGGGCCCCATTTAAAAATCTGAAAAAATTACTATAAAGAGAACTTTTGATGTATTTTTCAACTAATTATTTTTCAAGATGGGATCTCAATACCCCTGGGGGACACAGGGGTCCTAAATTTTGGTCAAAATTCAAAAAAATGGAAAAAGTGAAGTAATACATCGATTCCTACTAATTCGAAGGCGCTGAATTCGAATATGTGCTTAGTTTTTTCATTCGACCCCTCTGAACCCCCCTATCAGCCCCCATAATGAGGTCAAAATTCAAAAAAATGAAAAATAACGTATGACATGTCGTTTGTTGGGTTTTTGAGAGCGCTGAGTTCGAATATTTGCTTATATTTGGGATTCGACCCATTGGTGCCCCCCTAGCCCCCAATTTTGAAAAAACACATTCAAAAAAATGGAAATCGCATGTGTCATATCGATTTCTACTAATTCGAGGGTTCTGAACTCGATTATCAACTTACTTTCTCGATCCGCCTCCTTCGTTCCCCACACTGACTCCCAAATTACTAAAAAATTTGAAAAATCAATCTGTTTTTTCAAAATTGGAGGCTAGGGGGGCACCAATGGGTCGAATCCCAAAAATAAGCAAATATTCGAACTCAGCGCCCTCAAAAACCCAACAAACGACACGTCATACGTTATTTTTCATTTTTTTGAATTTTGACCTCATTATGGGGGCTGATAGGGGGGTTCAGAGATGTCGAATGAAAAAACTAAGCACATATTCAAATTCAGCGCCTTCGAATTAGTAGGAATCGATGTATTACTTCACTTTTTCCATTTTTTTGAATTTTGACCAAAATTTAGGACCCCTGTGTCCCCCAGGGGTATTGAGATCCCATCTTGAAAAATAATTAGTTGAAAAATACATCAAAAGTTCTCTTTATAGTAATTTTTTCAGATTTTTAAATGGGGCTCTTCATCTTTTGTACTTATCATGAATGTTGAGCTTCCATCACAATAGCTCAACTTTGAACTTTTCAAAAAGTGATTATCAATTTTGAATCTCCTTTCAATTCTCTACAAAACAGCTTGAAAAGATTCATTTTAGACCAAACCAATCTCGAGATACACTCCTTCAAAGTTGAGCCATTTCGCAAAAAATCCTAATTATACGAAAATTAAAAGGGCCACCCCTCGCCCCCCTGAAGGATTAGGATCGAAATGACGGTGATTCCTTCATTATACCATCGAGGAGAACTCGTAAAAAAATTTTGAGCGAAATCGGCAGACCCAAGGTCAAAACCTGGTCGAGTTGACATAGAATGAGCCAAATGGTAAATGCTCGTTCGCAATTACCCTCTGTTCACAATTAGCCTAATTGCCTTTATCATATCTTTAAAATTGTCCAATTTTTTAGAAAATCAATCAAATATTGAAAAACCATCCAGTTTTTGAACAATTTTTCATTTTTAGAAAAAATTTTACTAGTTTTTTTTTTAGAATATTTTTCAATTTTTGGAGCATTCCCGATTCACTTTTGAAGATCATCCAATTTTTTAGAAAATGAAACCAGTTTTGAAAAATCATCCAACTTTTATGGAAATTATCGAGTAAAGGTACTTATCCTATCCGGCTGTCTGCATTTTTAAAAAAATTGGCCAATTTTTGTAAAAAAAATTCAAATTTTAGAAAAAATAGCTTCAATGTTTGGAATATGTACAGGTTTTAGGAATTGTTCAATTTTTTAGTAAATTGACGAACTTTTTGAAAAATTGTTCCACTTTTTAGAAATATGTTATTTGAGCTTTAAAAAATGTACAATAGAAAAATTATCCAGATTTGTTTTAAGAATTGCTCAATTTTTTAGTAAATTGACGAATTTTTTGAAAAATTGTTCAACTTTTTAGAAATGTGTCCAAGCGTTGAAAAATGTACAATTTTCGAGAAAAATTATCCAGATTCTGGAAAAAATCATTTAATTTATGAAAAAAATCAAATTTCTGGAGAAAATTATCCAAATTTTAGAAGAAAAAATTGATCATTGACAAAATCACATAAAACAATGAAATTTTGGAGCACACCGAAAATTACGACAAGTCGACAAGGAGGAAGCACCCAGCCTATGAAAAAATTTACACAGCTGTTCAAGTCGTCTGAATCCTCCAATAGCTCCCAGCTCCCTTTTTTTGGCCCACAGTTCTGATTGTAGACACCTCTAACCTCGTATACGATTCAATTGAAGCGTATTATTTATTATATACAAGTCTCGAGTCCACACATAAGCCAAACAAAAGACATGGAGGATTTTGTGTTCACCTTATATGTGTGTACTGTACATATCTATGTATAGCGTACATACAGGTACGAAGAACCATTAGCCTCAGCTCGTCGTATACTTCTCCACTGACACGAACGAAATAAATGTTCGATGGTTGGCTTTCGCCAACATTTCAAAATTCGTAGACGCACGCGTGATATATGAATCTAAAATGACTGGTCAATATTATCAATACTGTGTAGCAATGCATGTGTGCCATGGAATGTGCACCTATCTCTAGGTACAATGAGTATGGTTTTTTTTCCCCTCTGTGTATACATATTAAATGCCGCTGCTGCGCACATAGCTCAAAAATGTATTATTTTAACCGATCATTTTAATATTCGTTGTCATCTGGAAAAAGAAAGAGAGAGAGAAATATCGAGATTTGAAAAAAAAAACACGGACAAGTGTCCTTTCATACTCGATCACGAGGCTGGCAGGGAGGGGAGGAAAAAAATGATGCTGAAGACTGCGGCAGTCGAGAACAATACGAAGATATTTCACGTATCGCTGGCAAGTCGTTGAAGTGGGCTAAAAAATATTTTTCTATGAAAGAGACCAGATCAGATATTAATTCCACATAAGAGTTGGAGCTTAGCATATCTCGTCGCTACATTGTAATACCTTTCGAGAGTACTCTAACTGTAGCAATTGGTAAAAATCGAAAGTACGTGTATCGAGAATTCGAACTGGAGTGAAATGGCAAGAAGGAAGGAAAAAAAAATCTAGGTACAATGAAGAAAAAAACTGTACGCGTTTAACAAATTCAAAATGGCAGCGTTTATTTGAAATGTAGATGGGATATTATTAGGGGTAAAATGTTTCTGTTTGAGTTGTGATTTTGGTAGTAACTTTATAAACGAAGTCCTCTCTCTTCTATGTATTTACAACATGGAAACTACATTGCTTAAAGGGGAAAATTTTGTTTAAGTCCCTCTGACGTATACCTTGCCGAAGAAATCACTCGTTCGCTGCGTAGTCTTTTACGCATGAATGATCTTTTGTGTAGTATTTTGCCTCGGCTCGCTCAATGCCAACATCAAATAACGTAGCTCGTTTGAGCTTTCGTTTCTTTGATTCAATTTACTATTCCGTTTGTTCGGAATATAAAATCGCGTTCGTTTTCGCATTATGCATTCGAGGCTGTTGAGAGAAGCGAAGCTGGCAGCGCAGAGATGGGGAAAAAATGCCAGTTATTCGATTTTGGAAACGGGTAATGAAATTTTATCGTAGCAGTAGATGAGGTGAGGGGAGGGTAAACGAGGCGATGATCGAGGAATGAGTGGAATTGGCAGGATTCGAAATGTGAGGGGGAACGTTCCGAAAATTCAAAATGTCGTAAATGTGCACATTATTAAGGAATATTCCTGGTCAAATTGAATATGGTACCTGGCTTCGAAAAATTTCATTCAGATTTTACGATTTTAGTTTTGGTATTTTGCATTTTAGCGATTCTTTGTGGTTTTGGTGAAGTTTTTATAACGGTTCCTCATTAAGTGAAGAAATAGAAATTCAACAGAAATTTAAATTTAAATTTTTTTCATTTGCCATTTGGCAAGGAAAAAAGTTTTAGAAAACAGGGAAAACGTTTCGGTTTCGGTTTTTCGAAGTAAACGGTTATGGTTTTGGTTTAGGTTTCAGGGACTGTTTTCTCATTCATAAATCAGTGAAAATTATCGAAAAATCATTGAGAAACTGTCAGAATTGCAGCACAGGAGAAAATCAGTAGAATTCATGAAATTAGCAGAAAAATTAACGAGAATCTTTGAAAAATCAGCAGAAAATCAGTGAATTTTGCTGATTTTTTCCTGTGCTGCAATTCTGACTGTTTATCAGTGACTTTTCACTGATTTGGAATGAGAGAGTGGAATTTGAGCGAAAATTGATTAATTAGTCAGGTCTCAATTGTACATCCACGCGGGATACCTGTTAAAATTGATTTTATGATTGATTCTCATTCTAGACACTAAAACTAATAAATTTCGCTTGGATGCCTATTTTTCCTCTCCCCCCCCCTTTTCACAGGGTCCACCACAAAACATTTCAAATGTGTGTACCGCCTGATCTATGGGTCATAATGAAAAAAAATGTTCAAACAAAAGTTGTTCCTCAACACCTAATGTACATTTTCATTTCTCATCAAAATCCATTTTGGAGCAACTCCTGCCGCCCAAATTTGGGAATGAAATTTTTTTGAGAAAACTTCAGAATCACGTTTTCTTTATTTTCAACGAAAAGTTTCGGAGGTACAGGAAAATTTGTTACTACCAAAAGTATTCAGAATTAAATTCCCTTTCCGATGAATTGTTTCACGACCATTTTCCTCAACTTTTCCTGACAGAGTGGACCTCTCCCCCTCCTCCTTATCTCAAAATTTGGACCCACCAAAAAAATTTTCGTCAAGATGAATTCCGATACCAAGTGAAATTGTACACCAAGAACAAAAATCGTTCAAGTTTTTTTTCAAGGATCCAACTTTTGAAATAAAGGGGAAGGGGAAAAGGTCCACTCTGGCAGGAAAAGTTGAGGAAAATGTTCGTGAAACAACTCATCGGAAAGGGAATTTAATTCTGAATACTTTTGGTGGTTACAAAAGTATTTTTAGAAAAGATGGAAATACGAAGTTGAAAGTACCCAAAATTATACCAGTGAGGAGTAATTTTTTTATACATGCTGGTAGGGTATTCCAAAAAAAGTCACCACAAGAATTTTAACCCCTGCAGTTAATTATAAGAGATGTTATTGAATACTGCAATAACCTCCCTTAAAATTAACGGTAGGGGTTGAAATTCTTGTGGAGACTTTTTTTGGAATACCCTACCAGCATGTATAAAAAATTACTCCTCACTGGTATAATTTTGGGTACTTTCAACTTCGTATTTCCATAATTTCCAAAAATATTGTAAATATTGGAAAAATAGGCGTTTTCACCCTTAATTTTTAGGCAAAGAAGTGATGTTTTCGAAAAAAAACGAACTTGTCTGACAGGAAATTACACGTAGAACAAGATTGTTCATATCCATTTTTCCCTTTTGAGGCTTATTTGAGGAGATAATTCACAAATGTTTCGATTTTTTCCAAAAATGCTGTAAATTGTTGAAAAATAGGTGTTTTTTACTCTTAATTTTTGGTCAAGGAAGTGAGTGTTTTTGAAAAAGCAAAAATATCTTCTGACAGGAAATTACACGTAGAACAAGATTGTTCATAACTATTTTTCAATTTTGAGGCTTACTTGAGGAAATATTCACGAAAAACCGGATTTTAGCAGACATTTACCCCTCCCCTGGGGATAGCGGAGGGTTGTGGGGGTGTCTATTTTAATATGTTGTGTAGTGGACCATTACGAACGTAAAACGCGAAAAAAAATCAGGATTTAATTTTTGGAGGGTTTGGTACATTTTTTCTCTTATTTGCCTGGACTTCAAAAATTGAAAAAAAAAAGGAAAGGGTAAGTATAGCCGGATAAAAGGTGAATTTGACCCCAGCCCCGATTCGGATCTAATGCCCCCAGATAGTGTACCTTGATGTAAAAAAATTTGGGAAAAAATTTGACCACCCCCCCCCCCCCCCCCCCCATCCCCTCCCTTTCGAAGCAATGACCATTTTATTGCACTATTTTCAAAAAAAATTAATTCCAACGGAAGTGAATGAAAGTATCCGATCTTTGCCACAAAGTTACATCTCGTAGAGGTGTATTTACCCTAATTTTTTCATCAATTTTAATGCACTCCTTCATGAGGTTTTGGGAATTTAAAATTTTCAACTGTGAAAAAAAACCTTAGTAGCGAAGTTTAACTATTTTTTGAAAGTATCTCAAAAACGTGTGTTTTAACGTTGATTCACCTTTCGTATTCAGTTTTGGGGATGGAGGTGGTGCAAGGACCCAAAATCGCGAAAAACTGAACAGAAATGTTGCTGTTTTCTCAGGCCATTTGAAGAAAAATTGTTTATCCTGAATATTTTGAGTTGGAAAATATGTTGAGAAAACATTTTAGAGCAAAAAAAAAAATACAAAAGTTGAGAAAAAATTGAAAAGTATTCGGGAAGAATATGAGATTCGAAAATTTACATTAAATTTTCAATGATTTGTTATTCGAACATTTGGATGATTCGTGTTCAAGGTTCAAGATTCTAAGCCTTTCTTTATTAGGACCTTTTATTGTTTTTTTTTTGACAATTTTGATGCAGGGTGTTCCATGAATCGTCTGCATAACATATTTTTTTGGATATAACAACCGGGTACCACTAAAAAAAACTTGAGATGAACATGTTGCCTGATTTGAAAATTGAAGAGGCAAATGCTGCTCCTAAAGCAACCACGTCAAAAAAAATATTTCAATCATGGGAATGAATAGTACTTTGAAAACTGAGCAAATTTTCATTTTATGACTTTTTGCCTTTCTTTAAAATTGAAGGGGCTACAAAAAAATTGTTCAAATGTCCTCGGTTTTTAATGACCCTTAGCCCCTTGATTTTCGATATTAGGCAAAAAATCTTCAGAACAAAATTTCTTCAGTTTTCATTGTTTTCAATGTACTACCCGTTCTCTTGATCAGTTAATTTTTTGAGAATTTTTTTGTAGACCCTTCATTTTAAAGATAGGCAAAAGGTTATAAAGTGAAAATGAAAAAATTTTAGAGGTGATTTTTTTAAAAGCAGCATTTGCCCCTTCAAGTTTTAAAATAGGAAACATGTTCATCTCGAGTTTTTTGTTTAGTGGTTCCCGGTTATATCCAAAAAAAAATACGTTTGGCAGACGATTCATGGAACACCCTGTATTTAAAATTTAAAAAAAAAATCAAAAACATTACAACTAAGTTGTAAATTTTCAAATTTTAGTCCTCAATAATGTGTTATCATGACTTCTTAAGAAACAAAATAATCAAGGCTTTATAAAACTTGATTCAAATGCCCTATTTGGAAATGGTTCGTGAGATTTGGTATTCGAAGAGATTTCAATAAAATTATCTAAATCAAAAATGATTCAGGATTCTAAAATTCGAAATTTTGAATCATTTTTCAGATAATTTTGCCCAGTATTGCTTTTAAGTCTTTTGAAAAGGCTCATCAAGTGAATTACCCCATGTTTAAATAATTATTTTTACAGAATGAACCTGCGAAAAAAGTGGAAGGAAAGCCGATGAGTTCGTATCACAAGGATCATATTACGCTGAAATGCTATCATTGTAAAATAGAATCGCCGACGTTTAAAGTACGTTATTTTTGATATGCATTCCTTTGATATTGCATGTTTGGAGTTTGAAATTTGAAAATGTTTAATTTACCTTTTTTCAACTTTTCCAAATTTTTGAAGTTGGGATCTTTTGTGAGTCAGGGGGGGCATCATAGAACTTTTTAGCCAATTTTACCAAATTTTTGGTAAAATTTTAGACTACTGAACTTTAAAAAAAAAATCCAAATTTTTCGGGTTTGAAGTGTTTCTGGGACACTTTTCGATTTTCTAATGAAATTTTCTGTGGAAATAGGCAATAAAAAAAATTGAGAAAAAATTTGGGAGTGAGATCCGGCTTGTAAATCAGATTTTACAGATTTTCAATCATTTTTTTCCGATAATCAAAAAAATGTAAAGATTTTTGTCCATCACTCCTTCCCCTTTCTACTTTTTGAAACGGCGTCTCGCGATATATAGGTATCTCAAAATAGTAAATGTTTCGAAAATTATATTAAGAAGATTTCAAAGATGGCCTTTGATCATCTTAGGAGATAAAATACCGAAAATTTTAGAAACTCAAGTCTTTACTTTCCAGTTAGGTATACGAATGTTTTTTATTCAACGATGATTTTATTTATCAGGATTTATCTTTGTACGAGTGTGAACAATTTCTGTAAATTTGATCATTTTGAGTTCGTAACATCAACTTCTAAGTTCGTTATCGCCGTAAATTTTTTTCTTTTTTTAAATATTCGTATATTATTGAAGGTTTAAAGGTCCCTAAATCAATTTTAAGATATTCAAAATTTTCAACACTCGACCGATTTAGAGCATACGTTGATAATGTGAATTCTCAATTTTCGTACAAACCTTGAAAATATCAATAACATTAAAATTTTTGCGAGGATAATTTCTGTCGGGGAAGGAATCAATTTGAAAATTTTATTAGACATATTGATTTTAAAATTTTTTTGTTCTAGTTTAAATCAGAAAAGAAAAAAATTAAGATTGAATTGAAAAAGTCGGAAAATTTTTATTTGGAGCAAAAAAATAGGAAAAATATTCCATTTGAAACGATTCACCGTCGAAAAGCTGAAAAAAAGAAAGAAGAAACAGCGAAATCGGTAGCTGAAACACTCATTTCATTCAATTTACTCGCCTGTGTTTTAATTTAACGTAATTTTACGCAGAAAAACGAAAACTCTACCCAGTCGACGGATGATGCTTCGCAGAACGTGAATTATAACTTTTTTGAATTCGTATGATTTTAGTTTGGTCTCGAGAATAATTAACAGATAAAATATTGGGAAAAATGTATTTAAATACACGAATATCTTATATCTAGCTTACTTCCTTCGTAAGAACGAAAACAGTACAATTTTGACTTAAAAATTGCAAATAACTCGTTCAATATTCATTTAAACGCAAAAATAACCATTCTATCGAATTCCTCGCATCAAAAAACATATATTTTGACCTTTTAAACAATAAAAAAAGTTAAAATAATTAATTTACGTAAATTTTAATTGAAGGGCTTCAAAAAATCGTATTTTCAACTCTAGATACATACGTGGCGCTATCTATCGGAATATTACCGAAGCTCTTCGCAAAACAGCAAGATTTCGACAAAATTGAAATTTTCAAATTACCTTTCAAAAGTTGACCAAACCAAATTTTGGATTCTATAAAAACTGATCATCTAATTTCTTACAGAATTTCTCGTGTTGACTTATTTGAAATTTCACTTATTTCATGTGTTTAGCAGACAGTAAATAAAATCGGCATTTTCAAGATAAAAATACGCGATATTTCAATAACACAAGTTCAATTCAGCATTCGATTTAATAATTTGGTTAAATTACATTACACAACAATCTTCGCAATATAAAAAAGCAATTGACAGGTAATAATTACATATTGCATACAAAATCAAACACGAATAATCATAAAAAAACGAAATACAGACAACTTAAACTAAGGTCTTGTCCTTCTCCTCTACTAATAACTCGCACATTTTCTTCGCAATCGATTCTTCAAATTTCGCCGCACTAATGGCTCTCAACACGTAAAAGGGTACGACACTAATTAAACTAACGCTAATTTCGTAACATTTTTTGTTATACAAAAACTTCATCGGAACACTCGTTTTGTATTTCAAAACGCAGTCCACAATTCGGGCTAAAGCAGATGCTCCACTAAGAAACCGAAGATCCGGCGAATAATTCAAAATACAGGTGTATAATGATTCATCAAGAATGTCGTGGTTCTCGCCTCTGATAAGGGCAATTGAATTCGCGTTCACATTCGGAAGAATTTCTTGATAGTAGGAAATCGCAATATTATGACATCCCATTGCTAAATATTCGCAATATCGAGTCTGAAGAGTTCTGAATGTTTTATAATCGCCTCGATTTATTGTCATCAGTCTATTCCACCAAACTCGCAAATTTCCTCCGATTATCTCGTCGGTAAATCTGTGTCTGATACTCGGTTTCGTTCTTTCGGTTTTTTGATTCATGAAATCGAGCAAAATTTCATCGACGTGAATCAAACCAAAAGTGGCACTTAAAAATCTACAAAGTTGCATGTCAAGGCAGATAATTAAAACATCGACGACTAAAGAATCGCCTTCAATTTTAACTTGATTAAGCGTTAATGGTGGAATAATTGTAATTTTCGCGAGATTACAGGCCTTACGGCCAATCGCATCATCATTAATCGTCGATTCTCCCGATAATTCGCTAGACGTTCTTGATTTTACGCTACTAGGTGGTTTGAATGTAGGTTGGGAGAAATCAGCGGCGATCTGAAACATTTAATATTTATTATGTATAATTGAAACATAGTGTTTTTTATGATAAGCTTTACTTACGCTTGATTCAGGAGTACCATGTTCGGCCAAAAATGGATGGTTTCCCAAAAACGCTGCTTGCCACGACGATCCAACATGGGACAATTTATAAAATAGCTGTTTCTAAAAGACAAACACATACGTTAGATTACACAGACAAAAAATTAAAGCGTTTTTTGCTTTAAAGCAAAAATCTTAGAACATGGATATGTCTTTAACCTTTAACTAGACAGATTGTTGTTATAAAAATTATACGGTTATGGTTTTTGAAAGAAAATAAATTTAACACATATTTTTAGTTTTCAACTGTTGAAACAACAATTTTTTCACAAGTTTTACGTGTTTGAACACGACCAACTGTAAACTAAACACCAGCCAGTAATTTATTACACCTCCAAAGTGTTTTTCCAAGTCCAACAAAATCTCGTCTTTTCTAGACCTTTCTCATCTTTTCTTGTCTTTTCTCATCTTTCCAAGTATTTTCTCTTTGTTCCTAATCTTTTCCAGACTTCTTTTCTACACCATTCTTGACTTTTCTAGACTTTCCCCGTCTTTTATGTTGGACTTGAAGGAAATAAAAAAACATTATTGTGGATCAAAACATTATGAAATTATGTTAGACTTGAAAAAACTTTTTAAAAAAACGGATAAATTGAAAAAATGATTTTAAAATGTTGACCAAATCTCTCCAAGTCTAACATGTTATCAGCAAATTATCATGTTCAAATATACCTATTTAATTTTATTTATGTTTTTTTAAGTCTAACATAATGTCATAATGTCTTGATTCACTGTAACAACATAATGTCATTATGTCTTAATCCACTGTGATCATTACACATAACCCGTAACCCGTCCAAGTCTAACATAATATCAGCAAATTATTAAGTTCAAATATAATATTTTATTTTATTTATAAGTTTTTTTAAGTCTAACATAATGTCATAATGTCTTGATCCACCGTAACCGTAAGAATTTTCAAGCGTAACCATTTTCAACCGTAACCATTTTCAAGCGTAAGAATTTTCTAGCGTAACAATTTCAAAATTTTACCCCCCAGGCCTAAAGACATATCCATGTCAAAAACATTTCTAGTACACAGATGTAATTTACTTACATTCAATGTAAATGCCAATGAATCGTCACTATCGGACGTTTCAACGATTTCTGCTCCTTGTGGTTCGCGTGGAGGATCGCGCCATATCTTCTCGGCAACATTTTCCACATAAAATGTCTCTGTATTAAATATTAATCGTTGTCCGCTACATCGCTTTCCAGGTGTGAGTTTGATTATATACTGGGGTACTCTGTAGGGATAGTCCATCGATGGTGCATGCGAATACCATTCGTCCTCAGCTAGCCTATTTACTTTCTCTTCAGCCACCCGTACGTGTTTGCTTCTAGTTAGCATATGGAATATATCGACGACGGGTTTCTTTGGTACTCGCAAAAGGTGCGACGCTGAGAATTTGATCAAGTCGTTCTTTATTTGGCGAATTTGTGTTTCTGCGTCTTTCGTTCCCATGAACAATACGTATAATAATTTTCTAACGTAGGTTTCACTATCCTCTCTGGGAATTGTGTTGTCTTTGATATCGTTCAGGTCGCTCCATGTGAACGTATCTTCGTGCTTTTCTCTAGGTAGTTTGCGGTCGCTGCAAAAAACACACAACGATTAAGTAGTAATATAAAGTAGAATGGTGCAATTATGAAGTCACACGATTTTTATCTTACTTTGTTATCTCCAATTTTGATACTCTTGAGAAAAAGTATACCTCGTCTTGACATACCGCCGAACAATGAACGAATTTTCGGAGGCCATATTTCGGCAATGAAACGAGTTGTTTGACATCTTTCTCATACATCAACTTGCAAACGAAAACATTATTTTCAATAATTTCAGTCGGCCGACCTAGCAAATTACATACGAAGGTTAATTAATTGAAATCTGTAGTGTATGAAATGATAATAAAAATCAAATACATTGTACTTACAAGAAATGTAATCACTGGTCTTTAAAACAGCACACCTTTCGACGATTTGCGATAGTTTAAAATTACTTTTTAACGTAGTTAGAATGACTTCTCTCTCATCGAAGAGTTGACTAGACAGTTCGGGCATATCTTCAGGAAATTTTACCATTTGTCCATGAAAATACGAGTTTCCCCTGAAACAACAGCAGCACAATAAAATGCAAGGTTATTCATAGGTAATCTATTTGAGACGTTCAGTATAACAAAGGGACAACTTATTCGGATTTTTGAAAATCGAGTTATTCACACTACGTTATAGTCCATAAAATTCTGAACAAAATAAGACCAGAACGAAGAAATTTCATTGAAAATTCGCGGAGTTATGAATTTTTGAAATTGAAAGTTGAAAAAAGTTGATTTCGAGAAAAACGAGCTTAAAGTTTTTTAAATTTTTCCCCCCATTTTTTTCATTTTTTTAGCGTTTAAAACGAAATTGTGAGAAAAAGAAGCAGCTTAGGGAGAATGTGAATGGAAGCAAATTGTAGAGCGTGAAATTTCCTTTCAGATTACGGCATTTATTTTTGTCAAAAATGCTTAGTTGGCATCTTATTGTTCAAAAATGAAAAATCGACAAATTTTCAACTTTTTTTCATTTTTTGACATAAAACTAGATTTTGCAAGGAAAGGAAGCGTTTTCATGAAAAAATTATTATTACCAAAATTGTAGAGAATTAAATTTTCTCTCTGCTATGAGCGATTAGTTTTTCTTCACAAAGCCATGTTTCAAAAATATTTAACTTTCAAATGTTCTTCATGAATGAAAAATCGACAAATTTTCAACTTTTCTCATTTTTTGACATAAAACTAGATTTTGCAAGGAAAGGAAGCGTTTTCATGAAAAAATTATTATTACCAAAATTGTAGAGAATCAAATTTGCTTTCTGCTATGAGCGGTTAGTTTTTCTCCACAAAACCATGTTTCAAAGATATTCAAATTTCAAATGTTCTTCATGTAATTTTTTTTTTGAATGCAAAAAAATTTGATAAAAAATGAAACACGTTTTTCTGCTACTTGCAAACTCTGTTGGAACTTTTCAAACATACCAGGTGAAAGAGGATGAAATTCTCTATCCGAATCGACCAAAACCCGAAAATCGACAGTTTCAACCCAAACACCTTATTTCGAGTTTATCTCGAAAACAACTTTTAACATAAGTTGTCCCTTTTTAAACGGAACGTCTAATTTAATTAAATATTTTAATAAAAAATTACTTCTTATCCACCCATATTCTACGAATACAGCAGATTATGCTGCGGCTCGAGCTTTCGGCATCAACGTTTACGAAAACGAAATCCCCAATTTTTATTACACATTTGGGTGCCTTAAATTGTTCATAGTAAATACAGCTACGATCGGCATTCGGATTCGAACGAGCGATTATGTTCTGTGGATTAAATAAATGACAATTTTTCATAAATCTTGTGAAATTTGATTTAAAAAAAACATCAAGATGTACATACCAATTTTTGTGTTGCATGTACTTTAAACGAATTTACATGAGATCTATCACCATTTGCTGAGATCCCATTTTCGGCCTCGTCTGTTATGCTATTGTTCTCGGCATTCTCTCTTTCTTGAATCATGGAAACAATGTCGTCAAGATCACACTGCGTATAATTTAACGCTGGAGAATCAAGAATAGCTCCATTTTTACAGATTTTGTCCCTGTAGGAATGAAATTATAAAATAACAAGTTGAAATAATTTTTTAACGGAGGAGAGACCTCGATAAATGATAAATGATATTTTACTAACCGCTGATATATGAAAAACGATTGTGCGTCAACCGAATCTTGGAATAACTGAGAATGAGAATTCGATATACGTCTGGCACTTTCGAATAATTCGAATAGATCGTCTTGAAATACATCAAGACGTTTATAATCTCCATTCTCGAGGCGACGGTCTATCATATCTAACGATATGGCTCTACGAAAAAAAAATTATACTTGTTTGGGAAACGGTGAAGGAGAAAATTAAGCAATCTTACTTTTTGTCACCAACTTCGTCGAGTTTCCTTAATTCGGCGAACGATTCGAAAAAACACCGACCATCTTGGGTTTTGTGATAACGAACTGCGGTAAACAGAGATTTTAGAAGTTCCTTCACAGCGCCGAGCACATCAGGTACCTCGATGCTACCATCGCTTGGCTGCAGATTAGATTCTGCACACTGTAAATAATATAAAAATGTTTTATATCTTCCAAAAATTTAATTCGATTTTTGGAATCATCATATATAAATCTTACCTTTTGCTTTTTTACGATGGAACTATACAATTCGTGTTTCTTCATCTCAAAAAATTCCAATAGTGCTTTGGCATTCTGAGCGGTTTCAGAATCCTCCTGTAAAACGAAATACATTATTATTATTATTATTATTATTATTATTATTATTATTATTTGTACATAAGTATACGCATACTTTGTAGAATTTATCAAAATCTTTCTGTAAATTCTCAATATCAGCATATTGATCATCCTTGATTTTCTTCTGAATAATCGTTATGTTCATTGGATCGGAAACGAACTGTAATTATAACAAGATTATACCCTGAACTATATTTTACTGAATATCAACTATGGAATTAAATAGCTTACGTCACGATAGGATGGCTCCTGCTTCGCATTAGGACAACGTTTAAACCCTTCACACAGAAATGTACCGTCATTCTTCTTGTGATGTTTAACTGCATCGAATACTTTCTTGATTACATCCGTCTAATAACAGATGGTTTAAAAAATTAATAATACGAGCCACAGCCCAAAGTGTATAAAGTAATCAAAAATTCTTTACCTGGTTCAGTTTTCTTTTTCTTGTGATCAGAGGACGATCTTTTTCATCAGATTGTCTGTTGGTAAATTGGCTGGTCTTCGATTTGGATATTTTACAATCACTATCACTTACGGATTCGTAGTTGTCGCTAGTTAGTGGCGTTCCGTCAGAATCGTAATCGCTGTTGCTTGGAGTAGCCATGGAAATTATTACCAAAAATCATCTACCAAGGTTCAAGATTTCAGATACCGATCATACGATTTTCTAACATTCGAAAGTTTTTGTTGATATTTATATTTTTTTGATTAAATTTGCAACTCTCGGAACTAAAATGCTGATAAAGCCCCTATTTCAAATTCTTATGATAACGTAAAATATATGAGTGAAAATTACATAATTGTTATTAAAGTTGCAATGTAGAACAAATATTATTTCAGATATTGTCTTCATTATATGAAATAATACCATTTAATTATTGAAAAAAAAACAATTTAAAATTACAATACCCCTATTTCAAATTCAAGTGACACTAGCGCTCCACTGGGTGTTGCAATCTCAGTCAACTATTATCAACATCAATTCAAAATTATAAAGCCAAAAACTAAAAAGTCAGCAGTCTTCTTTCTTTAAATCGTTGTTTGCATTGTCGAAGTTGAAAAAAAATATGGGAAATGGCCAATGGGTAATAATGGACGGTTGTTCAATTAATTAATAGCTGTTTGTTGTAAACTGCGTCGTTTCGCATTTAATTATCCTTTATTTCGATAAAAATTCGCGTACTTTAATCGCCAGTAATGACCTACAGGTACCTTTTTCATCGACGATGTATCGAATTCTATAGTTCAAATCGCGATACTAATCGAGTTTGTGTTTGTGCAGGGGGTCCAGCGGAGGTTTTCGGTCACCGCGAGGAAACCGTGGAACATTCCGGGGCCGTGGTACGTTCCGAGGACGTGGTCGAGGATCAGATAATTTCTATGGATCTAGCCGAGGTTCGTTTTCCAACCAAAGCCAAAGGGGCTCTTTTCGAGGAGGATCTAGTTACCATAGCAGAGACGATAGTTACGATTCCAGAGACGTCGGCAGCAGTAGCAGTAGCAAATACAGTGGTAAATACCTTTCAGCTTTTCTAATTACGTATTGAACAGAATGATAAATTCTGAACCGAGTTGTGTGACGTCATTCGTCGATGAATCGTATTAACTGCGTTTTTCTTTTGGGTAGGCGATCGTTACACGAGTTCTCACAGCAGTCGAAGAGAAGATAATAGTCATCATAGAGAAGTAAGAGAGGTAAGATTATCAGTCTTTGTAATTCCAGACTGGATAGCTATAAAGTCAGTATGCATAATACGTATTTAACGTGAACACAGTCGGCATCCGGATCGTATGGAAGAGACCACAGTCGTCGCGAAGGTGAACCGGAACGTAAACGAATACGTTCGGAGATCGGAAGCTCGTACAAAGAGGTAAACTCAGACAAAATCGATTTATTTATACCCAAAACCATTATAGATTACCCTGACCAGCATCTATCAATCCGAGACGCTTCTCGTTAGTGAATCAAGTTCGAGAACCGAGAGAGGTAACGCTGGGTACCGTTGGGAAAAAAACGAGTGTGGCCGTTAGAAAAATACTAAGATCGAGATAAACAATATAGAATTATAAAACTGCACGCCAGATAATGAATTATGTTTTAAACATCCTAGGGTATATCACCTCGTAGATCGTACGACGACCTAGATCATTCCAATCGCAGCTATAGTAGCACCGATTCGCCATACCGGCCGTCGGAATCTAGTTCCTATGTCAAGCCGCACCATCACCGCTCGAAGGAATATTCGGATTTTAAAAAACCATTACCGCCGGCCCAGGAATCCAGCTACAGCGGATCGTCGACCAGGGGTCGTGGCCGAGGCATTACTAGATCGCTAAACGCTGGTCGTATCAGTAGATCGTCGGTGCCTACGTACTTGAAACGTTCGGCCGTCGGACGTATAAGTACAAGATTGAGACCATCTTCTAGCCGCATGCAACAACAATTATTACGAAGAAAAAAACAAATACGTGTGTTGAGGTAAAGAACCCAAAAAAAAAGGATACGGTAAAATGAACGGTGCGGATTCGAAGCAGTGTAGCTCGATCTATGGTATTTGTATTCTAAATCTGTAAATCGGAAGGGACCGAACGATGAATATCGTTGTAGCTTTCGATGATATCTCGTTGCTGTAAATACGACCTTTGACAGTTTCGATGAAATTGGTCATAGAACCATTATCGCTTTCGCAAATGCCAACGTGGAAATTAAGGCTGGTTTTGGTATAAATTCCTATTGTATAAATAGATTCACACGTGTCGTTACTCAGAACCGTAGTAATGGAATTTTAATCTCTCCCTTCCTATAACGAACGTGATTTTCATTCTGTACCAATTCCATAACGAACGTTCGAAAAACGATAACGATTTCAAGCAGATAAGCTTTGATCACGAAGCGTTTCGAATTGACCATCTTATTTCATCGTTTTTTAATTCAAGAAATACGAAATCAGATTAATTTATGCACAGAAACGGTACCTTAGTACACATTTTTAGATCATTTCCGATAATAAAAAATAAAACACGAATCATTTCTAACCAAGGTTCGAATTAAGAGTACGGAAAATACTGTCGATTGTGTTGTTTTTCCAAGAACTGACTCGAATTAGATTTCTAACCAAGGTTTGAAATGACATAAGTAATGGAAAATGACTCTGTGTCGCGAAATGTTTTGTATTCTCAAGAATCTAGTCTGATTTTTTGAAAAAAGGGGCACTACACGAATTTGGGAAATTGACAAGGGAATGTGTAGTCGACGATTTTTGGACCTTGGAAATTTTCCATAAATTGGAAACGATCCTCGTTGAATTCCCAGTTTTCAAAATTTTCACGTCTACTTTTTTTAAATTTAAAGTGTTACGTTTTGTCTGTGGTTTAATAGTAAATTTTTACGATCATAGGATCCGAAAGGCTAATGAAATTCGTGAACGATTCCCATTGAAAAAAGATAAACCCGTTGAGGTAATTATTACGAATATTTGTGTAAGAATATTGAATAGAAGCTTTTTCTAATTTGTTTTTGGTGTTTGATAGGATGCCTTTGATACTTCGGAGGATGAGGAGCTCGAGAATTTGGAGCTCGAGGAAGCTACGGCCGATGAGTTGGATCAGTCGATTGCCAAGAGCGAAGGTTCTGCGAAAATCGATGCTGGTTCTGCTGGGGATAGTAAAGCGGAGAGTAAGAAATCCACGCCGGTGAAGAAGAACGCTGAAAATGTACCGGAGGTGATTAGAAATACATCGGAGTTAAATGTAATGGCATGGCTTTTAAGCAGTATTGGGAACGATTCGAATCGAATTTTTTTGTTTCTCGTGACTAAATTTCTTCAAATTATGGATTAGGCACGAAAATGAAAAATGGTGGGAATGACTGGATCTTTTCTGTCTAACTCGTGTGCGAGTCTTCAATACCATACAACTCGATTTTTTCAACTCTAATGAACATTTTTCTCCTTTTTTTTAGAAGTTCTTTAAACTCTGGTATTTTTTTCTCAAGGTATTTTTTCACAGCTGTGAATTTTTTTCTCTAGTTATAAATTTTTTCAACGTTGGTATGTTTTCCCAAGATACATATTTTTCAACTCTAAATTTTTTTGATAATTTTTCATTTACTAAAATTTTTTTGGTTCTAAAATTTTTACTTGCAGAAATTTTCCTTAATGTCAACTCTAAAATTCCATTCTTTGATCTTGTAAATTTTTCAAAAACTTTTTTTCTTAGAATTTTTTTATTTCAAGTGTCTCAAAATTTTTCTGAAGCCAAATTTGAAAAAAAATTGTTCATCTTGAATATTTTGAGTTGGAAAATATGTTGAGAAAACATTTTAGAGCAAAAAAAAAAATGAAATACAAAATTTGAGAAAAAAATTGAAAAGTATTCGGGAAGAATATGAGATTCGAAGATTTAAATTAAATTTTCAATGATTTGTTATTCGAACATTCGGATGATTCGTGTTCAAGATTTTACGTCTTTTTTATTAGGCCCTTTTATTGTTTTTTTGAAAATTTTTATACAGGGTGTTCCATATTTTTTTGGATATAACCGGGTACCTACCACTAAAAAAAAACTTGAGATGAACATGTTGCCTAATTTGAAAATTGAATGGGCAAATTCTGCTCCTAGAGCAATCGCGTCAAAAAAATTTTCAATCATGGGAATGAACAGTACTTTGATAACTGAGCATATTTTCATTTTATGACTTTTTGCCTTTCTTTAAAATTGAAGGGGCTACAAAAAAAATTGTTCAAAAAAAATTCTTAAAAAATTAACTGATCAGGGGAATGGATAGTACGTTCAAAAACTGTAGAAATTTTATTCTATAGATTTTTGGCCTTACGTCGAAAATGAAGGGGCTACGGGTCACTCAAAATAAATGGGCTTCAAAAAATTTTCAAATTTCCTCAATTTTTAATGACCCTTAACCCCTTCATTTTCGATATTAGGCAAAAAATCTACAGAATAGAATTTCTTCAGTTTTCAATGTATGTACTATCTGTTCTCTTGATCACTTGATTTTTTTTGAGAATTTTTTTGGTCAATTTTTCGTAGCCCCTTCAATTTTAAAGATAGGCAAAAAGTCATAAAGTGAAAATATGTTCTGTTTTCAAAGTGCTATTCATTACCATGGTTGAAAAAATTTTTTAAGTGATTTTTTTAAAAGCAGCATTTGCCCCTTCAATTTTCAAAATAGGCAACATGTTTATCTCGAGTTTTTTGTTTAGTGGTTCCCGGTTATATCCAAAAAAAATACGTTTGGCAGACGATTCATGAAACACCCTGTATTTAAAATTTAAAAAAAACATCAAAAAAATTAACAACCAAGTCGTAAATTTTCAAATTTTAGTCCTCAATAAAATAATAATGTGTTATTATGAGTTCTTTTTTCTACTTTTGTCAAGTAAAAACTAATCAAGGCTTTATAAAAATTGATTCGAATGCACGATTTGAAAATGGTTCGTATAAAGTTTGGTATTCGAAGAGATTTCACTAAAATTGCGAAATCAAAAACGATTCAGGATTCAAAAATTTGAAATTTTGAATCATTTTTCAGATAATTTTGCCCAGTATCTGCTTTTAAGTCTTTTGAAAAGGCTCATGAAGTAAATTACTCTTTGTTTGAATAATTATTTTTACAGAATGAACCTGCGAAAAAAGTAGAAAGAAAGCCGATGAGTGCGTATCACAAGGATCATATTACGCTGAAATGCTATCATTGTAAAATAGAATCGCCGACGTTTAAAGTACGTTATTTTTGATATGCATTCCTTTGAAATTTCATGTTTGGAGTTTGTAATTTGAAAAATGTTTGATTTACTTTTTTTTCAACTTTTCCAAAATTTTTGAGGTTGGGACTTTTTTGTGAGTCATGGGGGGGGGGAGACATCGTAAAACATTTTACCAAATTTTTTGTAAAATTTTAGACTACAATCAAAAAAAAATTCCAAATTTTTCGAGTTCGTAGTGTTTTTGGGACACTTTCGATTTTCTAATGAAATTTTCGATCGGAATAGGCAATAAAAAAATATAGTAAAAATTTTGGGAGTGAGATCCGCTTGTAAATCAGATTTTACAGATTTTCAATCATTTTTCATGATAATCAAAAAAATGTTAGAAAAATTGTCCAAATATTTCGAAAATTATAATACAAGATTTCAAAGATGACGTTATGATCATTTTTAGGTGATCAAATAACGAAATTTTAGAAACTCAAGTCTCTACTCCCCAGTTAGGTATACGAATGGTTTTTTTTTTCAACGCTGATTTTATTTTATCAAAATTTAACTTTGTACGAGCGAGTGTAAATCGAAATTGACATTCAATTTCTGTAAATTTGATCATTTTGAGTTCGTAACATCAACTTCTATGTTCGTTATCGCCGTAAATTTTTTTCTTTTTTCAAATATTCGTATATTATTGAAGGTTTAAAGGTCCCTAAATCATTTCTAAGATATTCAAAATTTTCAACAGAGCTATTTAGAGCATACGTTGATAATGGGAATTTTAAATTTTTGTATAAACCTTGAAAATATCAATAACATTGAAATTTTGTGAGGATAATTTCAGTCTGGGAAGGGAAAATTTGAAAATTTTGTTAGGTATATTGATTTAAAAAATATTTTTTTTTGTTTTTTTTGTTCTGGGTAAACTCAGAAAAGCAAAAAATTGTAAATTTAATCAAAAAAATTAGGATTGAATTGAAAAAAGTCAAAAAAAATTATTTAGAGCAAAAAATAGGAAAAATTGTATTTTTTAAAAAAAAAAAGTCATTCGAATTGGAAATTTTCCCATTCTGACCCCCCCCCCCCCTCCGGATTCCATTCCATTTTAATTATTGATACACCAATGAAATAAGTCGAAAAAAACTAAAAGAAAAATGGGATGGGATGGGAGGTTGGAAAATTAAACATGTAATTTGATTACCTATTTTGAAAAATCAAAACGTTATGTTTATTTGGATTTGAGTTTAGATTTTTGAATTTTCAAATGTTAATTGTTTTGGTTTCGATGTTCCTCGAGGCGTTTACATTTGGATTTTGATTTCAGATTTAGTTTTTCGAATTTGACTTCTTTTTTCATATTTTTATGTTGATATTTTCGTGACTTTTTCGTACTTTGTCAGGATATAAAATTGTTATTCTTTTTTTTTAATTTTTACTGTCGATGAAGTTGTTTTCAAATTTTTAAGGGAGTCTTCTATTACTTACCATTGTTCGATAACTCGAATAGCTTCAATTTAAATAGAAAATATCCTTATTTAATCAACAAGTCCATGTTTTAAAAGCAGTTTCCTTTTCAGAAAAAAACGTTATTAGTTTTTATTTTTTTATTTTTAGTCATTTCCAAAAAATTGGAAGCCTCCTTCGTCCAAAACGCAAAAATTTTTTGAGTATTGGCCTTATTACTCCGGATATGTGAATATTCCATTTGTACGACGAGCAAAACATCAAATTAATTACCAATGTATTTTTTTCATCTTGTTTTTTGCAGAGATATATGATGCATTTGAAGTCGTATAAACATAAAACATCCACTGGAGCAATTGCTGTTCAAATGAAGCAAAAACTGCGACGTATGCGAAACGACCAACGAATTCAACAGCGTGTTATCGACGAACAGAACGACAATTTCGCCAAAACTTCGTATTGTCGAGTGGTGTAAACTGAATTACAAACAATCCAAGCAGGAACACGTAACCTCGGATCATCATATTGTGAGTATTTCGCAAATCGGTCAAATTTTCTCGTAAAAACTATTCCATACCAACGCTCTCAAATTAGTGAAAATCGATATTTTTAACATATTTTTCCCAAAAATTGAGGGCTAGGGTGGCACTGAAAGGGTTCGAATCCAAAAAATGAACAAATATTCGAACTCAGTGCCCTCAAAACCCAACAAACGACGGTCATGCGTTATTTTTCATTTTTTTTTTAATTTGATCTCTTCAAGGGGGCCTAAAGGGGATCAGAACGGTTCGAATGGAAAAAAATGAGTATATATTCGAACTCAGCGCCTTCGAATTAATAGAAATCGATATGTTACTTCACTTTTTCGATTTTTGAATTTTGTTCAACTTCATTTTTGGTTCAAGTTGGTGTGGAATATCCCATAATGCTTTAATTGACTTATCAATCATACGAATTCAATTTTTATATAATTTTTATTCGATTTGTTACAGAATCTTAATGAATTCTTGAATCCGCAATGTTCAATGTGCCGTTTATCGTTTGCCACTCCCATTTTATACGAGCATCATAGATGTACCTTGAATCATATTAGAGTAAGCTGGCTACAGAATAATTCAAATAAGTACTTTCTCGAAATGTACCTTTTTGTTTATTATTATTATCATTTTTTTTTAAATTAGCAAAAAGCCTTTTTGGAAAAGAAGAAAAAACCTGGACAACGAAGAAGAGAATAAACGAAAGAAGATAACTTTATGGTATTAGATTCGGTTCGGCTCGGCCGATAGAAGACGAAACCGACGAAACTCCGGCCAAAGCTGACGATACAAAACGATTCCGAAGATCAAGCCAAATCTGCAGTAGCTAAGAAGAAAAATTACCCAAAGTTGTCGTAAGCTCGAAATTTTTCCAAGACTGTACTGTCAGGTCCATTCTGAATGGGGGAAGGGGACGAAGAGAGCAAATTCCTCTTTCAATTTTAATAGAACAAAAATTAATTTGACTAGAAAATTTTTTTAAAAGTTACATTTTTGGAAAATTTTCGTTCCAAGTTAAACGAAATGTTACTTTTTTTGAAAAAAAAAATCAGAATAATTTTCCATTTCTAAAATTCAGTCTCATCCGAGCCAACTCAGTTTCGTCTCTGTGAACAAAAAAATTGCTGACGTATTTTTTAATCACTTTACTTTTTTCACCGAAAAAGAATTCGTTAATTTTAAACTTGGTTTGATTTCAGGAGCGGAATTTATCAAACGAGTGCCGGTGTATTACTGGTAAACTGTGCCGTCTTTGTTTAGCATACAATCCGAACACCAAACAGGAAGATTTATTGTTAGGCCATTGCAGAGGACGATTCCATTTGAAACGATTTCACCGTCGAAAAGCTGAAAAAAAAGAAGAAGAAACAGCGAAATCGGTAAATTGCTGAAACACTCATTTCATTTCAATTTACTCGCCTGTGTTTTAATTTAAACGTAATTTTACGCAGAAAACCGAAAACTCCACCCAGTCGACAGATGATGCTTCGCAGAACGGCGCCGTAGACTCGAACGACCAAACGCCGAAGCTACCGATAGTTTTGGCGAAGGAGAAGAGGAGAGTTCAGAAATCGTCCGATGACGAAGAATCCGGCAAACCGGTTCGACAGATTCGGCCATAGCGAAGAACTCGAAATCGCCACTTCGGCGATTAAATCCGAGCCGAACGAAGGCAACGATGCTAAGGAAAACCGGTTAACTGCCGCAAGCTTTAATAATTCACACAATTTCGTCAAAAGCTTTCGTTAAAGAAACTTTTTTTACCAGTATGGTTACTCAAGTAGAATTTTAGAATTAAGTTGAAGCGCAGTGTTTTTGAGAGATTCTATTGTTTCTTAGTACCCCAAAACGGTTAATCGTGCTTTTTTATTGTTTGATTGCCAAGTGATTTTATGTTAGTTTGATGGGAGAATCAGTCCCAGTGTGCTGGTTATTTATCAAACTTGAACTTTTTTCGTGTAAATTCCTATATATTTATTTTCGTAATGAAAAACATCAATGTAGAATGGCCGTTTTTTTTTATTTTTTAATTGTGAGATTGAATAGATTTGTCTGGTGTGAATTATAACTTTTGTGAATTCGTGTGAAGTTTAAGTTGGTCTCGAGAATAATAATAGATGATAAAATGTTCGGAAAAAGGTATTTAAATACAATGAAAATCTTATTTCCAGCTTACTTGCTTCGTAAGAACGAAAACAGTGCAATTTTGACTTAAAAATGCAAATAACTCGTTAAATATTCATCTACATGCAAAAATAACATTTCCATCGAATTCCTCGCATCAAAAAACATATATTTTGACCTTTTAAACGATAAAAACGTTAAAATACAGTGAAATAATTAATTTACGTAAATTTTAAATGAAGGGCTTTGAAAAATCGTATTTGAATCAAACTCTAGATAAATACGTGGCGCTATCTATCGGAATAATTACTGAAGCTCTTCGCAAAACAGCAAGATTTCGACAAAATTGAAATTTCAAATTACCGCGTAATTTACCGTAATTTTAAACCCGGACTAAAAATTACGGTAATTACGCGGTAATTTGAAAAATTTCAATTTTGTCGAAATCTTGCTGTTTTGCGAAGAGCTTCAGTTAATTATTCCGATAGATAGCGCCACGTATTTATCTAGAGTTGAAAATACGATTTTTCAAAGCCCTTCATTTTAAAATTTACGTAAATTAATTATTTCAACTGTATTTTAACGTTTTTTATCGTTTAAAAGGTCAAAATATATGTTTTTTGATGCGAGGAATTCGATGGAATGGTTATTTTTGCATGTAGATGAATATTTAACGAGTTATCGCCCCTTTTAGAAACGAAATTGCAATTTATCGAAGCTATCTGATTGAATTTACGTAATGAATTATTTTAATGATTCTGCAGCTTAATTAATGGCAGAAAAGATGAAAATATGTGTATTTAGATGCGAGGAATTCAATGAGCTTGGTATTTTTGCATTTCGATAGATCATTTTACGAGTTATTCGAGCTCAACAGGTGAATATCTCAAGAGCAATGTTCGAGCAGCAAAAATGAACATCAAAACTAGAGGCTAATTTTTCTACCAAATTGTCACAGGAATCACGAACGTTAATAAAATAAGAGAAAAAAGGTAACGTAAAATATTAAAAACGTTTGTATAACACAGACTTTTTAAATATGGCTACATAAGTATAATTTTTGAGTACTTTATAAATGCCTGTTATGTAACATACGAAGAGTTATTAATTCATTTTCGAATAGGAAAATACATATTACTTGATACAGGGAAAAACGATTCAAAATGATTTAGAATCCCGAAGATATATCACAGACAACTAATTCAAAACGATGAAATAAACAATATTTTAAAAACTATTTCACATATCTACAACACGATTTGAGTTTAAGAAAAAGAATAATGTAAAAAAAAATTCCAAATATATAAAATATTTTAAAAACAAAATACAAACAGATGAATGATGAGTATGAGTGAAGCAGATCTGAAAATTCACACGGCAGGAAAATTATAAAAAAAAAAAATCTGTACCTAATTTAGAAATTGGCTAAGTTCGTTGCTTAATTTTTATCATAAACAGGGAATTCGTTTTAGAATAAATCAGAAGAAATTGATGTATTGCTGTCGTTTTTTGGCGGGATCCGCCGCCCCCAAAAAATTGTAGACGAGAGATCGTTGTATTTACAGATATCGTAATGTAAGCTGCATTCAAATGCATGTAATGATTGGCGAAGTGGGCAGTATTCTGAAACGTAGAAAAATAAAATTAATTTAAAATCGATTACATTGATTTTAAGTAGTGTTGCAAAAAATTGAATTAATTTTATCGAACACGAGTTAATAAAAAAGTTTGAGAGTAAAATATCCTTTTTTCAAAATTAAAGTTACGAAAATAATTTTTTCCCCCCTGAGAATCTCACCAATATGTAAAAAAATCCAGAATTATCAAATTTGATATAAAATCATTTTAAAAAATTAAAAAAAAAAACAGAAATACAAATATCTGAGTATTCTAATGGAAAAAAAAATGAATTGAATTTGAATTGATTTTTTTTTTTGAAAAATTCAATCACATATAATCTGATATTTCAATGAAAAAAATATCTCTGAAACATAAATGTAATGTGATTTTAAAAATTTGCTCTAAAACTCGTGTATTTTTTTTGGATATTATACTTTGATAAATAATTTTTAATTTTCAGTCCAAAATTTTACTGCCGATTTACCAACCTTTCTTTCAAGAAGTCTTCTCACAAGGACTCTTGCAACACTGATATAGAAAAAAAAAATCGAAATAATAATAATTACCAAGATATGTTTCGGTTAATTCATGAACAAGAGCAATAGCACATTTTGAGACAATTCCACAAGCTTTGCCTGAGTACAATTTGGATATCAGTAGATGGATAATTTTGTAGAAGTTTCATCATTTGCTGGGAAATCTCCATTAGCAGTTGATTTTGATTAATCTAAATTGAAAAAAAATTAACACAGTCATATCTTTTAGTATTATGTAAAAATAGACTCAAAATTTGAACACTTACACGATCATGGCGCTACAAAATAAATCAAGAACGAAAATCTTTCTTGATCAGCGAAACAAACGAGTCCCAAATTTGTTTGTTTTTGTTTTTTTTTTTTTTTTACGTAGCACGTCCGGTAAAGGAAATTCTTGCGATAAAACAGTAACGTTTTAACCATCTGAAAAAAATTATTATACACTTCATTAGTATTATAATAAATTTAAAAAAATAAATAAATGAGGATCTTATTTCATTTGAAAACAGGAACCAAAAAATACTCATCCCCTGGGATTTTTTTTGTGCACTCTCAGGGGTAATACATAACTCAAGGGTTCAATTTCGATTGAAGCTAAATAAAAAACCAAAGAGTTTCGCGAGACAAGAATCCACAAATTTGTTGGAAATTAGAAATTACATTCGAACACGCTCCTTCCCTTGCCCAAAATATTCTTGAGACCAAAATTTTTTGTTAAACTTGAATAAAATCCGAAAAAATGTGACGAATAATGTACATAACAACATTTGATACAATACGAAAGTTATCGAAATAAACTAATTAAATTCAAAAGTTATAAAGATGATAGTTTGTTGAAAAACAATTTTTCTCAAAGTTCCAGAAAATAGGAAAATTTTAATTTTATTGATAATCAGGGTGCCCACAATTTTTCCAGAAATAATTTTTTTCAATTGTATCAGGTTTTTCAGGGCCAATTTTTCAAAACTTTTCAGATCTTTTACAAAAAGTTCTAACAGGTCATCGGTTTTCAGTATTTTTTAACCTCTTACGACCTCACAATCGGAATCAAGGATCCAAAAATTGATCGAAAATGGAACTCTTTTTCAATGTAAATCGTGAACTCGTTCACCTGAAAATCGAATTTCTGGGGCGAAAATTGGACCATATAAATTAAAAGAAACCCCTGTCTGAGGCGATCTTCAAAACTATGAAAATGTTGATTATTACATTTTTTTTTTTAAATAAATAAATTTTTAATATTTGTTTCATAAAAATAGGAAAGTCAACAGATATGGCAGAGGTTACCAAATATAATTTTTTTTTTCCATCATATCGACCCCCACCCTAATCTAAAACGGTTCTAAGTGCCATTTTCATTTTTTACAGGGAGAGCCAAAAACGTAAACAAAAATATTGCATTGCGCTTATGGAGTTTGTTAAAATTTCAACTCTCATTTTTTTCCCCCCCCACCCACGTTCCCTGAAATTAATATTAATTTACGTTTTTTTTTAGATTTTAATCGATGCAAGCCTTTGATTTAGAGAACTCGAAAATTGTAAGAAAAAAACTCAATTTTGACAAAGTGGCACTTTAGAAACCGTTTTAGTATTAGGGGGGTCGATATTTTCTAAATATCGAAAAATTGCAGAAATGTCAAAACTATTGCTTTTTTTCCTCAGGATTATAATTACTAGAATTTTGAAAATTGAAAAAATTTCTTAAATAATTAACATTTCAACAAAAAGTCATTTCTCTATACTTATACTTAATTCGAGTAATTGATGTGAGATTATCTCTGTTTTCGTGAAAATTCGTTAGCAAAAAAAACCTAGGGCATAAATCCATAATTTAGATGCTTTTGCTTCACAGCTGCACTGGTTTTTCAAAATAATTTTCCCAAGTTTTGATCCAAAATCCAATATTTTGAACACTCAAATTTCAGAAAATATAAAAATTAAAAAAATTTTAATTCTTTAAATTTTTTAAAAAAATTTGTGAAGTTTTGATCAAAAAATTAAATTATTTTTACTGAGTCCAAAAATCAAATTTTTATAATTTTTTCATTATTGGTAACGAATTTGAAGTTTTTTTTTTTTCAATTTATTTTTGAACTATTGCTAAAACCCCCTGATTTTTAAAAAAACAGTTCCATAAAAAATCTTCTTTTTTATAAAACATTGATTGAAAAAATGATCACCAATGTTCAAAAAATATACTATGTTTGAAATTTTTTGAAATTTGTGATGACAACTCATATTTTTACCAAATTTTTGTATTTTTTTTTAAATTAAATTAAAAACTGGAATTTTTCACTCCCTCTAGCCTTAGTTACTGCAGGTATATGGCCGTTAATAATTTGAAAAAAAAAACCTGCAATTTCCGTTTTTTTTCTTTTTTTGGTCAGAAATATTCCAATTTTTTAAATTTATTTATCTGATAAAAAATTTTCCACCTTTTTAATGTCTGACCAAGTGACCATTGATGTTTGTACTAGATTTGAAAAGTGAAAATTCTTTGATTTCCCTGGAATTTTCATGTAATTTTTATTTGCTTTTAAAAGTTTACCAAAAGACCTCCTTTCTATCCTTTCAGTTATGAAATATAACTTCAAATAAAGAGAAAAATGTTAAAAAATTCTTGTTTTTTGCAATAGGACCCATTAAAATTTTGCTATTCTCTGTTTTTTGTTTTTTATTGCTACCAAGAATGAAATTCTTGTTTTTTCTAAGCAAAGTAGAAACACCTTGCTGAATATTTTCGAAACTTTTTTTTTAGCCTAAATTTACCCATCCCCCCCCCCCCTCCCTTAAATATATCCATATTAAAAAAACACTAAAGCCAACAAAAAAACAGGAAAACCTACGTAATTCTAGAAAACCCAAAACAACACCCACCTAAAACTATTTAATATTGCGGATACAGTGGAGCTTGGATAAATGCATATTAAAATGGAATATATCGATCGATCGAAACCCTTTATCGGGTCAGCTGGTCATCAACCTCCAATACCGCTTTCAGCTTCATCCAAACTTTTTATGAAAAAATCTCTAATCTCCGACATTAAATGGTAAACGTGAAAAAAACAATCAGCTTCGGGCGTGTTCTGAAACGTACATAAAATTATCGTTACTACATTTCGACGCCATATCGAACACTAGCTTATCATTTATCAATTCCCACCCACTTTTCCCACTCGGAAGACGTTGTCCCTGAAGCGAAGCAGTAATAAATCACGGACCGATGATTTTTCATTCCTTGGCAAATAACCTTGGCCCCGGGTTCAGTTTAGCGTAAAGAAATAATATTCTTTCGGACTACTTCCAATGAGCTTCGGATACCCTTCTTTCCAGCGGAGAATAATCCTCGATCGGATTTACGTTTCGAAAAAGGCATCTGTAAACAATAAAATGAAAAGTCACAACAGAATTATATTCTGAATAGGGGAAAGTTCCAAGCTACAACAGCATAAAAAATTGGACAACTTCTATCGAAAAAATTTCCTTACTTGTACTAGTGTCCAAAGAAGAAAGTCGATAGAAAACAGAAAACAATCAAAAAAATGGAGTACTGATTTAATTGGGTAAAAAGTTTGAAAAAGAAACTAAGTAGGAAATTACCTTCGTAACCCTAACCTTTTACGGTTCGACGTTTGGCTGAATTTAGAAACTGAGCCTTGAACCCGAAGATGAGTCTTTTTCGGACCTCGCTATTATACTGCATCGCAAGGGTAAATCGGTTAGCTTATCGGAAGAACGAATTTTCCGGATTTAAAACGCCGCCCGAGGAAACCAAACTCGTTAGGAAATTGATTCGATTAAAAATTCAATGGAAAATATACGAAAAACTGACGCTTTAATCATCGGTAATAGGACCTAGTTATCTTTGAAATTTACGTATTCCATTTACTGTCGGCTTATTACTCAGTCGGAGATCACAATTGATATTATCTTCGTTAAGTGTCCTCCCGGGAGTAAAGATCACTCTCTAATAAAACGAATTCATTTTAGGTTTTGTTCGCGGTTTATTTACAAATTTGAGGTTAAAAAATTACCCAATCGAACTGATTGTCAGGTTTCTCTGCATCCCCGTAAAGTTCTTACTCCACGAATTCCTCTGAGGGGGCAGATAATTCAGTAGCAGGTTTTCCCAGCACAAACGGAACAGAATCGAAATCCTTTTTCTTTTCCCGGAATACCCTTGGACAGAAAACGAAAACAAAATGAAACCGAGTAAAAATAATTTGCAATGAACCACAGCTGAGCAGTAAGGACAAAAAAATATCGATTAAAAAACCATCGTTGATTACCATTGAAGATAAAACTACGCAAACTCGTTTTCTATTAATCTCAGTCTTGGCGAAGTGTTTCTTCGAAAGCTTTTCAGTCTATGAAATGATATTAAGTTTGAACAATTAATGAGTCTGATGTTCAGAATATTGACATTATTGGTTAGATAACTCAAATGACTTTGTATCCGGCCCATTGCGAGTTTCGCCAAGTCCGTCTCCATTGAAAGAATAATTAAATTACTGGAGAGTTCGATTTCATTTTCTTCGCAGAAGAAGACAGAAAATTCTTTATCAAATGGAACGCCCTTTGGTGATAAAAAAAAAAAACTATTATTATAATATTTCCGACCCGTTTTTATTTTTTTTTTTTTTTTTTTATGAATACGAGATTTGCATATGGCGAGATTTTTAATGCACTGTTAATGGTCCAAGGTGCTCCCACACTGAAGGTAAGGTACTTAAAAATTTGGACTCGAAAATGTCAAATCTACTGAAACACCACGTCCACGTCCACATTCTGACGTTCTGACATTAGTGACAAATTCAATTAAAAATTCCTTCAAAAAATTCCAATCCTAAAAAAAAAAAAATCGTTTGTAAAATTGAAAATTATTATAAAAAATCAAACAAAGCAGGGGTTGAGAAACGGAAACGAGACCTTTACATCGCTCCGTTCCGTTCTTCCGTTCATTAAAAACGTTCCGTTCTGCGTTCCGTTCCGTCCTTTCCTTCGCGTTTTTTTTTCCGTTTCCCCTTCGAGATACACTTTGAAGCGTTCCCGTTCTACGTTCCGTTCCAGTTTTCAGATCCGTTATAACGTTCCGTTCCGTTCCGTTCAATTTTTTTTTTACAAAAAAGGTTGAGCTTTTATAAAGGGTAATGGGACGGATAAGGGGGTGAATTTTGGCCCCCGGCGCTTTTGGGCTCCCTAAACCACCTCAAGTCGTGTATATTGACTAGAAATAATTTTTCACAAAATTTTGGACCCCTTACCCCCTCTCTTTCGGAGCTATGGCTATTTTATTTGCATCATTTTCAAGAATTTTTAATTTCAAAACGGAATGTGAAGGAAATTTTTTCTGTTCTTTGGCACAAAATTACATCTGGTAGAGGTGTATTCATGATAATTTTTTCAAAACAATTTGGTGCACCTCCTTCACGTTTTTTCGGTCATTTGAAGTTTTCAATCGTAAAAAATACATATAAGCGAAGAGCGACCACCCTGGAAAAATTCCTAAAAAAGACGTTTTTTCTTATGTAGAATTTTACTATCTATTCGGTTTTTTGCGATTTCTTTGAACTAAGGGTCGAAAATTGCGAAAAAACCGTACAGAAATGTTGTAATTTTAGCAGATTTTTCAAATTTGAGCGCTTTATACAGAAAGAAATAACCATAAAGGAAACCAATTTCAAAAAGGTTCGTGTTCAGCAGGTCAAAAATACCCCGTAAACACCCTTTTCGTAAAAATAGTTTTGATTAAATTTTTCAGAATTCACCTTTTTCACTGATTTTTCATGAAAAAAAAAGAATCGAGACTTAAAGTAAAACGATCGTGAAAAAAAGTGTTAATCAGGGTATTTTGACCTGCTGAACACGAATATGGATTGGTTTTTTCATTTAGTCATTTTCTCATATATGTACTACCTCTTTCTTTCTTCATCCCCAAGCCTCCATTCACACCCTTTTTCCTCTTATTTATGTATATTTCAACGTCTTCGCCGAAATCCATCTGCTAAAGACGTATTAGAGTTAAGAGCTTTTCAGATAGTGTTTCATTTTTTGCCACTTTTTTAATACGTTGATTTTATGGTAGTCCTAGAGTTGAAATCCTCCCATTTAAATTTCCAACTTCCTAATATTATTAATAGTGATGTTATTGGTCTTAAATACGGTTATATTTTTGGAAAAAAGTGTTCTTGTGTTTTGACCAACAATGTTCCCCCCCCAATGCTTCAGTCCACACCCCTCCCCCTAGAAAATTAATAATGAATTAATTTTGTACAGTGCAACAACGAAATGCAAAATGACAATTAAGAAATTTGAAAAAAAATCAAGCATCTTCGATGCCCCGCTCCTGTTTTCGTGAAACTTTTTTTAATCTCGAATTGCTATGTTGATTCTTGTGGAAAATTTTCAAAAAATTATTGTTCGAGATCTGGGCGCGCAATATTGTAACTCATTGACACGATTTAATGTCAAAGACATGAAGATGTGGAAAATAAATTCACCATCACTCCTCTCTTGGACGGTTTCTGTTGCTGAAATGTGACTCAAAAAAATTTGAAATGGAAAGAAATTTGGTTTCCCGACTATTTTGGGTTCGTAGAACACGAATATGACTTAATTATTGTGTTTAATAAATTTTCTTGCTCGAGAGACCCGATTCAAACTTGAAAATAGGGCCGTTTTAGGGGGAAGAAATGACAAAATGAAAAAACCAAATCCATATTCCGTGTTCAGCAGGTTCAAAATACCCTGATTAAAACTTTTTTTCACGATCGTTTTATTTTAAGTCTCGAAATTTCATTTTTTTTTCATGAAAAATCAGTGAAAAAGGTGAATCTGAAATTTTAATCAAACTATTACGAAAAGGGTGTTTACCGGGGATTTTGACCTGCTGAACACGAATTTTGAAATTTGTTTCTTATTGGGTTATTTCGTTGTATAAAAACGCTCAAAAAATTTGAAAAATCTGCTAAAAAATTACAAACATTTCTGTACGGTTTTTTTCGCAATTTTCGGCCTTAGTTCAAAGAAATCGCCAAAACCGAATACATAGTAAAATTCTACATAAAAAAACGTAATTTTTTGGAATTTTTCAGGGTGGTCGCTCTCTGCGCTGATATGGTATTTTTTAACGATTGAAAACTTCAAATGACCGAAAAAAACGTGAAGAGAGTGCCCAAAATTGTTGAAAAAATTATCATGAATACACCTTACCAGATGTAATTTTTTGCCAAAACAGAAAATTTTTCCTTCACTTCCGTTGAAATAAAAATCTTGAAAATTAGATGCAATAAAATGGCCATAGCTCCGAAAGAGAGGGGGGAGGGGTCCAAAATTTTGTGAAAAATTATTTATAGTTCAATATACACGACTTGAGGTGTTTAGAGCCCAAAAGCGCCGGGGGCCAAATTCCTCCTTATCGTTCCATACCCTTATAATTTTTGGTCACGCTCGTTAACTACGTAAACATGAATCATTATGATGGGAATAAAATAAGGTAAAAAAAAATGATAACTAATAAGTAGGAAGCGGAAAAATATGCACCCAAAAATCGTCAAAATATGCGCATTATAGGGTCATAATTATGCACTTTTTTAAGCCGAAAGAGCATTTCCTGTTAAGATGGTGAAATCGGCCCTTGAACGATCGGGACAAAAATCTCCAAAATGTTGGTATTGAGGTAAAACCACCCCAAAAAATTTTCAACTCCCTACCCCCACCCCCAACCGAATTATGGGGCCATTAATGCTCAAATCAATACATTTCTATCTCGGGAAGGGGTGGTTCAAAAATTTTGAAAATTTCACAGATTATAGACAGTATGTAGTAGTTATGTGAAATTTTTTTCAAAAAAATTTTCCTAAATTTTCCCAAGCGTTTTCCCGAAAGAAAAAAAAAAGAAGAAAAGTTCAAAATTCAAATTGTCAAAAAAGGGGGGAGGGGAGGGAGCCCCGAAATTTTTTTCTCTCCAAAATTTTGTGACAACCTTGGGTACAACATATATTTTTATTTGGAGACCTAAAAATGAGTGCAATCATGGATTAAAAAAAATGAAATCCTATAAAAAAAACACATTTTTTGCGATGTTTTTTTTCCATCTTTCTAATAAGAAGTTTTTAAAGGATGATATTTCCAACAAAAGTAACAATTTTGGCAGATTTATGTTCGAAAAACACCTCAATGAAATTTTCATTGCCGGGGAATCAGGGCAGATAGAATACTCGGCGGCGACGCGATTGAAATGTGATTTTGGTCTACTTGCAGCGGGCACTCGCATTTCCGGCCGCGTACGTCGTTGCGGTGAACTATTCGTGTACGCGCCATTTCGAGGGTTGGAACGAGAACTCATTCTAAGTAACTGATATTAAAATTCATAAGTTTTCAACATGATAAATTTGAAAAGGGTGTCATTTCAATGTAAAAAATTCATTTCTTAATTTATGCTTAGAGATTCGAGTTTTGATTTTACTTACAACAACCGATGAGTTCCCGTTCAACCCTCGAATGGGCGCTGTACGCGAATAGTTCCCGCCACGAGTACGGCCGGGAAATGCGAGTGCCCGCTTGCAAGTAGAAAAATACATTCAAATAGCCGCGCCGCGTATTCTCATTCCCTTGATTAACCCCGTCAATGGTCGAAAATGTTCATTTGAGGTGTTTTTTTTCGAACATAATCTGCCCAAAATCGTTTATTTTGTTTGAATATCATCCGTAAAAACTTCTTATAGAAGGTGGAAAACATCGGGGAAAAAAAAAATTGTTTTTTATGGATTTCATTTTTTTAAATCATGTTTGCACTCATTTTAGGTCTCCCAAAGATATGTTGTACCCAAGGGTGTCCAAATTTGGAGAGAAAAATTTCGGGGCTCCCCCTCCCCCCTTTTTTGACCGAATTTTTGGAATTTTTCAAACCGCGGAAACCTTGGAAAATTTAAGGAAATTTTTGAAAAAAATTTCACATATATCTACTACTACTGTCCTATAATCTGTAGAAAATTTCAAAATTTTTGAACCACCCCTTCCGGAGATCGAAAATTTTATTGAATTTCGAGCATTAACTGGCCCCATAATTCGGTGGGGTGGGGGTAGGTAGTTTGGAAAATTTTTTTTGGGTGGTTTTTTACCATGCAATACCAACATTTTGGTTAGATTTTTGTCCCGATCGGTTCAAGGGCCGCTTTCACCATTCTTTAAAGGAAA
Organism: Pseudococcus viburni; assembly: GCA_033439095.1. Classification (NCBI taxonomy): domain Eukaryota; kingdom Metazoa; phylum Arthropoda; class Insecta; order Hemiptera; family Pseudococcidae; genus Pseudococcus; species Pseudococcus viburni. The sequence goes on along the minus strand of JAVBJF010000104.1, from coordinate 912,429 downwards.
TTGCTCTTTTTGCATAAAAATGCATATTTTTTGCATTATTATTTCAGTTTTCAGTTCTAGTTCTCAAAATTTTTTCAGGTTCCAGTTTTCAAGTTGCCAGTTTCCAGTTCCAGTTCCCAGTTCCAGTTTTCTCAGTTCCAAATACGCAAATACCAATTCCCACAAATTTCTGTTTTTTAAATGTTGAAGGACAAAAGAATGGGAAAATTTTCTGCTAAATTTTAAAAAAAAAACTTTGTTGTTTTCTTTTTCACGGGGAATTCAAAGTACAAATTTGCCCTTTTTCAGCTCAAACTGCTCAAACAAAAGAATCCCTATGAAAAATAAGTCATTACAGTAATATTTTTCGAATTAATGTGATTGACTAAACCCTTAAATTTTTCAACAAAATTTGAATACCTAATGTATGGAATGGGATGGACGATTTTTAAATTTGGATTAATTTTCGAATTTCTAACCCACATTCCTTCATTTATTCACGTTTTGGACGTAAATTTTATGAATGGTTTGGGGGTTTTTAGTAAAAATTTTTCATTGAATGTTGGGTTTGGTAATTTCAACATCAAAATTTTGACTTTTTCAATTCATATTTTAAGTATAAACCAATTGGCACTGCTTGGAACTGGTATAAAAACTGAATCAATTTTAGTTCTCGTTTCCAGTTTTTTAGATTTCAGTTCTCATCAAATTTCAGTTTCTAGTTTCTAGTTCAGTTCCAGTTTGTTTCAATTTAGTTCCAGTTTTTTTCAAGTTCCGTGTCTAGTTCCGTTTCAGTTTTCCATCACTGCGAAGATTGTTACGAATTCTATCTAAAATTTTGCCCAATTAAAAATCATCCTTCTCACCTTCTGCAACAGGGGCCGTACATCCGATGATGTTTTCGAAATAAGTTTTATGGCTTTATTTTTAAAATTTTTAAGTTTTTCAAGGTTAAGTTTAAGGGTTTTATTTTTTTTTGAGTTTAAAACTTGAAATTTTTTGCTTCCATCTTTTCATTTTTCATTCTTTTTCAATTTTTTTTTGATTTTCCATGATTTAACTTTTTTTCATCTCTTTCTTAACCTTGAATTTTTTCAAATTGAAATTTTCATCAAATGTTCTTTACAAATTTCTCAATCTCTCTTCAACATAAAATTATTTCAAATTTTACAATTTTCCCTACCATTTTTTTTCTCACCTTGAAATGAAACTTTTTTTTCAAACTCAAATTATTTTCAGCCCTGAAATTTTTTCTTGAAATATTTTTCTACATTCTTGAAAATTTTTTCAATCTGAAAGTTCCTTAAATTTTTTTTCCAATTTATAATTTGTTGACATTTTTCATAAATCTGATATTTTTTCACATACTTATTTTTTCATTCTCCAAAAAAATTTCAATAAATGAGAAACAATTTCATGATAGGACCTAGGGGTTCTTATCATAATATATGTACTTTTGAATTCCAGAATTCAGATTATGAAATAAATATTAGGATTGGATACAAAAATTGAGTTGAAAAATTTTGAAAAGAAGTTTAAAACTTTGAAGTTTTGGTTTGAAAACATTTCGAGAAGAAAATTTAGCAGCTTGAAAAAAATTAGAGAAAAAAACTTGAATTACTTTTTTTCTTCTCGTTTTTAATTCAAAATACAATCAATTTCTTGATCCAAAAAAAAGTGAAATCGATCTCGTTTGAATTTCCACCCTCGCCTCCCCTCCCCCCACAATGAAAAATTATAAAAAAGGATTTAAGCTTCAAGCTTTAAGCCTTAAGGCTGTAAGTAAGCCAATGATTTTTTGGCCGTTCAGCTTTAAGTTTAAGTTTTAAAAAAAATTGCCTTATCAAGCTTTAAGCGTACGTAAGTTTTTAAGTTTTATTTAAAAAAATTTATTTTAAGTTTTATTGATTGGCTTAACCATCAGCCCTGTTCTGCAATCACAATGGAATTCCAATCACATAAGTGTGTCAAAGCATGCTAATTTTTTTTAGCATATTTTAATCTCTCATTCTCTAAATGTCATGTCCCTAGCTTCGTTTTCTAAATATGACGATACCAGAAAATTCTCCATCAAAATTCATCAAAAACTTTCAAAAAATTTGTAGGATTGAAATTCTTATTGAAACCGTCGTAAAAGAAAAATGAAAAATGTGAAAATAATCGTTAAAAAACTAAAAAAAAACAGCATTTGAAAAAATTGAAAGAAATATTGAATACTGTTTCAATTTATTTCCACCAAAAATTATTTTAAACACTAAAAAATTCACCAACATCTAGAAATTTTGATTGAAAAGTGATAACATTTTTTTTATTATGTGAATTGAAAAAATGCAACCACAAAAATTGGTTAAGTCCTTTCGATTGAACATTTTTACTAGAAACGATTGTAAATATTACCAAAAGGTTAAGATTGAAAATTTTTCGGTGAAATGATGTTAAATAGGTTTCATTAAATATTTTTGCTGATATGATTGAAAATCGTAAAAAATGGCACGAAATATTACAGTCAAAGAAACTTTGAAACTGTGCCGGTGCCCGCCCCCAGCGCAATTTATAATGTTTAAGGTCAAATTCAAGATCATCTCAGCGGCCGGAAAAAATCTGAAAAATTCACAGTAATCCCTCTACAGGGTGTTGGGTAAGTGGTCTGCCATACTTCATTTTTGAATATAACCGGGTACCACAAAAAAAGTTTGATGAACAAGTTGCATATCTTTGAAAATTGAAGGGGCAAATGATGTTTTTTAAAAAAATCACGTAAAATTTTTTTTCAACCATGGACAGTACTTTGAAAACTGAATAAATTTTTCATTACATGGACTTTTTGCATAACTTGAAAAATTGAAGGGGCTGCAAAAAATTGTGTTCGAAAAAAGTTCTAAAAAAATAACTAATCAAAGGAATGGATGGTATGTTGAAGAAAGAACAAATTTTGTTCTACAGACTTTTTGCCTAACATCAAAAATAAAGGGGCCAAGGGTCGTCCAAAATTGAGAAAATTAAAACAAATTTTGAAGCCCCACTTTTTTTGAATGACCCTTGGCCCTTCATTTTTGATGTTAGGCGAAAAGTCCGTAAAACAAAATTTGTTCATTTTTTTCAATACACTATGCATTCCCTTGATTAGTTAATTTTTTTAAAACTTTTTTCGAACACAATTTTTTGCAGCCCCTTCAATTTTCAAGTTATGCAAAAAGTCATGTAATGAAAAATTTATTCAGTTTTTAAAGTACTATCCATTCCCATGGTTTGAAAAAAAATTTTACGTTGGTTTTTTAAAAACATCATTTGCCCCTTCAATTTTTGAGATATGCAACTATGTTCATCGAACGTTTTTTTTTTAGTGGTACCTGGTTACATTCAAAAATGAAGTATGGCAAACCACTTATTCGGACACCCTCTAGTACCTCTACCTGCAAGCCAAGTTTGAAAAAAATCGGACCAGAACTCGCGAAGATAGGATTTTTATGAATTAAAACATTTTACATGAGAGTTATTCCATATCAGTTCGTTCACAAAGTGGAAAATGGGGTCGGTGATTTTTCTGATTTTTTTCACGTGGGTAGAGCTCGATGAGAGATGACGAATGGCGCAAACCAGAGCTCTCGAAGTCTTTTTGGAGAGCAGCCATGAGCACTCAAAGTTTTTGAAGTAAAATTGGATATGGCAAATTTCGAGCGTGGATAACTCGAAAACTATGATGGGTAGAAAGTTGAAACGTTTTCTAATGTGTACGGCCTGTAAATAGCTTTTTGGCGATTTTTTTGAAATCAGTGTTGCCACTTTTTTTAATACCAAAAATTAGCTATAAAAGTTGAAAAGTGGTATTTTTGTATGAAGGACACCTTCAAAAATTCCCCCAAAAATATATATGGTTCAACTTTTCATGCTGAACAACATATTAAAAAGCTGAGATGGCTTTATTTTTTAAACTCGTTTTAAAAAATGTCAAAGCGGTCAAAGTTTATGAGAAAACGTAATTTTTTACCCCAAGTCCTGAAAATTCCCTAAACTGGTTAAATTACACTGTTTTTACTACATTTTCATCGTATATTAAAAATTAGTCCACAAAACTATCTTTATCAAGTTGATCTTGAATGCCATATGCCCCAAAGGTAGGCTTTTTGTCACTTCTCCCTTCAATAGCAGTCCTCCATAAAAATAGTGTATAATTATGGGCCGATATTATTAAAAACCAAAAATAACATTCAAAAGAAATTTGATTCGTTAATCAATGTTCATGTTCTTAAAATATGTTTAAAATTCGAATTCTGCCGTTACCGACTGGATAAAAATGGTTTTGTGGACTCATTTTTAATGTACGATGAAAATTTGGTAAAAACGATGTAAAATCAGTTTGGAAAATTTTCAGCACTTGGGGTAAAAAATTACGCTTTTTCATAAACTTTGACATTATTTAAACCGAGTTTAAAAAATAACGCCATCTCAGTTTTTCAATATGTTGTTCAGCATGAAAAGTTGTACCATATACAGGGTGTTCCATGAATCGTCTGCCAAACATATTTTTTTGGATATAACCGGGTACCACTAAAAAAAAACTTGAGATGAACAGGTTGCCTATCTTAAGAATTTAAGGGGCAAATGCTGCTTCTACAAAAATCACGTCAAAAATTTTTTTTGACCATGGGAATGGATAGTATTTTGAAAACTGAACAAATTTTAACTTTATGACTTTTTGCCTAACTCAAAAATTGAAGGGGCTACAAATTGTTTTTTCAAAAACAATTTTTAAAAACTCAACTAATCAAGGGAATGGATAGTACATTGAAAACTGAAGAAATTTTGTTCTGTGCGCTTTATGCCTAACGTCAAAAATGAAGGGGCTACGGCTCGCGCAAAATACGTGGGCTTCAAAAATTTTTCGAATTTTTCCAATTTTAAATGACCCTTGGTCCCTTCATTTTTGATGTTAGGCAAAAAGTGTACAGAACAAAATTTTTTCTGTTTTCAACGTATGTACTATCCATTCCCTTAATTAGTTTATCAGAAAAAAATTTTTTGTAGCCCCTTTAATTTTCAAGTTAGGCAACAAGTCATATAGTGAAAATTTGTTCAGAATTCTCAGAGAAAAAACCAAAAAAGTAATATTGTTTTACAGGAAAGATTAAAAAATGTGTAGGGGACTAAAATAATCACCACAAGATTTTCGTAGATCATTAGGTTATTGAAGAGGTAATTCAGTTAATGATGAATGATGACGATATTGTATTTACGGCAAACCGATTAGGCAGTTTTATTAACACTATTGAACGGAATCGTCCAGCACATACGTAGGGGCTAAAAATTTTTATTGCAGAAGTGAAACGAAGTCCACGAATGTAATCTGATGATTCCTGAAATGTCAGGACTATTATTTTATCGTAGAAAAAAAACACCAAACTTTTTTTCAAAATTTGCAGCACTTGTTTGTACAGGTTTGAAAAGGGTCCTGATTTTTTTAAATACTTAAGGAGACCCCTACTGACTGGTTGAGGGGACAAACTGAAAAAAAAAAAAATTAAAAAATTTTAAATTTGGGAAAAAAAAAAGCAAAGAAAAGAAGATTTCCCTTTTAAAAAATAACAAAATTTTTTTCAAAATCACAACTATAATTGAATTTTTGAAAAATTTTAAAAAAATTTGGGGAAGTTGTGCATCTGTTTAACCCCCTTTTAAATTTTAAAAAAGAAGTATTTTTAAAAATCCTGAAAATATATTTTTTTTTACTGAAGGGAAAAATAAAATATTCCGACTTTCCTATGATTCGGGGGGTTTTTTCAAAAAATATGTAAAATGTTTTAGTTTTATCCACAGGGTGCTCAAAAAATCAAAAACCGTAGAAATTCAAATAGAAAAGAGAAGTTCAGTATGGAGATAGGACAAATCAAGATGATTCTCATGAGACCAAAATTTTCGAAATTGGTTCGGAGAATTTTCAAGTAATCTCGCACACACCCCTATTACGTATTACTATTACCAACTTTTCCATTTATGGAAAAATCGAGTAAGTACTAAATTGTTCATCGTAGTTGAAGGGAACGTCAGGACAATTTTTTTTTCGCGTTTTAGGACCTTTTGAGCACGATAGGACCCATAGCTGAAAACGAGGTTTTCTTATAATTATGTATGTTTATGTACTTTTTTATCCCCGATTAAACTCAAAATCTGTAAATTTTCAGGAAAGGACACTTATAACAAAAATTGTGGAGGGAGGATTGAAATTTTGAGATTTTAAAACCAATTTAAAATTCATTCAGCCGTTTTCGAGATATCTAACTTTAAACTTTGAGAAATTTGAGTAAAAAAAATGAAAATTTGAGAAATTTGAATGAAAAAAGTAAAAATTGCAGAACGCTTTAAAATTTTATTTCTCAGAAACCCCTGAACCAATTGAGGTGAAATTTTCAGAGATGACAGAGGAAGATAAGGAGGCGCTACGGTAAAAATTTCAGCTCAATTGGTTGAGATATGCCATCCCGGGGAGCCGAAAATTTATGAATAACTTTTTTTGAATTTCTTATCTCAACTTTGAGTGTGAATAACTTGAAAACTTAGCTTCCTCAAAAAAATCTAATGACACATTAACGAAAGCAAATTTAATTCTCTATAATTTCCTCTACTGACTTTTTTCGGGGACGTCTCCTTTTCTCAAAAAACGGTCCCCAAAAAGCGTAATGGGGGTCCAAAACTCAAATTTCACATTGTGGCATTCAAAATTCGGTAAAACGACATAATCTGACATATTTTGGGTCGCTGATTCCAAATTTAGTCTTTGTTTTTCGATTTGAATCCCCTAGATGTCCCTAGGGACATAAGGATGCCTGAAGGGATGGGGGAGGGGAAGGCCAAAATTTCAATTTCGGCAATACCTTAAACATTACACACCGTTCCTGATTTCAAATTATGCCTTAGTTTTTCGATTCACCCCCCCCCCCCCATATCCTCCTATGTACATGGGGGAAACATAAGGTCCAAAATTTCAATTTTGAGAAATAACCAGAAAAGCAGCATTACCTATATTATGCAATCTGCAGGGTTGAAGATTTCAAATTTGGCCTTAGTATTCCGATTTGAACCCCCTCCCCCATGCTCTTATAGACATGAAGGGGCATGGAGGTCCAAAATTTTGAAATTGGGTATTACTAGGCCAAAATTTGAATTTTGAGTAATATTCTGAAAAGAAGCATAAATTATGTGATTTGGGTTGCTGATTTAAAATTTGGGCTTAATTTTTCGATTTGAAACCCCTAAACGCATTTGGTAACATGCAAAAACATATAGGAGCTCAAAATTTCAAACCTTCTCACTCTTTTCATTTGAGTATAGAAAACACTTTTTAAAAATTATTTAATTAATTTTTTTGCTGACTTTTAATTTAATTTGAGAAGAGAATTAATGTTGGTTCTTAGTTCGTAGATTAATGAAATTATATTAGTCCAGTCAAATTAGCTTATTTGAGAGCCAAACTTGGAATAAAGTGGGGAAAAAATTTTTTTCGAGCCAAAGTGCTCTGGAAGGTGTCCTGATGAATATACAAAAACTCCACCAAAAGGTCCAAAGAGGAGGGGCGTATCTCGTGTTGGGGGAGGCCGTACAAAAATTTTCATAGAATCAATTTTATGTAAAATTTTACGCTCTTTAAAATTATATAGAGCTATTTTTTCAAAAAAGTGATAGGGAACGAGAAAAATGCAAAAAACTGATTTTGGGGGCAGAAATGTGGACCTAAGGGGAAATGCCACGAGCAGATTTTGGTGGAGTTTTTGTATGTTCATCAGGACACCTTCCAGAGCACTTTGGCTCGAAAAAAAATTTTCCCCACTTTATTCCAAGTGAAATCCTAATTTGACTGGACTATGTGCTGATTTATATGAAACTACGGGTGAAAAAGGTGTTTTTTGAATATAATTTTACTGATTTTGAGAAATTTTCACAAAATTTCATCCAAATTTTAGATTGTTGCATAGGCGGAGATAGAACATAACTTTTGGGGGGGCTTGTGCCCCAGTTAAAAAGGAATGAAAAACACGAAACAAAAATGTTCATTTTCGATGACCACCCCCCCCCCCCCCTCCAAAAAATCTTCCTCCATTTTTAAGCAATTTTTTGCTGAATTCTTTTTTGAAGACGTTTATCAAGCCCGAGCGAAGCGAGGGCGAAAATTTTTGGAAAAAAAATCCAAAACTGAAATATTTTCATTTTTTTAAATCAATATTTTAGTACTTATTGAAGAGGAAGTGAAATCTTCAACCTCCATTTTTTATTAAATATTTTAGACTTGATATGCCCGAGCGAAGCGAGGGCGAAGATTTGAAAAATTGTCAATTTTTAGAAAGAAAACAATTTCATTTTTAATGGTTTGTTGAGTGAATAAATCCATACTTAGGAGTAAAAATTTCGTCCTTTTCGAAGTTTTTAAACAAAATTTCGTGCTTTTTTGTAGTTTTGAACAAGAATAAAAATTTGTATTTTTTTTTATTTCTTACATTTTCGTGCTAGTTTGCAATTCAGTTTGCTGATTGCTCATAGCACCTAATTATTTTCGTTAGATATTAAAAAGACCATTTTCGTAGCTTGAAAAAAACAGGAAATTCGTCACATTGCTGATAATTTATCCCTTGAAAAGTAAAGGTTCCACATGCCCGAGCGAAGCGAGGGCTAAGATTTGAAAAATTTCCGATTCCCAGAAAGAAAATAATTCTATTTTTAAAGGTTTGTTGAATGAAAAATTCCATTACTTTGGAGTAAAAATTGCATCATTTTCAAAGTTTTTCAACGAAATTTCGTGCTCATTTGATACACACGAAAATGATTTGGGGGGGCTAATTCAACATTTGGGGGGGCTTCAGCCCCCCCCATGCCCCCCCTTATCTCCGCCTATGGATTGTTGAATACTTAAATACCTACCTACCTAAATATGAAAATAAATTAACGATAATGGTTGAAAGCGCAAATAAAAAATAAAAATGATGTTTACTTAACCATAAAAACAAAAGATGAAGAATGCAAACAAAACAACGAAATTTAAATTTAAAAAATTAATATTTGTGCATCAAAATTTCAAAATTTTACACAATTTAAAACAAAGGTGAAAAAGCGTCAAATTTTTGTAAACCAACACAAAAACAATGTTTTCATTTTTTAACAATTTCTGAAGAAAGTTCAACTGAGATCTGTTTTTTTTTTCTTCAAAATTAGGTACATTTAATTTTTTCAACACCCTCCATTTTTTTAATTCTCAATAAAATTTGGTTAAACCTAATTGGAATAGGTTCCACATTTAAACTAATTCCATAATCGAACTAACTGAAACAACATTCGTTATATCATTTTTTGTTGCTCAAATCAATTTTCTAAAAAAAAGCAAATACTTTCAGAAAAAATGCTGATTTTAAACTTCTCGTTTTATTTCATGGTAAAAAGAGACATTAAAAATATACGAATTTTTTCCAACCCCACAGTGAGTTTTATAACTAGATCAGTTAAATTTTCAAGAATGGGCAAGTTACAATCAAACACTGTCAATTTTTTCAAAAATAATTTAAATAAAATGAAAATATTATAAACTGTTATTATTCCTCAATATTCCTCATTTTATTTCCCCTCTTTTTCTATCAACTTTTCATCATTCAATTTTAAAACCAATTCTTCTCATAAAAATTACACCAAAAAACACCAAATTTTTCTTTAAAAAAAAACACACACAACCGAAGCATCACAAAACAACGTTACCGTTACGTATTTCGTCAAATATAAAGCGCTCCCTATCGTACAAAATGTCAAATACTCCTGTCAACTTGACAGGACAACCTAAAACACCCTTGCAATCCTCTCGAAAACATTTTCCCTCCACCAAAATCATCCCATCTCCCAATACCCTCAAAAATCTCCATCCATCATCTCAACCCTGCTCACAAATCCAACACCTCACACTACCATACTTTTCTTAAAATTTCACTCAAGTAGGTATCTCGATTATTTACACGCTGCCACCAGTGTAGTCCAACCAGGCAATCTTCACGTGCCAAATTTCATTCACCATTTCCCAAACTCTATTTCGCTATAAAACCACTCAAAACCCGTCTCCATCTCGATCGAGGGGAATCCCCCTAAAAACAGGTTTCCCTCCCAGACACCATTCTGCAAGTCCATCGACCCCTATCCAATTCTCACCCCAATCCAAACAAACCGACTGGCGAAAAACTCGTATAGAAAAAAAACTCGTCTAATCGACGATTGCGACGCATTGTCCTGGCGCTTCCGCTACGCCAAAGTGGAGGGAAATTCGTACGTCACACGGCGGAATTTACGCAGGTACGAATTTCACACGGGGGCATAGGCGCTCGGCCCACCAGCGGGGGAAGGTTCCGGTACCCATTTAAGAAACGACGTAAAAAGGGCGAGCGAGTATTTGCTTACATAACAATGTACCTTCACTGGCGGCGGCATATCTTATCATTCGTACTTTTTATAGGTTATCTGTTCGTATCACGCGTGGTGTTTCGAGTGTGCACGCGAGCCCGAGATTTCCAAGCTTTCGGCGCTGCCTGCGCTTATTTTCTCCTCGTCTTGGCCAGTTCCAAAAGTTTTCCTTCCTCGGCTGCCGGCGGGTCCGCGTGTCCACTCCGGTACTCGTAGTGCTCGTGGGTATTGTTATCGTAACAGCGTGCTCTTCTCGTCGTACGTCGTATTACGTTGTTTGAAATTTTTTTCATCGCGAGACCGTCGCATCGTCTAATTTGCTGTATTATGATCTCCAAAAGTGCTCCGGTCGCGTCGAATTACTCGCCAGTGCATTCGTCGTATTCGTCATGAATCATAATCATAATCGTATCACTTGACGTACTGTGAATTTTTTCAAGAGTGGGGGGGTCAGTGAAGTGCTAGAGTTTAATTCGCGTCCAGTGATTCGGGTTCATTTTCATCTTCAAATTACCTCCAAATTCCAAATTCTACTCTTTTTTTTGACGAAGACGACGCCGAAAAATCCAAACACACAGTTACCAAATCAAACTACTCCTCCGTATTAATCAATTTCTCGCATTAGTAAGTACCTAAATAGCAGAATATCTCAATTTTTCGCCTTTATTTTTCGATTCGCCAGCCAAACGATATCTCCGATTAGCCACACTTATCTTTCATTCATCGTCCAATTAGGCGAATAATCATACTAAATCAGGCGTGTAAATGCTCATACCCTATTCGCAGATATCGAATACGAATCAATCGAGGTTCGAGATACAGAATAGTAAATAATCATTCATGATACCAACTTACAACTTGGAATTTTTTTTACTATTTTCCAATACGTCATACTACTTCCTTTGAGCTTTCGACGATTTCTTTTTCTTTTTCATCTATGGAAGTGTTGGGAAAACGTGTTTTTGGGACAATTTTATGGTCTAGGTATGAAAAATGAACGATATTTAGGTTTTTGCGAATGTATATTCGTACTACGGTGGCATATTATGAGGTCTCGTGCTGTATAACGCAACAACACGAGCACACTTATAGCGCTATAATCACGCCTAGACTTCATTGATTTTTTTTTCTTGCTTCTCTTTTCATTCGGGTATGCTCGTACTACAGTAGTAACGTGCTTCTGTCGTATAGTATGGCTGGCCCTTTCACGTTTCGAGCTCTCTTATCAGCAGCGTGTGTGTACGAAGGTATAATTTCGCGGCGGCGTGTAAACAGCGACAAGCAACGCCGATGACGTACTGTGTACTTTGCCGTCGCCGACGCCAGCACGTCCAATGACGCTGTGTATCAAGCTATTGTCATTTGTCTCATTAATTAAAATATGATGATGGGAACCAGAAAATGGATGTGGAATGTATGTGTGGTGGGCTCGAGTGTGAGGTTATTTTACTGATGGGAATTTTCCAAGTTGGGTGTGAGGGTGATTTTGAAATGTGTGAGAGGGTGGTGTGATGCTGAGGGGTAGATTGGATCGAGCAAGTGATTTCTGGGCATTAGGGTTTGAAAAATTGAACGGAATTTGGGTAAAAGGACGCAGAATATGTGGGAAAACAAACAGAACTGAATTTTTTAGACGTTCGAGTTCGGTTAGAGATTTTTGTAAAATTGAGGAAGCTAAGAATTTGCCACGATTCTGAATTTTTAGCATTTTATAAAAATTCAAAAGGTTATTGACCTTTAATTTGGTTGAATTTTGAAAAATTTCGTCATTAAAATTTATCGAATTTGAGCAAAGTGAAAGTCAAAAATTTGATTCAAGAGTCGTTCAATGCTCGAAATTTCACCATATTCTGTTTTCAACTTGGAAATGGATGAAGAGGGGAGAGGGGTGAATCAGATTTCTTAAATAAGCTTCTACCACTAAAAAATCGTAATTATTCCTCCAGCCATGAAATAAGCAAAAAACCAGCTAAAATCCTCAGTTACACAGAGGTTGACATTTTTTAGCTTTTGAAATTGAATTTTTTGTTGAACGTTTTTTCACACTTTTTGATGACTTTTGACCATAAGTGCACCCAGGGAGAGCTCAGGGGGCTCGAGCCCTCGCTTAAGCTCAACAAGGAGATTTTTTCATCATAAAAATGTCAAAGAAGGGTATGATTTAAAAAAAAAATCGCCCTCGCTTCTGATCCGATTAATCTTGTCCAAGATATCCAAGATATATTGAATACACATACCACTCTCTACATTTGAATCAGCTGAATTTGCAGAAATTCTGTCTTTTTTAATCAGTAATTTTCATTGAAAATTAGTGTTTTACGGTCAAAAATTACTAATTTTTCAGTCAATGTCCGATTTATTAGAAAAAATTAGTAATTTTGACTAAATAAAATCAGAAAATCTCGATATTTTTTAATTTTAACCCCCCCCCCCCCCTCCCACGCACTACAATTTATAAGTGTCAAAAGTTTTTAAAAAGTGTAGAAAAAAATGTTCAACAAAAAATTCAAAATTCTTAGGCGATGGAATTTCTTCACCATTTTTATCGTGATTAACGCGAAAAATACTATAAAATTTACCCAATAAACTTCAAATAGCATTTTCTATGTCGACCTGTGTTATTATTCTGGATGCAGCTGAAAGTCTGTCAAGTTTCAAAAAAGCGTATAAAAATTCATTGTAAGCTCAGGACGGCCCGGTGAATTGGAATGTTAAATTTAGAGGATGGAAGGAGAGGGTAAAAATAGACCTTTACTTTCGATAAATTTTTTCCAAACTTTTATTGTTAAAATCATCAAATTTCTTTCAAATTTTGCAGTTCGAACATCATTGTCCGACTAAAAACATTATTTTGTCCATGAAATAAAAAAGGAGAAGGTAAGCCATGATCACCAGTAATTTCAAAAAAAAAATTCTCTGAATTCTCCACGCTTCCTGAACGAAATTTTCCAGAGGTATATACGTATTAATGCAAAGACGAAAGAGCATTTTTATTTCGGGAGGGGGTGTCTCCTAATGAAATTGGAAGAATGTTTTTTTTTTCTGTTTTAAAATATTTCAATTTTCTGAGAGGGAGGGCAAAGGGAGTTCATGCAATTGTTTGAGAACCAAATACTTCTTCCCACTTTTTAAATAATTATGCAAATGCATTGAACCCGAAGAGAGTTAGGTGTGAAAACTTACTTTGAGCATTTTAGAAACACACTCCTCAAATATGAAAAAAAAATTATTTGTGTCCTTTCGTCGCTTACGCCACTTTTTTAATCAATAGATCGTTAATTTCCAAAACTTGGTATTTGCGTCGAGGGCATAACCAATAAAACAGACTGAGTGTTCAGTTTTCCTTGAAATGAACTTCCGACATTGGCAAAAAAAGATACTCAGAAGTTTGAATTTTATAGTTTTTTCAACATTTCAGTCAATGAGAAAAAGTGAGATCTTCAACATCATGATCGAGGTAAACGAGAGGCAAGATTTAAAAAATTTGAAAAACTGAAAAATAATCCATTTTTGAATAGTTCATAATTTTTTTTAAAATTCATTACCTTTTCAAAATTTATGAAATTCTTTGATTTTTTTTTTAGTTTTCTGAAAATTGGCTCAATCAATCCCCCGTCTCTCCCTTTAAATCCAACTTGATTGTAAATTTCAGTCTTCACATAAAAGTTTTTAATTTTCATTCCGAAAAATTTTGAAATTTAAAAAAAAATATAGTATCTACTTATTAAAAAAATATACACATACAAATTTTTTAGGGAGCACCAAGTCAAATAGGAAGGAGGTGGCAGCTTGTCTTTTAAAAATGACATTAAATTTAATTTATAGTTTGAAAATTTGCCAAAAAATTGTTTTAATAATGTTTTTGGAAAAATTTGAGAATTTTCGGATTTAGAAAAATCCGAAAACATTGATGAAAACAGAAGCTGAGTTAGAAAAGTGCAGGATAGTTCAATTTACCCCCCCCCCCCCGTAAATATTATTCTTCCTCGTTGGAAATTCAGTTAATTATTCTCAATTCACAAATTAAATTTGCTGCGAATGCAAAACTTCAGATAGAGAATTTGGGAAATCACGTCAAACTATTCGATTTGACCAAGAACGAACCTAAGTTGGTACGGCTGAGGGAAACGAGGGACAAAAAATATAAATTTTTTGCCTGAGATCAAATTTTCTTCAATTTTTTCGTCCGAATTCCCATTATTATTTCTTCTGTCTCAATACTAAAATTTGCCCAAAAAAGGTCAATCACATTTGCAAATCTTCTATCTCGAACCCCATTTTCTCGACTAAAAAGGTAATTTTGTCACTATTAGGTGGTGGAGGGGGGGAGGAGGAGACACAATCTGTCTCCATTTGGACTGACTATGGTATTGACTATGAACTATGACTAATCAAATCGATCATTTTTTAAAGTCCAACTTATGCGAAAAATCAGTCGTTCGTGATTGATTCATCCATACAGCTGATCATTCTATGTAGACTGATCATTACAAATAGTCATCACTCATCACAAATTCGCCTTCCATCCAAAATATTCAATGAATTGTTCGCCCATGAACGATTTTCATAATGATTTGCTCAGATAATTCTTCATTTCGGTAACTTTTGACCGATTAATCGAAAAATTTAGTCGTTTTTGATAGATTTATCAGAAAATGAGTCGTTTGTGAGTTATAAGGTGTATAAAAGATCAGTTTTTTTGAATAATTTCTAAAAATTTGATTGTTCGTGATTGATTCATTCACAATAAAATGATCACTTCATCAATCATTCAAAAATTCAATCACTCGTAGAAAGAATCAGTCGTTCAAGAATGATTTGCATGAAAAATCGAGTGATCGTGATTCATTTGATCGAACTGCTAATCGTTCGCGAACTATACTCAAAATATTCTTTCGGAATCATCATCACAGATAATGTTTCATAAAAGTTGTTCGTTGGAAGATCCGTTCATGGACGATTCATTTTCGAAATCAGCAATATTTCGTATGTATAAATGATCAATTTGACATTAATATTTGAAAACTGGCTTCCCTACTCGTTGAAAAGACTCCAAAAGATTCGTTTCATCAAAAAAAGTCAGTTTATGACCTGAATTATTCTTTGGCCGACTTTAAATTAATCACTTCATAATTGAAAATTTCGAAAAACCGAAAATTGTCACAAATTTTGCAACTTACAATTTATTCCAAATCGAACAATTACCTCATATTTTTATTCCAATACCTCACAAAGGACAATGAAATGGAAATAGAAAAAAACATATCGATATTTTAAGGCCCATGGGGTCACCTAGACCATTTTCCCATCGTCGATCGCAACGGTTCACATCGTTAAATGTACGTTTTATACGTTTCCTATCTGGGCATTATCGCGATTACCTAAATACCTAACTAGACACCTGCCTGGGCTCGATCGTCACCGCGGGCTCGCGATCGCGTGTTTGTTTACCATGCTCATCTGCGAGCTGCGACTCTCGACGGCTGCGTCTGCTTCGTATTCTTACGTTACCGTTCAAACTGGTTTCAGCTGTTCGATTGTTTCGATTATGTATTTTACTTTTATGCCGTATTACGTACTTACTTTGGTATTTCAGGTACCTCGATCGTATACCGGTTCGCTATTTTTATTCCCGGACCACCACGTGCTCTATTCGATACTCCCGCGTGTCGTTGTCGTGAATCGGGCGACAAATCGCGTGCCAATCTGCGAATCTATCGATTCCAAACCTTGACCAATGGTTCCTTCGATTTTGGCATAATTTAATCCAATTTTTCTATCTGGAAATATCAAAATTCCACTCAATACTCGAAAGTCTCTCAAAATACCCAACAGATTTACGATTTATACTTGATTAATATAAAAAAAAAAAAAACACAAATAAAACGAATTTAGGCCCGTAGCTAGGGTTGTTTTTGAAAAGGGAGCAAATGAAATCTCAGATGAGGCAATAAAAAATGGACAAATTGAACGAAACCTCCTCGTTTCACAATAAATTTACATTCATCAACATTTTTTATTGAAAGAAAATGAATAAAAATAACACAAAAAAATGAAATTAATAGGTAGTTGTAATTTTTGGTTTTATCCAAAACTAATTTTGATTTTTTAAAGAAGAATTTTTGGAAAATCGTCCAAGTTTTGAAAAATATGGTCCATGTTTTGGAAAATTACTCCAGTTATACAAAATTTATCTGATTTTTAAAAAACTGTCCTGTTTATGAAAAACAGGCCAAGTTTTGAAAAATCGTACAAGTTCGAAAATCGTTCAAGTATTAAAAAAGTCTCCGTTTTTTGGAAATTGTCCCATTATTAAAAAAATAATCCAAAATTTGAAAAATCGTCAAATTTTTGAAAAATTGTCAAATTTTTGGAAAATTGTCAAATTTCTGGAAAAAGACGTAATTCTTATAAAATTTATCAAATTTTTGGAAATAAAGACTTCAATTTTCGGATAACCGGGCAAATTGTTGAAAAAATCGACCAATTTTCACAATATTATCTCGTTTATAAAAAATTATCATTTTTGAAAAGTTGTCAAAACTATGGAAAAAATTGCCTCTTCTTTGACAAATCTGTCATTTTTTAAAAATTACCCATATTTTGAAAAAAAATTCAATTTTGGAAGATCTTCTAATCTCTGAAAAGCAGTTTTAGCTCCAAAACGACCATTTCAGAATGGACAATACCCTCCACGTCCTATACGGGCCTGGATGATTACCAAGCGTTAAAACGAACCATCCTAATTATAAAAATCGATCAACTCGCTGTTCACAAAAACAACACATACGAATACGACGTAGATTAGAACTTATGTACTCGTCAAGCTAATTGGATTTCGAAATATTTCGCCAGGTAATCTTCATTATATAGCCAGGATACCTTATTCCTTTCCACGTAATCCCAAGCTCCTACTCCTCCCCTTCTGACAGCATCGATATGCTACCTCAAGCCTTAACAAACATCTTTCTTTCATCGCCTCGCCAGCTTTATTATGGTCAATTTCAAAAGCCGAGTAAATTGATATCCTTTTTCTGACTTAGCAGCCATAGACTTGGATAAATTTCCGCTCGACAACATCAAACCACCGTAGACTCACATTTGAACGCGAGACAATTTTATCGCCTCGAAAGGTGCCTCAGTCCTCTTCTCGTCTCCTCTGTCGATGGGTATTTCGCCGCTTTGGTATCATCTCTGCTATATGGTAAAAATATGCTAAAATATGTTAACAAATTCGCGCCGCTAATTTTTTCCCTCGCGCCGTCTGTCGTTTCGACGAATAAATTTTTCATCGCGTAAAATTTATTGTATCGTGCTGGCCCAAATTTCGCTGCTTGTCGATGTGTGAACCGAAAACGCCGTAGTTTAAATGGAATTGACATTGTTGATGGGAAGTTTCATCGTGTTGTAAAATCTTCGTTGGAGTAATAACTTGAGTCGAAAGATTTTCCCGGAATTTAGGAAAAGGTAAGGAGGGGAAGGGATTTTTTGATCGCGAAATTCATTGCATTAGAGATGCCTGGCAACTCCGGAGAGATCAAGTTATTTTTTCAAGTATTGCGAAAAAAGGTAGTAAGCATTGAAAAAAAATCGCTAAAATGTAAAAAAAAAGAGTAAATATGCCAAAAAAAATTAAGAATGACAGAAAATTATCTAAAATGCTCTAAAAAGAGTGAAAAATATCAGATCAAAAATTTTCAAATTGTCGTGGTCAAGATAATGGACGTTAAACATTCGAGCAGTCAGGAAATGTTTCAAAAAACTCGAAAAAATTCATAAAATCATTAAAAACGTCTTTAAAATTATTGAAACCAATGAAAAAGTGATCGCACCGAAAAAATTTCATAAAAACGGTCAAATACTCTAATACTCACTATATTATTCACAATGATTTAAAAAGTCAAAATTTTTTTAAATTTATCATAAAAATCGTTCAAATCACCGTTAATTTTTTTTTTCAAAAAAAGAAACATGAAAATTCATCAACAAGTTATAGAAGTGTTTAAAATTTCATTACTTTTTTCAGCAATTGTTTTTAAAAAACTTAAAAAATGTCATAAAAATTAAAAATTTCCAAAAAAGATACAAAAATTGTTATGTTGAAGAAGATTTCATTAAAATCGTGAAAAAAACGCCAAAAAATCGAGCCAGTTACCCTAAAAATCTCCAACAAAATACCATAAGAGTGGATAAAATATTAAAACAATAAACATTGACAAATATTTCACAATAAAATAAATATTGTTAAAGTGTTCCAAAAAATATTGAAATTTCATTAATAGTAGGTACCTACAGGAATTATAGCAAAATTTTTACGCGAACCTCGGAATCGTTGGCAGAAAGCTGAATTTTACATTATTTGTACATAAACATAACAGCCTACCAAACATACCTACTTCTAAAAGTTGCACCCCCCAACTCACCAGATTCCGAGTCAATTTCTTGAATCCAATTTTCCGAATGACCGAATTCCTGAATAGAAAAATTCACAAAACTCTTGAATCTACTTTCCCGAATGAAATTTTTCTCGAAAGTTGAATGAAATTACCATAATCAAATAAAGTAATTTTTGACACACATGCATCTAAATTTAAAAAAACTTGAAAACCCCTGCACCCCTGTACAGGTCCTTTCAAAGACTGGATCGAATGGAGGCAGCTTGTATTCCTCTTAATGAAAATATTGTTAGTCAAGAAAAATAGATGATGGTCAAAAAATGTTCAAAAGTTTTATTTGAGTTTAAGAAATTATACGTTCTAGTTAAAAAAATTGGAAAAACTAGTTTTTAAACTGAAATTATTGACCTTTTTCACCTTCAATCAGTTAATCTCAGTTGTTCTCCCTGCCTTTTCGCCTTTGCCTTTTTTAAAAAAATTAGGCAGGTGGGAGAGAGAGAAAGGGCGGGGCATCAGAAATGGTGCCCCGCCCATTCAAGATCTGTTCTGACTTACGTTCATTTTCAGGTAAAGGGGGTGAGCACAAATGAAAATAATGTAAACACATCAGAGCACAAGCCGAGCACAACTTGATTAAGTCTATTTTGACATCTCTCCTTTGAATGGGCGGGGCATCATCTCTTACGCCCCACCCAGGTACAGCACACATCAGTAAAAAATCAAAAAAAAAATGCCAAAATGTAATATTTTTCAAAATTAAAAAATTGCACAAAACTTCTCTGTGAGTAGCACAAGCGATTGATGCTGTTATCATTTTTATCAATATTTTATTTTTCGGATTTTTTCAGAAAGCATTTCTGACGCCCCGCCCATAGAAGGGAGAGAGCACAAACAAAAGTAATGTCAGCACAAAATAGTACAAACCGAAAATAATAGATTGACCCCATTTCCACCCCTCAATCATAAATGGGCGGGGGGTCATCTCTTACGCCCCACCCAGGTATAGCACATCAGTAAAAAATGAAAAAGAAAGGCCAAAATTTGATATTTTTCAAAATTAAAAAATTCCAATTGATGCTGTTATCATTATTATCAATATTTATTTTTTGAATTTTTCTGAAAGCATTTCTGACACCCCATCCATAGAAGAGAGGGAGCACCAGGGCTGTGAGAACGATGAAATGAAATTTTGGTTCCCGTTCTCGTTCTCATTCTCCATAAGTCGTTCCCATTCTAGTGGCCTTATATCGGAAGAATTTTTAGTATTGATATGTATCAATATTTTTGAAGCCAGTATCGATAATATCGATATTTTTTTAGTGTACGTCCGACCCCTCAAAATACTCGTATTTCTGACGTAAATAGTGTGGTGTAGATGAAAATTTAGTTCATTTTTGATCGATCTTGAATTTTGTGTTCTCGTGTCTCCTATTTTCCTTTCACATTCACAACTTCACATTTGACGATCAGGGTTTTTTTGGAGCTTTCTAGTTTCCCGCTTTCATGCCTTAATTGTAAAATAATTTCACTTTTGGCTTTGAACTTATGTATAGAACTTGAAACAACGGAATTATAACAAAAACGAGCCAAAATGTAATAATATCAAAAAAATTTGAAAAATATTGATACTCATTCGATACCACGTTTGAGTATCGATACTTTTTGATATTGTGAAGTATCGATATTATTGATATATGCCATTCTCGTTCTTCAATAATATTTAATATCGTTCTTGTTCTCCTTAGGGCGCTATAAAAGGGGGTATGCTGGTCAGCCATATTGTGCCTTAGAATCGCCCAAACGCTGAAACCCGTTCCACAACGTTACGCGGGAGTTCGAACGTGACCGGTTTGATCGGACTTCCGCGTAATGTCGTGGAACGAGTTCCAGCGTTCAGGCGTTTTCTAAGGCACAATATGGCTGACCAGCATACCCCCTTTTATAGCGCCCTAATTCTCCTTTTTAAATAGTTGTTATCGTTCTCCCTCTTCAATTTTTTTGATTTTTGCGGAGCACAAATGAAAGTAATGTCTGCACCATGGACATCATACATTAATCTGGCCTCTTCACTATGGGTAAACAGAGCGTGCTAAAAGTGAAGGTTGAAGGGAAGACGAGCTCCACCCATGATGGTAAACATTCTCTTGGTTGATCACTTAATGGGAATAAGTCTGATATTTTGATTTTTTCAACTGTATTGTTTATTTATCAAGTAAATATTATCATTTTTTTTAAGCAGTATGAATTAAGATCACATATTACTAAAAACAATTGAAAAGAAATATTCCTAAAAAGGTTACTGCTGAATGAAATTTTAAAAATTTTACACCAATCGATAGAAAATTTTATTTTCTTCATGTCATAACAAAATTTTACGTAAACCCAATTCGCGGTTGACAGCTCCAATAGAGGGTGCTGCTATGGAAACGAAAACATTATACTTTTTTCGTTTATATGTATTCTTATGGGAAGTTCGGGATTTTTGAAAATTAATTAAAAATCGAGTACTGAACGTGCAGGGTTCATTTTTGTTCTAAATGAAAGAGTAAATCTTCCTCTTTCAAAGGAATTTTTTCTTTTCTCTTCTATGTGGTGTATTCATTGTGAAAAATTGAAATTAACAGAGGTACCATTTTCATATTTTTAAAACAAAAACAATGAGAACGCTGATCTGTGATTGGACGATATTTAAAATCAACGAGCGTCGATAGCTTCCGAGTTACGAGACGAGTAGGGGAAAACAACATTCTTTCGTTGTACACACCATGAAAACATGTAAAAGATACCTCCGTTAATTTTAATTTTTTTAAATTAATAAGCCGCGTAAGTAACAGAGAAAAAATTATTTCAAAAAGAGGAGGAATTGACTTTTTATATAAAATAAAAATTATTCCTCCACGTTCATTACTCAATTTTTAATAAATGTTTAAAAATCGTGAATTTCCCATAAGAAT
Source organism: Pseudococcus viburni (assembly GCA_033439095.1). Taxonomy (NCBI): domain Eukaryota; kingdom Metazoa; phylum Arthropoda; class Insecta; order Hemiptera; family Pseudococcidae; genus Pseudococcus; species Pseudococcus viburni. Next base: position 890,678 of record JAVBJF010000104.1, on the reverse strand, counting down.
ACATGTAAGAAAAAAATTTATAATGTTTTCGTTTAGTTCAACGTTTTCCCCACAGATGGTGACTTATTCGGTGTCAAGTGCGAATAGTTTTTCTTAAAGATCCAAAATACCTCATTCCTCTCATATAATTATGCAATGCATTTCAATACCATCATGGGTGTGGCTTTACCATTCCTCTTACAGCACCTTTCGGCACGCTTCCCAGTCCACCAACTACCTGAAGTGAAGAGTCCAGATTAATGTATGACGTCCGTAATCAGCACAAAAGAGCACACACCAAACACAATCGATTGACCTCATTTCCACCCCTCAATCTTGAATGGGCGGGGCACCATTTCTGACGCCCCGCCCTGATCTATATTCATTTTCAGGGAAGGGGTGAGCACAAACGAAAATAATACCAGCACAGGAGGGCACAAACCGAACACAATCGACAAAGACCACACCCACCCCCTCCCTTGAATGGGCGGGGCGACTGAACTGGAGCTCATGAACCAAGGTTTTTACCCTAAAGGAAAAAGTGCGTCAATTTTTTGGGAGGTTTTCCATTCGAGAAAATGGGTGGGAACACTGGAAACCATTATTATTTTCTGAAATTTGTAATTAAGAAGTAAGAAGCATGATTTCCGCTTTCTGAAAAACCTGGAAAAGTCATAAAAAATCGGGAATTTTTATTCCAAAAATATTGATTTTTTTGAAACATACTATTCAAAAATCGATTACCTATTTTGTTTTTTTAAAAGCATTAATTTTTAAACATCTTTGATGAAAATTCAGACATGTGGGTTTAGGTAATCGCAATAGGTATACTTATACGTAAATAAAGGACAGAAATGAGGATTTCATCTTTCTCCTCCAGCTCCAGGACTGAAAAATTTTTCAAATGCTTCTGAATGTTTTTTTTTTCTGCTGAAGTCTTCCTCGTATTCATTTTGTTTTTCAAAAAAGCCATTCAGGTATAATGAACACGATATGTGAGCCTGGATTTAGAAACCACCCTCAGGCATAAATTTTTGACATCTAAGGGTGGTTTCTATATCCAAGCTCAAATACTAAGTAAAACAGACATTTCCTAATCACTTTTTGAGGTATATTTCAAAAAATTTTAAAAGTGCCCCCCCCCCTTCCGGCACTTATAAAAAAAACTCCGATCCCACTCTGAATATTTTTTTCTAAAAAATGAAGATCTCTTTCCACAAATTTTTAAAGATGGAGGGAAGAGGGATCAATTCAATAATTCTTCTAGCAACAAACAAGACTGATTTTATTGTTTATTTTTTTTTCATTTTCTCCGAGACAAAAATTGAACGAAATTTGCCACTTTCACCATCTCACCATCAGTTAGACACCACGAAAATCCTACTACAAAGCTCTATCCCTTCCCACGAGTTTTTTCACCCCGAAATTTTCATACTGGTATTTCGTTCAATTTCGCACATTCGCTCCGCTTTCGTTCGCGCCATTCCACGTAGGAGTGAAAGTACAACTTCAGCACGCCGTTTCAGTCTGGCTGGCGGTTGAAATTGGAAAATATACACAGGGCATCGGGACGGATGGGATGCGATGTAAGGTACTTTCGGCGGCGTTGTAGACGATACACGCGTGTCTGGGACGCAAACGGACGCTGATATACGCAGTTTTATTTTTACTCCCTCTCGGCTTCGCGTCGTCCCGTCATCAGACCATTATCGGCTTTCGACTCTCTGAAAATAGCGCGGCGCTCGATTCGTCTTGTCGACTGCGTAATACGGTACACCTCTGCGTTCTCATTTCTTCTGTTTATTCCTACGATACATTGTAGTTACTGCATCATACGACGTTCTGTCACTGGTTAGCCTGTAGCACGACATTCGTAATCTGGCTCGTTGTAAATATCTTATTCGCTTCGAAATTGGCGTATTTAATAAAAAAATGTTCCAATATCGAACAAAAAAATAGTTATGGGACATGGTGTATCGAAATGAGATATACGAGGAGACAGACAGCAGGGCAGGGTGAGAGAACGAAAGCAGGAAACCACGTGGTGTCGTTTATTCGTCGGCCTATACTGTATGGCCCAAGGGTACCCAGTTAGGTACCGATTAACGATCGATAATTTGCGTTCTTCTTGTTCGGGCTTTAATTGCGGTACGACGCAGCTTTTCCTTATTGTACTCTGCTCGACGTAGATACATACGTATACTCGCGGTATAAATATACCGAACCGTACCGCCATATAGAGCCATAGCTTGTAAAATTCTCACATACCGGGTATTTTCCAGATCCGGGATCACTTTTATAAGCTTGTTTGGGTTGTCGGCGGTGGCGAAGAACGGACGTCTCTTAGGGCCGAATAGCGTTTCACATTTTGTCCTCCTGGTCGTCGTCGTCGTCGTAAATGACGACCATTTATTTACGGATACCGTATACACGTACGATGATGTCATGTACGAGCAGCGTCGTTTTGGTCGTTTATATGTGTAACAATGACGTCGTTGTCACCACCGCCCTGCGCCCTCCCAGTGCCACCTCCAAGGCGCATTGAGCTCTTATTATTTTTGTTTACAAAGTGCCCGGTTCCACGGCCCTTTTTCCCTTTTATATTCATTTTTGTACGCCGGTTACGTAGCTGCGTCGTTTTCATTCATTACCTACGTACGGTTCAGTCTCTGGCGTATGTCGAGACCCCGCTCCGCTCTGGATTCCGCGGCTGGGTCGACTTCGGTATCCATTTGGTAGCAGCTTCTTCCATCCTAGACGTGTCCTCTCTCTGCCTCGTCCAAATACGCGAATTCTTTCTTCTGTCATTGATAAATATTTGATTCGTATCCAAATGATCCACGTCGTATTGCATAGTAGACGGTAAAACATGAGTACGAGCGTATTTTCAGGTATTTTTTTAGTCGAATTTTACACACTCGGTTTAAATTCGTGAAAATTGACGGATTCGTTCTATCTAGTTTGCCGAATAAATTTCTGAGGAAAAAAGTTCATAAGTGCCCCCAGAAATCGTGTAAGAGAGGGATTCAGATTTTGAGAAAAAATGGGGGGGGGGTCAAAATTCAATGAAAAAATGAGGTAACCTGTTATTTAAGTGGGACTGGAATAGTTTAGGTATTTTCAGTAGACAAATAATATACGCTATGTGAGCCTGGATATAGAAACCACCCTTAGGTGTGAAAAATTATTTCTGAGTTGACACTGATTTTGGGCGTTTCAGAAGGTATAGAATCAAAGGAGAACCTCCTTGTTACTGAAATACTTTAAAAAAATCATAGGTACTTTTCTATCTCCTTTTCGAGCACGGGGGGGGGGTGACTCGAGTCCCCTGAGCCCCCCTTGGGTGTGCCCCTGAAAAAGTTGAAAAAAAATCGAAAAAATTATGCCCATCCGATATTTATTCGATTAATTCAGATGAATTACGGTTCAAGAAAGAGTTTTCCCAGGTATAAGATGGTGAAATCCGATCTTTCATCGATTGGAACAAAACTTACCCAAAAGGTGACTCTTCAAGTCTTCATGTAAAACCGTCACCAAAAATTTTCGAATTGATCCCCCCCCCCACCTAACCTAAATAATATGACCGTATACGCTCGAAAATCAATATTTCATATCTTTGGAGAAGGTGGTCCAAACATTTTGAAACTTTCACAGAAAATGGTGAGTAGGTAGGTGTACATGTGAGAATTTTTTCAATTTTTTTTTGTATAATTGGGCTTTTTTCAAGGGGGGAGTTGAGGATTGAAAATTTTAAAAATTCGTACAAAAATGCTGAAAGCTGGAAACTTGTACCCTTAACCCTCAATTTTCAACCTTCAACCTTCATCTTTCATCCTTCATCCTTCAACATTCAACTTTCAACCTTAAAACTTGAACAAGAAACAGAAAAATTAACGCACTATTCTTTTTAGGGCAAAAGCCTTAGATCATGGATATGTTCAATTTCAATGAACCTAAATATTTTTTTCTTGTTTTTTTCAACATTTCAAAGGTTCAAACTACCTTTTTCCAGTTTTTTCTCTTTAATAATTTTTCTTCCTCCAAACATACCCCAATGTCAGTACTTATGTCTTGATCTAAAAAAGTTACATTATATAAAAATGTTAAATTTTCAAATTTTTACCTCCCCCCCCCCTCCCCAAGACATATCTTTGACAAAAAAATGAAGAGAAGGCATAGCTGGATTTTTTTCATTTTTTGAGTTGAATTTTGGCCTTGTGGATGGGAAGGGGAGAAGGGGGAATTCATTCCAAAAACTAAGTCAATATTCTAACTCAGGATCTAAAAAACATGACAAGCGATATGCCATTCATGATTTTAATTTTTTCCCGATTTCGATTAAAATTCTGGGACGTCTTTTCCTAATTTGGGGAAGGGGGGTTGAAAATTTCAAAAAAATTTTAATTTTTTTTGGGGTGGCATTTTTGAAATGTTTGAAAATTAAGCTTTACATTGAATATGTAATTTAATTTTCAGCCTTGAAAAATTTCACGAACATTTTTGAATCTACATTGGGTGTACCTACTTTCTAATGATTCGGTGGGGGGGGGGGAGTCATTGCATCTCATAATTTTGGTCGAAGTCTTGAAAAAATGGAAAATTATGTGAAGCATAGTTTACTTTTGCTAAGCTTTCTAAAACACTGTGTTCGAATATAGAGGATTGGAGTCTCCTTATTCCAGTCCACAAGGGTCAAAAAATTGATTCATAAAGATGAAATTTAAATAATTGAGAGATATGTTGAGTGAAATGTTTTCGATAATGTCAAGTTCAAAAATCAAGTAATTTCTTCGTTTTGATCCTCCACCAGTCGACCCTTCTCCTTTTCACCTTTAAATTTAGATTTCAAAATCAAAGTTGAGAATCTTCATGAAAAAAACAAAAAAAACACGCAAGAGAAAGAAGAACTTCTTTATGTATTTGCCTCCTAGAGGAGTTGGAATTTGGAAGGAAATCATGGATGTTCTATATGTACAAGTTATGGTGACCAAAGAATGTAAAAAAATTGAGTGAAATCGAACGATCAGGGGTCAGAAATCTCAGGGTTAAAGTGTAACAGAATGAGCTTGAATTTATTTATGAATTTGGAAACTATTATCGAAAAAAAAAGTTATGCAACGTGAGAACAATTTCGGTAAAAGTTTCAATTTAATCCTGAATTTGACCCCTAACAACCAGCCCAACGAAAGACTTTTTCAAAATTTCTAATTTTTGTAACAAAATTAGATTTGAAAAAAATTAAAAGCTGCAAACGTTTGTAAAAAGTTGTTTTTTTTAGAAAACTTGTGCTCAACAAAACTGAAAATTTTTTCAAATTTCGTCAAGAATTAGAATTTAAGGAGCATGGGAAAAATTTTAAATGAGTTTTTAAAAAAAATTATTGAAAATTTTATCAAAATTTATTCTTTTGTGCTCCACAAAACTGAAATTTTGCACAAAAATTCTCATTTTGTTAGTACCTAATGAAATTAAAACTTTGAACAATTTTGTTATGCTGTTTATTCAAATTGAAAAAATAACAAAACTGAGTATTCTTAAAAATTTTATTGAAAAATAATGAAGTTTTCCGGGAATTTTGTTGCAGGATTAGAAAACCTTTTCATTTGAATTTTTTTTTCGAAAAACTGGAAAAATATTTTTGAAAACTTTTTTTCTCAAAAATTCGGTTTTTTTACAAAAAGGAAATCAACATGAAAAACAACAGTACTTAATCGGAAGATCTTATTATTTCTGGGCAAAGTTGTCTGCATTATTGTTGTTTAAATGAGCTTTTTTTTCAAAATAATTTTTTCAATTGTCCAGTGAAATTTTAAAAACACAAAAAAAAGACTTCTTTGCCTTCTTGAAAATTAAAACAAAAGTGAGAACGAACGAACAATATTCTACAGTAAAACAAAAAATTTTGAAGTGTGCTGAAAAAAGGAACACAAGTTTCAAGAGTCAAGAAGACACAAACTTTTTTATGTAACCTTTTTTTAATCATTTCTTCATTCTTCAACTCGTTGAAATTAATCTTCAGCATGCAAATTTGTGAGAAATCAACCTGTCATAAATTTCCACAAGACAGAAAAATGACAATGTATCTTTCTGCACCTTTCTGAGTATAAAACACAAATATTCTCAATACCCTACCCCACCTAATTCATCATCTCTTCCTCCGCTCAAACCAAAATTTCGGATTTAAATTGAACATTTTCATCCACCATTCCACTTTCAATAAAAGTTACGCAATACCTCGATACATTAGAAACATTCCAACAAGGAAATCCGGCTATAACGACGCGACACGCTGCAATGGTAGCGATGGTTTTACATCGGTCCAAAACTCGGATGCTATTTTAAGTCTCTGCCTGTCTCTCTCTTTGTGCGTCTTCGCGTGTATACTCGTCTGTCCTCGTATTACCTATGACGCTAACGGTGAACCATAAATTTCATTAATTTATTTCCTCTCCGCATGCGGGTACTTTTCATTCTGGTTTTTTGCATTCCAAACACATCGACCGTATACTTTTGAAGAAAAAAATCCAGTTAATCGATCTTTGCCAAAACGTAAGACCAGGCATGGCATGTGCGTTGTATACCTACCTACATTACGTATCCTTTCTCTCTCTCTCGCTTTGTCTACGCTGTCTAAGTCTCTCTTATAATTAAAAGGAATTCGCGCCAGACACGCTGACATTTGATTAAAATACAAATGGAGAAAAATTTCGCCTTCGTTTTTGCGGCTGCGATGGCGAAGGCGACTCGAGCCGCAGCCGTCCAAAGTTCACTCACCCGACAGGTACCAGAATATTTTGGCAGACGCCGGAATCGCTTTCGTATACGTTCAGCTTATTCGCTTATACCAGACACATACACTTACACACATTCAAGTCCAACATCCGTAAATATATTGTATACCACCGACGTTTTGTAAATAAACGGTAGCAATAGCACTGCTTTGTATACTACGTACGTATAATGTCTACACCCTACGTACACGTCGTCATTGTACGTAAAACCACGACTGCGGCTGTTCCTCGACGTCTCCTGTTGTGCGACGCGATCGCCATTAAAAAAAAAAGTTCTTTATCTTTTCATAGAACAATATTCCATTTATTTAAATAAGAGGATAAACGATAATGGTAGATCAATGGAATACTTACCATAAGAACGAAAAGATTCAGAATAATATGATGAAAACTATCAGAAGATTATAAAAATAATCGAAATTAATCGTAACTTTTTTCGAAGTACAAAATGAAGTATCTTTACAGTCACAATCGTTGAAACTGTATCAAGAGCAATCGAAATGAAAATTTTAAAACTAATACAAATTACAAAAGACGTTAAAAAATGGTTAATGGCAATTACGAATAATTTCGGTGTGTAAAATGCAGACATATTTACGGAAATTACCAAAAAAGTCATGTAATTACAGAAAAAATATAAATGTAATAACCGTAATATTACAAGAAATGTAAATGTAATTACGGGAATTACAGAAAATGTAAATTTAATTACGGTAATTACGAAAATGTAAATGTAATTACGGTAATTACAGAAAATGTGGCTGTAATTGGAGAAAATGTGAATGTAATTACGGGAATTACCAAAAAATTCAAGTAATTACTGCAATTACAGAAAATGAGAATGTATTTGTAATTATGATTATGAGAATCACAGAAAATGTGAATGTAATTACGGGAATTACAGGAAATGTAAATGTAATTACAGGAATTACAGACAATGTAAATGTAATTATGGGAAATGCCTAAAATGTGAATGTAATTACGGGAATTACCAAAAAATTCAAGTAATTACTGTAATTACAGAAAATGAGAATGTAATTACAGGAATTACAGAAAATGTGAATGTAATCACGGAAAATGTAAATGTAATTATGTAAAATGTAAATGTAATTACGGGAATTACAGACAATGTAAATGTAATTATGGGAATTACAGACAATGTAAATGTAATTACAGAAAATGTGAATGTAATTACGGGAATTACAAAAAATGTGAATGTAATTACGGGAATTACAAAAAATGTGAATGTAATTGTGATAATTACAGAAAATGTAAATGTAATTATGGGAATTACAGAACATTTGAATGTAATTAAGCGAAATGCAAAAAATGTGAATATAATTACGGGAATTACCAAAAAATTCAAGTAATTACTGTTATTACAGAAAATGTATATGTAATTACCGTAATATTACAGAAAATGTGAATGTAATTACCATAATATTACAGAAAATGTGAATGTGATTACGGAAAATATAAATGTAACTACGGAAGATGTAAATGTAATTATGGAAAATGTAAATGTAATTATGGGAATTACAGACAACATAAATGTAATTATGGGAATTACAGACATTGTAAATGTAATTACAGAAAATGTGAATGTAATTACGGGAATTACAAAAAATGTGAATGTAATTATGATAATTACAGAAAATGTAAATGTAATTACAGGAATTACCAAAAAATTGAAGTAATTACTGTAATTACAGAAAATGTAAATGTAATTACCGTAATATTACAGAAAATGTGAATGTAATTACCATAATATTACAGAAAATGTGAATGTAAATACGGGAATTACAGAAAATGTAAATGTGATTACAGAAAATGTAAATGTAACCACGGAAAATGTAAATGTAATTACAGGAATTACCAAAAAATTGAAGTAATTATTGTAATTACAGGAAATGTGAATGTAATTACCGTAATATTACAGAAAATGTGAATGTAATTACGGGAATTACAGATAATGTAAATGTGATTACAGAAAATGTAAATGTAACTATGGAAGATGTAAATGTAATTACAGAAAATGTGAATGAATTACGGGAATTACAAAAAATGTGAATGTAATTATGATAATTACAGAAAATGTAAATGTAATTACGGGAATTACAGAACATTTGAATGTAATTAAGCGAAATGCAAAAAATGTGAATGTAATTACGGGAATTACCAAAAAATTCAAGTAATTACTGTAATTACAGAAAATGTAAATGTAATTACCATTACAGAAAATGTGAAAGTAATTACGGGAATTTCAGAAAATGTGAATGTAACTACGGGAACTACAGAAAATGTAAATGTAATTACGGTAATTACAGAAAATTTGAATGTAATTACAGTAATTATTAATTAAAGAAAATGTGAATGTAATTACGGTAATTACAGAAAATGTAAAATATAATTACGGTAATTACAGAAAATGTAAATGTATTCACCAAAATACTGACGCAATTACAAAAATTACCGAAAATTACAAAGTCACTTATTACAGTTATTACAATATTTGACGTTATTACAGTAATTACAGAAAATATAGAGGTAATACCAAAAATTACGGTATACATAGTTAGAGGAATTACATATCTCACACCTTTGTTCAATCATGGTAATTATCAAAAATCTTGACGTGATTGCGGTAATTACGAAAAATTTGTGGTAATCATCGTAATTACTGAAAAGTCCAACGTAATGACAGAAAATTACCAAAATTTCACGTAATTACAGTATTTAATTACCGAACATTTAAATGTTATTACAGTAATTACGGAGAATATAACGGTAATTGGCAAAAATTGAAAATTGCGATATCGTTACAGTGGTAATTACCAAAAATCCGGGCGTAATTGAGGTAATTACAAAAAATTTGATGGTAATAATCGTAATTACTGAAAATTCTTACATAATTACGGAAAATGACCAAAAATTTTAACGTAATTACGGTAATTATCAAACATTTGACGTAATTAAGGTGATTGCAGAAACTTCAGATGTAATTACCACCGAAAATTGCGATGTAGTTATAGTAATTACCGAAAAATTTTGTTTAATCATGGTAATTACCGAAAATCTGAGCGTAATTTAGTTAATTACGAAAAAATTGTGGTAATTATCGTAATTACTGAAAATGCCAACGTAATTACAGAAAATTACCAAAAATCCCAACGTAATTATCGTAAATACCAAAAATGTTGACGTAATTCCATTGATTCATCAAAAAAAATTGTCGAATTAGGTAATTTCCCAAAAAATTTTTAGTAATTTGACAATTACTAAAAATTAGTACCCAAAACATTTTTTTAAAATTTCGGTAATTTAACAAGCGAATATGTCCGAAAAAAATGGTCAAAAATTTCTCCCCATCTTGTTATTTTGGCTTCCGACATCAGCGGAAATTGGGAAATTTTACGGGGAAGATTTAACAGATATTCCCGTGACCGAAATCCCCTCCACGTTCCGATAATTTCCCCGCTGAGATGCGATTTCGCAGTCCTATTATTACGTCGCATACACATTGGCCCGGAAAACCGATGATTTGGGCATTTTAATGTTTATTTATGGTAAACACAAAAACCGTGTTTAAATTCTCACACGCGAATAGACTATTTTTCCATCGAGATCTCCGTTTTCTTCAAATTGCAATTTCACACGTACAAGTACATATTACATAGCATACGTGTTATTTAAATATGTATTTACGGTGACGTAAATTTTATCATTACGACGGCGAAAAAAATTGTAGGCGAGGAGATAAAAAAGCGCAGCGAGAGAGAAAGAGGAAAACTCAGCCCATAAATTCGATACGAACGATATTTCGCGTATATTCGCGACTCACGAGAGTAGACACGGTGAAGAAATGCTGAATTGTGCGAACAGTGGTAAGCATTGTTTTCTACAATAAGCACTTTCTGCCTTCACTGTCGTCTTTATTAAGCTTATCTACGTGCCCTCCTTATTAGTTTCAATTCGAAGTGCATTATCGTGTGTCGTCTGTATGCTCTGATTTATTTCTCCCTTCATTTACGTTCGATAAATTGGTGCCTGAACAAGTGTAAATTGTAATTGGCTATTTGCATAGTGATACATGCGTATATTTTACCATCATGGTGTTCTGCGGATGGATTGTAAAGTAAGACGATTGTGTTTTTTTCCTCTCATTTTTTCGTAACTATTTATCTCGAAGATGTTCGGGTTTGTAGAACTTCTATGGAATTTTTTTACAATTTTTTTCGCGTATATAAAATTGGAACCCAAGTAAACAGGAAATCCGATTAAGATATAGCCTTTGCTGCGCAAACACCTCTTTAACGTGTATCTTTATCGTAACGCTTCGCTTGTGCTGTTTACTCGTTAAAATACATTGTACCACACCAGAGAATCTAAAATCGTTCTTCAGATAAAATTTCGCTACGTATGATCCACGTTCGAAAGGTGAGCTGCGAGTGAAGTGAAGTTGTTTTTTTTTCTTCACTTTTCTTCTCATCTCGCTCGTACTTTCTGTTTCTTTCTTTTTCGGCGCACGTCATTTCGAATTATTTACATCCCGACTGTTGCCAGCTTATCGAAATTGATAATTTTTCGTATAGATTTATTGCAAGCCAACAATGTATTATTTGAAAAATAGTACCTATCGAATGCCTAGCCCAACTAGATGCAGTGTCGTAATCTTATCATTTTTTTTGGTAAGAAAATACTTCTCAGTGTTTGCAGAAACTGGGGAGAAAATTAGATAAAAAAAATTGTTAAACTGACGTATGAATTTTGTCGTGTGTTTTTTTTTGAAATCACGTTAAATTTTTAAATTTTAAATTATTTTGAAAAAGATGAACTGAATTTAGGTGGTGAACGAGAATCATCGAAATGCATCATCCATTGTTTAGCCCTTATTTTCTAGTCAAGAAAAGTTGGTCTTTTTAAATTTTTCGCTCAAGCGAAAATAAATTGGTGCTTGAAAACCGCTAAATACAGAAAAAAAATTCATTGAACAGTGAAAAAAAATTTATTTCTCAACCCTCAATAATCTTTTTTAACAGGAAATTATGTTGAAATTTTTTTAGCTTTTCCAGATAAGATTGTTATAAGACTTCAAAAGCTGGTTCAAATTTCCGAAAAGGGTATGGACGGATAAGGGGTGAATTTGGCCCCCGGCGCTTTTGGGCTCCTAAACACCTCAAGTCGTGTATATTGACTAGAAATAATTTTTCACAAAATTTTGGACCCCTACCCCCCTCTCTTTCGGAGCTATGGCCATTTTATTGCATTATTTTCAAGAATTTTTAATTTCAACGGAAGTGAAGGAAATTTTCTGTTCTTTGGCACAAAGTTACATCTGGTAGAGGTGTATTCATGAGAATTTTTTCAACAATTTTGGTGCACTTCTTCACGTTTTTTCGGTCATTTGAAGTTTTTAATCGTAAAAAATACCGTATAAGCGAAGAGCGACCACCCTGGAAAAATTCCTAAAAAATACGTTTTTTTATGTAGAATTTTACTATGTATTTGGTTTTGGCGATTTCTTTGAACTAAGGGCCGAAAATCGCGAAAAACCGTACAGAAATGTTGTAATTTTAGCAGATTTTTCAAATTTTGAGCGCTTTATACAGAAAGAAATGACCAAATAAGGAAACCAATTTCAAATTCGTGTTCAGCAGGTCAAAATACCCCGGTAAACACCCTTTTCGTAATAGTTTTGATTAAAATTTCAAAATTCACCTTTCTCACTGATTTTTAATGGAAACAAAGTGAATTTCGAGTCTTCGAGTAAAACGATCGCGAAGAACGTATTTTTCGCGATATTTTGACCTGCTGAGCACGAATATGGATTTGTTTTTTTCATTTCGTCATTTTTCCCTAAAACGTCCTCATTTTCAAGTTTGAATCGGGTCTTTCGAGCAAGAAAATTATTATACACAATAAATACTGTCATATTCGTGTTCTACGACCTAAAATTAGTCGAAAACCAAAATCTTTCCATTTCAAATTTTTTGAGTCCAATTTCAGCTACAGAAACCGTACAAGAGGAGTGATGGTGAATTTATTTTCCACGTATCCTCCATGTCTTTGACATTAAATCGTGCCAATGAGTTACAATATTGTGCGCCCAGATCTCGAACAATAATTTTTTGAAATTTTTCCACAAGAATCAACATTACAATTCGAGATTGAAAAATGTTTCACGAAAGCAGGAGCGGGGCATCAAAGATGCTTGTTTTTTTTCAAATATTCCTAATTATCATTTTGGCATCTCGTTGTTGCGCTGTACAAAATTAATTCATTATTGATTTTCTAAGGGGGGGGGGGGGGGGGAGCATTGTTGGTCAAAAACACAAGAAACACCTTTTTCCCGAAAATAAAACCGTATTTAAAACCATAACATCACATTAATAAATTGGGAAATTGGGAAATTTAAAGGGGAGTTTCCCAAACCCCAAGGACACCCTAAAATCAACGTATTAAAAAAGGGGCAAAAAGGAAAACCCTTTTAAAAACCCTTTTCAACTAAAATACTCTTGGGCAGGATTTCGGCGAAGCGTTCAATTCCCAATTAAAAAAAGGGGGGGTGAATGGGGGCGGGTTTTGGGATTTGAAAGAGGTATTACACTTTGACCAAATGAAAAAATGAAAAAAAACCCCAAATCCAAAATTCTTGCTCACGGGGGTCAAAACCAAAAAAATACGTTTCTTCGCGATCTTTTTTACTGGGAAAAACCAAAATTCCCCTTTGGGGTTTCCCCAATAAAAATCATGAAAAAAGGTGAATTTTAAAATTTTTAAATAAAAACATTACGAAAAGGGTTTCCCCGGGGAAATTTTGCCCCTGCTGAACACAAATTTAAAATTGGTTTCCTTTTTTGGGTCATTTCTTTTCTGTATAAACGCTAAAATTTTTGAAAAACCCTGCAAAAATTACAACATTTCTGTCTTTTTTTTCCCCCATTTGGGCCCCTTATTTTCAAGAAATCGCCCCAAAAATTATAAAAAAAACAAACCATAAAAAAGTATTTTTTAAAATTTTTTCCGGGTGGCCCTTTTCTTCGCTTTACGGAAATTTTTTTTAACGAATTAAACCCAAAAATGCCCGGGAAAAAAACTTTGAAGGGAATGGCACCAAAATTGTTAAAAAATTCCCCAGTAATAACCCACCAAGGTAAATTTTTGTGCCAAAGAACAAAAAAATTTCCTTCCTTCCTTAAAATTTTTAAAAATTCTTGAAAAAAATGGCAAAAAAAAGGGGCCCCATTCCCGGAAAAGAGGGGGGTGGGGCCCAAAAATTTTTAAAAAAATTTTTTTCTATAAATTAACACACTTGGGTGTTTGGGAAACCCCCCAAAAAGGGGCCCCGGGGGCCAAAAATTAAAAACCCCTTTCCGCCCAAATCCCTTTTAAAAAAAAAGGGGGAAATGGATTTGTTGGGTTTTTTTGGGGAAAAAATTTTGGGTTTTTTTAAAAAGAAAAACTGAATTTTTTCAGATTCTGGGTCCGGGGAAGGGGGAGTAAGTACACAGAATTTTTAAAATTGTTTTTTTTAAAATTTTTAAAAATTAAAAAAATTGGGAATTTTTTCCCAAATTTTAAACCTTTCATATTTTCATCTGAAGAGACCGAACTTTTTTTTTAATTTTATTGCAAAAAACTTAAAATTTTTAAATTGGGAAAATTCTAAATTTTTTCCAACCTTCCCCCAATTTTTTAAAAACTTGTTGCTCATAAAAATCACTCCGGAAGCTATTAATTTGTAGAAATTCTATTCTCGTGAAAACAATAACAAACCATTTTGGGGCCCGAAAGTGGAAAAAGTCAAAGAAACATTTTCGAAATCAAAATTCGAAGAGAGTTTTAAAACAATAATTGATTTCTTGCATTGGACCATTTCAAAATTCTTCGAAAAAAAGTAATATTGCGGATACTTTTTATAAAACTGGTCACAAGCGAGTTATTCTACATTTCTGTATGTCTCAAAGAAAAAGATACAACCGATTCTGAATTTTTGAACAAAAATTTAAGTGAAAATTCGGACGTACACGAATCCAATATACAAACCCCTTGAACCGGTTTTAGATATTAAAGTCTTTATAAAACTATAATTGGAAAACAATTTTTTTTTCAATTTAGAATTCTTTAAAGAAAACCGGTTCTTTTCTTTTCTTTTCAACTGGTCGCATCGAAAATTTTCACGACTCAATTTGAAAGATTCGATATGATTAAGAATCGAGAAATATTTCATTTTAGTTAAAATTGAGATTATTCCAGGCAAGCAAAGGCTGAGAATTTTTTTCAATGAAAATGATAGTTTGGTGGAAAGAATCAGCTGAAAAATGATTCGAATTTTGAATTACCAAACAAGAGTCATTTTCAATTTCGATAAATCAAATCTCTTCGAATCACAAACCTTATAATTTTGTCAACCTTTTTGAAGTAGGTGTGCAGTGCCTTGTTTATTTTTTTCATCATAAAATTCGAAAAAAAAACAAGTGAATTTATAGAGGGCTAGAAATTGAAAATTTACTGCATTCAGCTGGGATTTTTTTGATTTTTTCAATCCAAAATGTAAAATTTTCAACAAAAAAGACGACCGACGAACACAGCTAACAAATTACCGTATTGAAAATCTGACTGGTATTTTTTCGAATTTTTTTTTCTTCGAGAATTCTTCAAAACTCGATTCAAATAAATAAAAAATTTTCACTTAAATCACGTTCATTATTACTAGAAAGTGATGATCCAAAATGAGAGATAGGAAATAATCTATACAAATCTGGAACACAGACGAAACATGGGTAAAAATTTCGGGGAAGAGGGGTGAAAATGAAAAATCTGCCGAATAATATCATTAAGAAAAGGAATTTTTCGATTCATGTTCTTGAAAAAAAAATTCCCAACTAGTCGTACTGTAATCAAAAAATGAAAATTCGCGCTATTTTCGTGCTACTTTTGAATTTCCAAAAAAAATTATAATCCTCAGTGACCTCTTCCATTCCCTCCCCCAATTTTTTTTTTTAAATTCCATTCGAGATTATCACTAAGTCCTCTGATCAATGAAAAATAAAAATTTTTCCACTTCAAAATATTCAATTGTCTGAGGTGGAAGGGAAAAGAGTTCATATTACACACTATCATTCTGCGAATAAATTGTGTGAATTCATCGAGGACGAGTGAAACGAGGACGAAAATTTCTGAAGAAAGAGGCATCCAAAGCTGAAATTTTTTCATTTTTTTAAATCAATATTTTAATATTGAAAATGAGAGGCGAAATCTTCAGATCCCTTTCTCTTATAAATACTTTTGGCTCCGTACGCCCGAGTGAGGGGGGGGAGCTAATATTTGAAAAATTGATGATTTTCAGAAAAAATAATATGTTTTTTAAAATGTAGTTTGTTGTTTGAAAAAATTTCATCACTCTGAAGTAAAAATTTTGTACATTTTGAAGTTTTTTTCCACGAAATTTCATGTTTTTTTCGTGTTTTAATGGTACTTGCAAAAATTTGTCCTTTATTTGACGACTTTTTGAGAAAAGTCGGAAAATTTGGCGACGTTCGAAAAATATGGGAGAAGTGGCGCGGACCCCCTCCCCGGTTGTTTCGTTTTCGACTCATAATTTCTAGTTCATTAGTTCTGAAGCAAAATGAAATTGATGCATCCTATCCAGAGACTATTTTAGGAAACATTATGAGGGGGAGGAGGAAAGGGGAGGAGGATGTAAAAATACGAAATTTTTCTATTTTTCTCTATGAAAGAGCATTAATTTTTCAAATTTTCCAATTTTCACTCGATTTGACCTAATTTAGCAGCACAACCAATCCCTTTGGCTCTTTCCACTTAAATTTCGATTTCGATCACGAACCATACCGTCGCAAAGTAACTTCAACGATTCGGAATCCACTCTTGAAACCCCTCGACCTTAAATAACTAAATCTTATCAAATCTATAACCGTCTCAGGTGATGAAATTAGCCCATCGAGTGTCAGTCAATAACGACTCGAGTACTCAAACTTCTTCACCCTAATCACTCGTTCTATACCATATTTTCTCATCAGCCGAATTCTGCTTCGGTTCGAAAACGTGCCACCTCGATCGTCAAAATAAGGCACTCGTACGATCGATCGAGGAGCCTATCGAGACTACACAGTATCGGGGCATTGTTCTCAATAATCAGACGCATGTTTCGCATCGAAGGAACCTGCGACGAAGACGCGGGACCGCTTTATCAGCGTGGAAAAAAATGCTCGACAGGCGTTATCTGTAAAATTTTCAACAACTGATATCGTTCATTACATATTTACGTACAAAAATCGAGCACCAGAAAGCATCGTGGCGAAATGTACACAACAAGTGGTTATCAATAGCGCGAACACGTCATGTCATTAAGCGCCCGATGATGGAAACTCGCTAAACGAAATTATTTGGTATTCTGGTCGAGTCCAAGTGCAACTACCATACGTCGTAATTTCTCTCTATTTTTGTACCACGCAGACGCAATTTAGTGTGTAAATATTTAGTACACGCACCTCGCATGGTGCACAACTTCGCACCTCTTACGTCTCATCGTCCTCCAGGTCTACGACCAGCGCAGCGGTACGCGTATTTCCATCGAACCACGTACTCGTCATTGTCTACGTACATGGCACATCTCGTTAATTACATTGTTACCGAGTCGTATTGTCCGTTTAAACAACCGGTTTATGTAAACAAACTGCGAAATGCCTGGAACGAGGGAAATGAAACACCTCGTAATAGTCGTTAAGCGATGCAGGGGTGCGTGGGCGTATATTCTTGATGAGCAACTCATCGTTGAAAATTTTAGGGTTTTTTCTGAACAATTCTATAATTAGACGGATCCCTCAAATTAGACCGATCCTATAATTGAACTGCCCCCATCCTCATTCATAGAGAGGTTTTTAATTTCTGGTTCGTTTTTGTAGTAGGTAAGAATTACGTTCAAAAGCAGGCATCCCACACAAAATTTGAAAAAAAAAGTAACAGTCGAAAAATTAACCAAAAAAGTTCAAAAAAGTAACATTTTTTTTATTATTTCAATAGAAAATGTAAAAAAAAATCAAAAAATATTTATTTGTGTACGCAATACATATACCAAGTATTATAAGGAACACCGAAACTATTTATTCTCATAATAAGCATAACCAAAAAATAAACAAAAACAAAAAACTAAAGGGTATAGCCGGATAAGGGGTGGTTTTGGCCCCAGCCCCGATTTTTGATCTAATGCTCCCAGATTGTGTACCTTGATGAAAAAAATTCTGGAAAAAATTTTGACCCCCAACCCCCTCCCTTTCGGAGCTATGGCCATTTTATTGCGCCATTCTCAAGAATTTTTAATTCCAATGGAAGTGAATGAAATTTTCTGTTCTTTGGCACAAAGTTACATCTCGTAAAGGTCTATTCAAGATAATTTTTTCATCAATTTTGGCGCACTCCTTCATGAGGTTTTGGCCATTTGAAATTTTCAACTGTAAAAAAGATCTTAAAAGCGAAGTTCGACTAATTTTTGAAAATATCCTAAAAATGTATTTTTGACGTAGATTCACGTCACGTACTCAGTTTTGGCGATTGAGGTGGCGCAAGGGCCGAAAATTGCGAAAAACCGTAAAAAATGTTGTTATTTTAGCAGATTTTTTAAATTTTGAGCGTTCTATATGGAAAGAAATGGCCGAATGAAAAAACTAATGTCGGATTCGTGTTAAGCAGGTCAAAATACCCCGATAAACACCCTTTTCGCGATCATTTTACTTCAAATGTCGAAATTCACTTTTTTCATTGATTTTTGATGACAATTAAATTTCGAAATTTAAAGTAAAATGATCGCGAAACGGGTGTTTATCGGGGTATTTTGACCTGCAGAACACGAATACGGGATTGGTTTTTTAATTTGATCATTTCTTTCCGTATTAAATGCTCAAAATTTGAAAAAATCTCCCGAAATAACAACATTTTTTACGGTTTTTCGCAATTTTCGGCCCTTGCGCCACCTCAATCATACCAAGAGGGTTCGTATTACTAAAATGCCACTGGTGTACGAGATTTTTTGCAACTTTTTTTTATCCAAAAAATACCAAAAATTAATTTTTTGATGACATTTTTGAAAAAAGTAACTTTTTTGAGAGAAAAGTAACAAATAGTAACTTTTGAGTGCAAAAAGTAACAAATAGTGACTTTGCTTGAAAAAAGTAACATGGTTACTATAAAAGTAACCCCGTGGGATGCCTGTCAAAAGAAAAAAACGACAAGAAAACCGTGAAAAAGAGAAGATATTTATTTTTCAAGTAACATTTTTGAGTACACGTTTGAAATGATGACTTAGGACCTTTCTTGGTAAGGGTCCAAAATGACCTTTAATCCAATTTTGCCCAAAATTGACTCAAAATGTTATTTTCAGGGTTTGCAAAACTTTATATAAAAACGAAAACGAAAAACGAAAACGAAAAAAAACGCTATTTTTCGCTATTTTACAAAACCGTAAAAGTAAAAACAAAATTTTGCAAAATAACGTTCAACGAAAAAAAAATTCTTCAAGTCTGGTCTATCTACAATCAATAACTAACAAGGCGGAACGTGAATTTGTGTGTTTTTTTTTGGGATTATAAAGGTGTAAAATGAAACAATGAACGAATATGATTTTAGTACCATACGTAAGAAGAAGAAAATAAAAATAGGTACCATATCAAATCAAAGGTTTCAATTGTAACTACAATTATTTTAATAAAACTTTGAAAAAATTCAAGATTCGATCATCGATGACGGTTTTTGCAAGAATTTTATGAAATTACTGAATCAAATTTGTTGAAATTTGGATATGTTATGTAAAAAAGCATTCCTGATAGGCTGACAGAGTCCTTTTTTCATTTTTTTCCAATTTTTGAAATATTTTCAATTTTTTTTTTGAAAATCCAAAAAAGGACTTTATCATCCTTTCAGGAATGCTTTTTTACATAACACATCCAAATTTCAACAAATTTGTGGCCAATTAGCAATTGAAACTTTTCAATACTTTTATCTTCTTTTTACGTTCTAAAAACGGATCTTTGACGAAAATCATACTCTGATTGTTGTACGTAATCGTTTGGTTAACGAATTTCGATGTTCAGATTTGCAATGAATTAAAAAATTTTCATTTTTCATTTATTTTGCTCATTTTTTCGCTCTTCCGAAGGATTTTTCGACTTTTAGACATAAAATTTGCATACTACGTATTCACATTTTAACTTTCAGAAAAAAAAATTCAAAAACGAAAACGTTATAATTTTATTAAAAATGAAAAAGCAAAAATGAAAACGAAATCGTCAAAAACAAAAACGAAAACCGAAAATTTTTCGTTTTTCCAAACCCTGGTTATTTTTAGTATAAAACTTCAAAAAAATTTGCCATCCGACTCGCCCTCAAAATTATCGCACCCTCAATGCCGAAAATTCAACATGTGATATCTTTGGAAGGAATGAATAAATCATTAATAATTTGAATTTTCACACATTACACGTCTTGACGGGTAGTACAGCTACAGGGTGATCCTTATTTATATACCTACTTGATGAATTTTTTTTTTTGAATATTTCTCGTGCACCCCCCCTGTAGTTGTTCCTTTAAATGAGAAAATAATTCCCTGAAATTTTTAGCCCCCAAAGTTGATATCAACTCGTGCCTGTAAGCCCCCAAAATTGAAAAAAATTGAATAATACAGGAAAATGAACTAAATTTAAAAATTTTGTACCAAACTCATTTTAATTACTTACTTACCTTTTCATGAAACTTGAATGTTTTTTTGAGCCTTTTTTGTGAATAATAAATCACTTGGAGGGATTTGGGCACAAAAATTAAAATTTTAAAGATTTTTGTGAAAAATTGATATTTTTTATATTTTGAATAATGAGGGATATTCAGGAGCTCACAGGCACGTGCTGATATTAAAAAAAAAAAATAGGGAATTATTTTCTCATAAAAAAAGGAACAACTGTGTGGGGGGAGGGGGAAACGCAAAATTGCTCAAACTTGAAAATAAGGACACCCAAATGTACCAGTACCTATGGAATTTTTCTGAAGATTTTCAGCTCACATTTTTCCAATTTTTTTCATGTTGAAATTTTCGAAAAAATTGGGGTTAACCGACTGAATATTTTTTTATTCATTTTTTCAAATCGTCAGGTATCCCATATATTTTTTCTGATTCCAAAATTGGATGAAACAAGCTCAAAAAAATCAAAACCAAAAAATACGAATTTTTTACTTCCTTTTATAATTAACAAGGGAGGTATCCCAAATCAAAGTAAAATTTTGAGCCGAAACAAAAATAAATCGAAAAAACATCATAAAAGAACCCCAAATTCAAAATTTAAGGTGCTGACGTTCATTTCTCGAATTGTGACAAATTTTTGAAATTTCAAAATCACCTCATCGTCCTGCGAAATACGAAAATTTGTGATCTAATAAAGGAAAAAAGTTGGAATTTGGTATATATACCCTATTCTCGATCTCTCAAATCGATTGGAAGCAGTTTCAAGATGTTTCGGAGCCTCCAGAAAATTTTGATTTCTCTAATGCCGGAGAAAAGCCAAAATGGGAGCTGGGAAGTTGATTCCCAGAATTCAGAAATGTGTGAATTGATTCCCACTTTTTTGGGGGTACGTACGAATTATTGATTCCCATTTTGGGGGGGAGGGGGGATGTACATATGTAGAATGTACGAGTTGATTCCGGACCTCTTTTAGCCTACAAAAGGAGATATCACGAGGAGGTTGGCAAAATGATTTTTTTCAAAAATGGTTTTCGAGTGAGTGTTGTTTCTTTAGTCACCCAAAAATACCATTGGCACCTATTTTTAATCATAATCCCATTTTTCAGGGGTTCTTAAAAAATAAAATTTTAAAAAGGTTTTTTCAGGTCCGGTAGGGAGGGGTAATGTGGTGTCGGGGGTAGAATTTTTTGGCAGTCCATTCAAACAGTTTGATTTTTGATTATTTGAATTTCGATTTTCGAGTTTAAATTACCATTTTCGTTTTCTGATTTTTGGTATTCAATAATCAATCCTTATTTACTCAATCTGTACGTATTTTCTGGAAAAGAGAGTTGGAATCAATACGCACGATGTATTTTCAAGACCATAAGGTCAAAACTGTGATGTTACGAGTATCTGCATCGTGAAAAATTACCACGTTTCGATGACGTTATTCGATCGCAATTCGCAAAAGAAAGGTCACGATCGTTTTGATAATCTTGCCCTGCCATCTCGTATCCGATTCTGTATTCTGGTTCGAATACAGATACCGAATGCGTCATCGTATCTGTCAACTACGTAACACGTTAGTCGTCAATTGGCCGATATTCTATTTCTCGCCATCGTAGAATTCTGCGAATTACCGATCTGCCATTCGAGGGCTGATAGCGCACGGCGCCTTAATACTCCGGAACCGGAACACTGTAGACGTCACGGATCTTTTGATCTCTCTTTTTCGAATCTACGAGTTCTCCTGTGACATGACGTCAGTGCAATTGCCATTTACTCGCTCATTACGTTCATTACGTATGCAGCAATTTCAGCGATTTCTTCGATAAATTGCAACGTTAGTACGTTCTCTCCAAACTAGTTATTTACTGAATCGAAAGCTAATGAATTCAATTTTTTCATTTTCTATTTTTTTTTTCGTCGTAAAATGTAACTTTGAAACTACGTATTGAACCAAGTGTTTCGTTTCATTGACATCGCGTTTGACAGTCGAGTATATGGTTTGAATTTTAAGAACATGTTCTCTGAGAAGTGGCAATGAAAGGTTCGATAAGATAAAAATTAAAAAAACCAAATTAAAGGAGCTCTCGAAGAGATTTTTCCAATTACTGTTTTTACGATTTCAAAACTAGTTTTACGAAACAAATATTTCATTGGTTTTTCGTAATCGTTATGAAATGATGTTTCGACGTCTCCGCGAAATAAATTTCAATGTTTTTATGAAATAATATCTTAATTTCCATGAAATATCAAACAAGATTATTAAAACAATAAAATTTTTCTTCGATTTTGTAACAATTTTATGGCTCTTAAAATTTTAAAAAAAGGGGCAAAAATTGAATAATTTTTTCATCAGTTGTTCATTTTCTGGATAATTTTCTTCTGAAGCGTAAGAACCCCTAAAATTTTGAACTTTTTGCTCATTGGTAACTCTGCAAAAAATGTCATCATATAATCGACAGACAGTAACTGCTTCTGAGAAAAAATTTTCTGCTAGTCGGAAACAAAAACCAAAAATAGAAACATGGTGTGGGAAGACAAAACAATGGGAAGAGTGTTTCCCCACTCAGATTTATTCAAACAGTCGGGATGTTAAAAATTGACTATTTTTTGATTGTGGAAAAATATTGCCAAAAAAATGTAACAAATAGGCAAAATTTTGACTACGGAAAATGAAAATTATAAAAAACATATCTTGGATTTTGACCAAATTTGGTGGGGTGATTTACTTTGAGTGGGAGACTTCACAAAAATATTCTAAGCCCCCGAGGGGCAAGGGGAGGGGAGCAGGTGACGCTCAAATTTCGTCTCCTTTTGAAAAAAACGCCGTTTTAATTCCAAAATACGGAATTTTATGATTTGCTGTTGGCTGCACTGGTGTACAAAATTTTCAATTTTTTTCAAAATTCACTTTCAGTGGTTGAAAAATTTTTTTATGCAATTACTCGATAAAAACTGCTTCCCTTCCCTTGCCCCTGGAGGGCTCAAATTTTTTTTACGAAGTCTCCCCCTCAAAGTTGACCACCCCACCAAATTTGGTCAAAATCCAAGATAGGTTTTTTTTCGATCCACCCAAATCTACATATTTGCCTACAAAATTATTTTCAATGAATTAGCCAGGGAGGGGGGGGACTTAATTTGAAGAATCAGTAAATTTAAATAAATTTAATAATTTTTTGTTCGCGTATATATTCTTACGTAGATCCAGAGAGAGGAAATTAGGAAATCCCCCCCACGAATGAAAATTGTTTAAAAAATAGTTTATTTTTCCTTTCTTAACGTAATTTTTAAAAAATTCGAAAAATTCTTCCGAAAACCACATGACATAATTATAGCATAAAACTTAGTTTTCTTTATTTTTCAAGATATTTCGACCCTTCTCTCCCCTCCTCCCACCAGGGTTGTGAGTATTCGAATCAAATCATACATTTCATAACTCGAAAAATGATTCGAGCTCTTCGGGCAACGAACGATTCGTCATCCTAGATTTGTTCCCACTATTCCTGTGATTCGTAATTTAAAACTTTCGAATCATTTTTCGATTTTTTTTTCTGTTTCTCCAAGGGTCTATTCACAAACATCGAAAATAAGAAATTTTCTTATTTCCGATGCTTGTGAACAGTCCCTAACATTTCTACACTTTTTGGTGTGAATTTATATTTTTTAAAAAGAAAATTTGATTAATTCGAGGTAGCCAACAAATTTCAAATGGGGAAAATATTAAAAACTGGAAGCAACCAAAATTTGTTTAGAAAAATTGCAAAATTTCAGTTTTGAAAATTGGTTAAGAAAAATTATTTAATACCTAACAACATTTTAGTTTTTTTTTTAAATCAGCCAAAAAGCCCTTTTTTTGGCATCCTAGAATAATCAATATTTTCCCTCATATTTAAAATTTGTTGGTTACCTCAAATTAGTCAAATTCTCTATTTAAAAAAAATTGAAATATTCGAAAGTTTCGAATCATTATTTTTTAAGAAAATTATTCAAATAATCATTAATTTGAATCCTTTTTGTGAT
Source organism: Pseudococcus viburni (assembly GCA_033439095.1). Lineage (NCBI taxonomy): Eukaryota > Metazoa > Arthropoda > Insecta > Hemiptera > Pseudococcidae > Pseudococcus > Pseudococcus viburni. The sequence continues at coordinate 866,153 of JAVBJF010000104.1, read as the reverse complement.
TCGAATCAAAATGAACGGTATTTGGTACAATATTGTCACTCTCCTCTTTGAAGAAATCCAAAAAATGTTTCTCCTTCCCCCCCTCTCCCCGCTTTCTGCAAGTATACAATTTTTTAGAACTCCAATTCTTCCTAAAATAATTCTGCATTTGATTCTTTTTTTCAAATTCATGAATCATAATACATCCTTTCGAATTTTTTTGAACAAAATAAGGGAGGGAGTTGAAAAAACAGCTTACTCTCATAATGTCATAATGAAACAAATTTTTCAGTATTAGGTAATCTTCAAAAAATTGAGTTTCGGTCAAAAAATTAATGTAATTTTTGTGATATTTTCGTTTTGAACGAGAAAAATAGAATAAAAATGATAAAACAAATTACATTTCAATCAAAATGTTTGATTTTTTTGTCTCCTTCTTCCATATAATACCAAGTCCGATTCGTTTTTGACACATGTTATTGGAGGGGGAGGGAAAGGAAGGTGTAAAACTTAAAAATTATATTTTCTTTGATTTTTTCAGCTCAAAAAGCAGTTTTCAAACCCACGATTTGAAATGCAATTTTTCAAAATTTTCTTAAAATATTATCGTATTGCCAAATTTTTTGATTAAAAGCATTGAAATTCGTCATTTGTTGGTAATGAAAGCGTTCTTCTTGCCCCTCTCAAGCCTGTGAAGGGGTGAGGGAAAAGAGGGGGTATCCCGGGCCCGAGTTTTTTTGAAAGGGCCCACTAGAGCTAAAAAAATTTGTCTCTTCAGTGCGAGGGCTCTCAAACAAAAAATCTGACTTAACCACGTCGTATCAACGTTCCAAAAGACCCTTTTTTTACTCTTAATATTTTTTCCTGGGCCCTGATTTTCTCTGCACGGTCCTAGCCCCTCTTCAATCTCATTTCATAGCTCAACTCTTTTTTTTTTGGTCAGAATTTAATTTTACCAAGAATATTTCACACAATAACTTGATCTTTCCACCCTTCTCTTCTCTTTTCCTTGATACTTTCGACACGTTGATTTGGGTTTCAGACGATATGCTTCCAAAATTTGTCTCGAATGTCACTTTATCAACCTTCGAATCGCCTTAAACGAAATATCAGACATAAAATTAGCACTCAACCTTCCTTACGGATGAATTTATTTGACAATTTATAACAAAGGTGGTACGAAAATTTCGTCCAGCATGAAAATTACAAACGCAAATTGACTTCGAACGCACCCGAATTATATTCTTTCCTTATTCGTATACGTATTTGCATTTGCATATGATTGGATTCGCGAGTGTGTCTGTATGGGCGCGTATTCCAAGCCGAGATTTTCTATGGTTACTCGCCCAAGTCCGCAGTCTATTTTTAAATACAAAATCGATATATTTTAATTATACGGCGTTTCAATTTAACGCGTTAATAGGACGAAAAATGTTCGATTTGGAACGAGCTTTAAATCCCTTGTTTAAATTATATCTCCGGTACATGGCGCGAGTCCGAGTCGAGTCTTTCGATTAATATTTCACTACGTCAAATCCTTGCCCGTCTTCATCCTCCTCGTCCACTTTCACAACAAAACCCGTAAGGTCAGAATGAACGGAGACTCAGTTGGTGACATTTTCTATACACCTTCGATTCTTCGAATTCCACAACCTCTCCTTTCTTCCTCCCTTTCCAACATCCGTGTAACATATTACAAAAGCGAAAAAACAATTAACTGGACATAGGAAAAAAAAAACCTAAACCTGGATTACTCGCTACCCGCGGAGGTAGAATTGTCACCAAATTCCTCACCGGCGACAGACGTTTTACCCAGGTTTTTTTTCCCATTTCGATTACCTTTGTTACCAGTTCGTACCAGTTTTATGGATTTTTATTGGTTCGGTTGACGCTAACACGTTCGGTTGGTCGGCGCCGATTGGCTGTCCAGCGAGTGTTTCTTCGTAGTATACTATTTCGAACAGGTGTAAGGTGGTTTGGCGCGCGCGTCTTCTCCAGTACCTACTCAGTACTTCGTACATACGTTTTTATTTCATTATTTTCCTCAGTCGAACGCATTTTGCGTATTGCGTACGAGTGTAATTTTTTCTACCGTACGAACGAGTTAGTTTTTCGTGTACGGTTTTCTACTCTTTATCGGGCGCTAGTTAAGCTTCCGTATCGATTTTCAATTTTTTTTCACCAATAAATCGCTCGTATCGTGTTTATAATTGTTAATTAAGTGCTCGGTTGTCGAGATAATTCGATATTGTCGTCGTGTTGTAAATGGTATTTTCCCGACAATCTAGTGTACTGTTTTGATCGATATACCTGGGTGTTCGCTGCGTTGTTTTATGTTTCGCTGGTTTTGATCACTGACGATATATTTTGAGGTATTTTCATTTTTATTTTTTCATTTTTCAATGTTAAAGAAGTCCTTATCCTCTTTTGTCAATTTTTTCCGAAACCAATTCAATTGTTAAAATGTGTTTTTTTTACCTTATTAAAAATAAATTCGGACACTCGTTAAATTTAAAAAAAAAATGAATGAGAATTTTAAGCTAAAATTTTCTTATTGCAGGCATAATAACTCAAAAATTGTATTTTTTTGGAAAATAACTCGTAAAATTTGCCAAAATTGAATTGGAATCGTTGAATTGTAACGAGTGATTCTTAAAAATTGACTAACAGACATTTTGCATGAGTTTTTAATAATTTTAGATTAAGTAATTTTCATTTAATTTCGCGAAAAAAAGGTCCATTTTCGCAATAATTTTGAAAATTTTACGAACAAATTTTCAAAGCTTTGAATTAAAATACAAAAAAAATGCTGGTTACTTTTGAACTGGCTTTTTTTCAGTTTTTCTCAAAATTTCAAACAATTTTTAAAATCTAGCTATGTTAGGTGAAATCAGTCCCAGCTCCGATTTTCATTCTCAGCTCTCCAGGTTGAGGTAGTATCCCTTGAAGCGAAGAAATTGTTCCCTTTCTCTTCGTTTCCGAAATTATGTCCATTTTATTGCATTATTTTCAAAAAATTGACAAAAAGATGACACACGATTTTTAATTATTTCAGAATTGGTAATTTTCATTCAACGTAGTGAAAAAAAGTCAATTTTTTGAAAGATTTTGAAAAATTCAAAGAAAAATTTTCAAATCTTGAAGTTGAAATACAAAAAAAATTTGGTTACTTTTGAACTCAATTTTTTCAGTTTTTCTCAACTAATATTAAAACATTTTCGGAGTCTAGCCAGATAGGTGAAATCAGTCCCAGCTCAGAATTTCTTCCACAACTCCCCACGTGATATCATTTGAAGTTATAAAATTGTTGAGAAAAGTTTTGATCCCCTTCTTTTCCCGTTCTTTTCAAAATTATATCCATTTTATTGCATTACTTTCAAAATTTTTCGTTTTCTAAAAAAATGAAGGAAATTTTCAATATTTTGCAGGAAGTTAACCTCAAAGTGATATCAACTTCGATTTCGATTCATTCTTTTGTGTTATTACTCTGGAAAAATTACTAAAAAATTAGTATTTTTATTGAATAATCTGGCCTGTGCAGAGAGGAGGGCAGGGATCACACACAAAACGGTGAACAAAAATGGCAAAAAAAATCAGTCGAGAGAAGCAAAAGTAATAATTTGACCCAATTTTTTGAACAATTTTTGTTATTTTGTTTTGAATTTTAAAAAAATCAAAAAAGTGACTTTGGGGGAAAAGTGGCCAAAAGTGACTTTGGAGGAAAAGTGACCAAAAGTGACTTTGGAGGAAAAGTGACCAAAAGTCACTCTGGAGAAAAAGTGACCAAAAGTAACTTTGGAGGAAAAGTGGCCAAAAGTTACTTTGGGGGAAAGTGACCAAAAGTGACTTGGGGGAAAAGTGGCCAAAAGTTACTTTGGGGGAAAGTGACCAAAAGTGACTTGGGGAAAAGTAACCAGAAGTGACTTGGGGAAAAGTGACCAAAAGTGACTTGGGGAAAAGTGACCAAAAGTGACTTGGGGGGAGTGATCAAAAGTGACTTTGTGGGAAAAGTGGCCAAAAGTGACTTTGGAGGAAAAGTGACCAAAAGTTACTTTGGGGGAAAAGTGACCAAAAGTTACTTTGGGGGGGGCTAACGTGACTGGAGGAGAGCCCTAAAGTGACTTGGGGGGAAAAGTAACCAAAAGTGACTGGAGGAAAAGTGTCCAAAAGTGACTTTGGGGGAAAAGTGACCAAAAGTGATTTTGGGGGAAAAGTAACCAAAAGTGACTTGGGGGAAAAGTGACCAAAAGTGACTTGGGGGGAATGACCTAAGTGCTTTTGGTGTGGGGGGGGCTAAAGTGACTGGAGGAGAGACCTAAAGTGACTTTGGGGGAAAAAGTATCCAGAAGTGACTTGGGGGGAAATGTGACCAAAAGTGACTTGGGGGGAATGACCTAAGTGCTTTTGGTGGTGGTGGGGGGGGTCTAAAGTGACGGGGGGCTAAAGTGACTGGAGGAGAGACCTAAAGTGACTTTGGGGAAAGGTAACCAAAAGTGACTTGGGGAAAGTGACCAATAGTGACTTTGGGGGGAAAGTGGCCAAAGTGACTTTGGGGGAAAAGTGACCAAAAGTGACTTTTGATGGGAAAAGTGACCGAGTATGATGCCTGGGAGTTAGTTTCTTCTGGCTCGAGTATTTTTAGGGCCTCACGAGGACTAAAAAAATTCTGTCTCTACTGCGAGCGTACTTTTAAACAAAAAATTTAGCTTGACCACGTCGTACCGACGTTTGAAATAAAATTTTTTCACTCTTACATTTTTTCGCAGAGCCTCGATTTTTTCAGCACGATCCTATGAATAATATACACAAAAATTTTTAAGTAAAGCTTGGCAATTGTTTCACATAAAAAAGCGAATAGGAAATTTTTCTGCGCATTGGGTTTTAACAATTTATTTTGAAAAAATGGAGCAAAATCTCAAAAAATCGTGCAAGAGATATGATATTTCATCTTTTTTTGTTATAAAAATCCAACTTAAAGTTGAAAAAAGTTGAATTTTTTATAGATAGGTATCTAATACTATTTTTTTCAGAATGGTCGATTTTACGTCCATAATGTTTTTCGCGTTTGAAAATTTAAGTGACCAAAAAAAAATTATTTATTACGTCACTAGGTACCTACGAGATGTAAATCTAAGCAAAAGAACAAAAAAATTTCTTTCACTTCTGAAGATAAGAACTTTCTCAATCATTGTTCCAAGACTTATAAAAAATAAATTCATACGAATGTGGTCAAATTTGATTTTAAAAAATATATGTAGTTCAAAGATTTCAAAATTTCATTCAGGAATCATTTACTCAGTTTTTTCAACTCCTCATACTCACCCAATTCGACGAAGGAATTATCCTCTGATTTCATTTAATTCAAATTCGAACCTTGGATTTGAAACCAGACCCCATAAAAACCATGAAATCGATATACATACGTGACGATATTTTATCATTTTTCAGGACCCCCCTCTCACATCCTCTTATCTTTACCTCTCCACAAGTTTTATCACCATACATAAATATAAATTTCAAAACGAATTTGAAAGCATTTTCACCGTGAAAAATAATTCTTCGGAACTGAATGATAATTCCAACCCCCAAATAATATTTAAAGGGGGAGGGGTGGATTAAGGGGGAAAATCCGAAAAAATGATAAAAATTCATCATACATATCGCTTTCAAGGTTTTCGGGTGCGCTGAGTTCGAAATTAGTGTTAGTTTTACGATTAGAAGGACCATCATTATGGACCACGGTGTTCGCTACGTGTACATTTTATGACTATACGATTAGAATATTCAAATTAACGCACATAAGCGGCGATATAAGTACACGTACGTATACAATGATGATTACGACGATGATGTCAGATCATTAATGTGTATATTTTTTCTCTCGGTACCTTTTTAAGGTCGTCGTAACGCCCTTCAAGGAGTTACGCCGCCCAAATACATACATGCTATAAAACTACCCAAAAGACTTGGACGACCGCATGGCACCGGAAATACGAAATACCATCCCATAAGTGCAACGCTCTCATCTCGCATCTTAGCTTCTGTATAGATGATCGTTACTTCGTCGTACCAACTCGTGCAACAAATATTATCGAATATCATCGTACCATCTTTCTCTGTTCATCTCTTGCTATGTCGTCGAGCCAGATGACTTAATCTCGAAGGCATTTCCATTACTTCTACATTCCCAAATATGCCTGATTTTCACGTAAATGAGAAAAAAAGAAACACGTATAAAGATAATACATTCGCAAATGCGATGAAATAAAATAGATAATCGTACAATAACGTTGACGGTAATCAGGTGAAAACTTTCGTCAGATTGTACGAAATTTATTCTTGTTACATCATCCTAAAGCTTTGAATTTTTATTTGAATCGACTGGAGGAACGAAATACACCATGTTGATTGATACGGTTCGACGAAGACGGCGATAATTAGCTACAGAAATGTACGTTATGTTTGTATACGCAGTACGTCGTCTTTTAGCAATTCTCTATCTCTCTCTTTTTCTCTGCCTCTTAATATAGCTCTACGTATTTGAATTAAGTCTATAAATTGATTATCACTCAGACTTAACACCATTTAGTTAATATTTCCGTCGTAGATAAGGCGATTACCAGACCTACTCTAGTGTTAGAGAATGGCGTCGTATTGTCGATCTTCCAATACACGAATTTTAATTCCACCTTTGGGAATACAATGTCAGGATAATTTCGAGCGCTGAGAGATCGAAGTAAAGTCAGATGTTAGAATGGGAATAAGCTATAAGATGAATTCTTGGTTCGCGAGAGATGAACTATTTTTTAAAGGGATGGAATTCCTGCCTTGAAATTGGTCTATTTTTACATTTTTACCTTAAATAAATTCGGGAATTTACATTGGAGCAGAAATTTTTGAAAAAATTCCACAGAATAGGTTAATTAGGCATGAGTTAGGAGGTTCGTTCCTAATACTCCCCGAAGGAGGGGAGGGGGAGGGGGAAGGGGGTGCGATCAAGGTATATTCTAGAGGAACAATTCTTCGTTGACGATTTGGGGGCATCACTTCTTCCTTTTTTTTCAAATAAATAGATGTTCACTCGTGCAAAATGAAAAGACGATTGAACCGAAATTTGGCTCACTGAAAAAACTTAGAACCAAATTTTCAGCACCAGAAGTTGATTACAGCGCCTTCTGAAGCGATTCCAGAGCTCTCTGGAGAAAAAAACACTTTTCGTGGAGGGTTCAATTTGACTTGATAATGGTCGCAATCGATTCGGGGAGGGAGGTCAATTTTGGAGAAGAGTCGACTTTTCAGAGCTCGTTTTTGCAAAAATCTGCAATTTCGAAATTTTTTAAAAATCTGAGATATTCAATTTGTAAAAAAATAAACTTTAAACATTATTCGATTCAAGATGTCGAATTTACAATAAATGATTAAATTTTTAGCAGCCGAAATTATTCCAGTGCCTTGATGAAAAAGTCGACTATTCCCGGAGGCTCCAGTTCGACTTAAAAATAGTCGCATAGATTCGTGGGGGGGGGGGTCAATATATAATCCATTTTTCAGATTATTATCTCATGATTTACGATTTTTATGAAAAATTGAATTACCAACTGGCCATTTCTGTAATTTTCAAAAATTCACCAAAAATCGAGGAATCACCTGCAGCAAAATTTGGTTTCGAGATGTGAGTTACGTCCTCTCCCAAGGAGACAGATTTTGCCTCAATCGGTGAGAATGGGTTGTAAAGGTTCCCTCGTTAGGTTTTTTTTCGTAAGCTCGCTCCTTAAAATTAAGAGGTTCTTTTAAAAAGCAATTGTTATAGTCAAAATTTACCATTTTTTTCTTAATCAAAGTAAATTATTTCAGAAGTGGTGTTTGCTTACACTCTAAATTTACATCTAAAGAAAACGTGTGGATTCGAATCCTTGCCCCCCCCTCGTTCAACCCTCACCACTGCCTGCCTATTTGCCTTTATAATTTATTTCGAAAAATTGAACATTTTTTGCCAAAAGGTCATAATTTTGTTCATAAAATGTTCTCCATATGAACTTTTTCTTGAGTAAAAGTATCAACTCACATCAAAACCAGCTCAAGAGAAATTAATCAAAACTATTTTTTTAAATCTTTGCATGAAATTAAAAAATCACTTTTCACTGATCAGTGAAATTTATCAAAAATCGCTGAAAAATAGTCTGAATTGCAGCACGGTAATAAATCAGTGAACATTTTCTCACTGAAAGCAAGTCAGTGAAAGAAAGTTACTGGAAATCGGTGAAAATTCACTGAAAACTCAGTGATATTTATGAAATTCACTGAAAAATCTGTGAAATTCTATGAATAATCAGTGAAAAAAATTCGCTGAAAATCAGTGAATTTCACTGATTTTTTCTGTGCTGCAATTCTGACTGTTTATCAGTGATTTTTCACTGATTTGGAATGAGAGAGTACTTTTTTACCTGTAAAAAATTGATTCAAAATCCAATAACATTTTTGGGTAAGAAAATTTTTATTAATCCTCTCTCATTCTGAATCAGTGAAAATTCACTGATAAATAGTTAGAATTGCAGCACAGGAAAACCAGCAAAATTCACTGATTTTCAGCGAATTTTCGCTGATTTTTCAAAGTTTTTCACTAATTTTTCAGCAAATTTCATAAATTTCACTGAATTTTCACTGATTTTCCAGTGATTTTTCTCACTGATTTGTTTTCAGTAAAAAAAATCACTGATTTTCTCCTGTGTTGCAATTTTGACTGTTTCTCAGTTATTTTCGATAATTTTTACTGATTTATAATTGATAGGGTACCATATTTGGCAAAATTGATTTTTTTTCATGCTTTGTTTTCAAAAATATTTTTCAGGATAATTGGACAAAAGAGTACGAAAGATGATTCGGGAGGGGGGGGGTGAAATTTTCACCACGTCGTTTTGGGATATAGATCCATTTTTCCAGCAACTTCCACATTCAGCATTCAAAAAAATGTAAAAAATAATCCAATGTATCCTACTTCTCTACAATATTACTGAGAATGCATATTTTGGGTCAAAATTTAAGATTTTTTGACGCTCGAGAGCGAGATATCGAAATGTATACCCATTTTCAATTTTTTCCCTCCATAAAATTTCACTTTTTTTTACAACTCAAGATTTTTTAACAAACTGACGATTGGCTAACAAACTGACTACAAAAGTCGAAAAATAAGCACTCCAACAGCGAATTTGAAATTTTTTCAAAATAGGAATTGAGCCTAATCTCTTTTTGAACCTTGTACCCTTTTTTCCTTTTTACTTTCTTTTCTTTTCTTTTCTTTTTTGATAAAATGACATAAGAAACGAACTTGAAAAGTCAAAAAAACATACATTTCGATACTTCACTCGACAATGTCGAAAAATTTTCAACGATGCTGTAAGTAATTCATTTTCCAAAAAACTGATCTTGACCTTCTTTTCAAATTTTAAAAATCAAATCCCATAAGAATCTTTCAATTGGAATGACCTCTCCCTCAATACGAAATGACCCCTTTTTAATTGAAATGACCTCCCATTCAAAATAATTCCCCGCAGGCCTGTCGAAGAGATTACGAGAAGCTTCTTGGAGAGATGGGGAGGAGGCACTCTTCGTAAGCTTGGGGGAGGGGGGAATCGCCGCACATCTCTTCCTTAGCCTTCAGATCGGCACAAAACACCAATCTAATCCATATCACTCCGATGGCGAATTAATTTCTATATATTGTAATATTGGAAATTCGCGGAATTATAAATATTAAATAATAACAACATACTACACAATTCACGTTCGAATATCGTGTACAAGTTATTTATACGTCATATCATTGGGCCAGAGGGCGAACCGAATACAAAGATAGTACATATAAACACATTCACACATAATACAGATCGCCATGCCACACAATTCATTCATAACGAAACCATTTCTCTCTCTCTGTCGAGCCATTCATGAAAAATTATCATCACACCGGAACAAAGAAAACGTTTCTTCGCGGTTTTATTTTTAATCGCGACTATACGCGATATAATTATTCAAAATTATTTATTACGCGTTTTCGCCTTCTTCGAAAAGTGAACTTCTTTCATGTTTCCATTCGCCGCACTTCCCTCCCACCCGTTTCAGGATCTCGTAACGCGACCTAAGCGTCATAAACATCACTTGTGTAGTGATTACTACATTAGTGCACTTCTTTTTTTGTTTCGTTTCGTTACGTTCTTCTTCTTCAATTCATACCGCATTCACATATTATGTACTATGTATTTATTATTATCGAGCATTCGAAATGTGACCCAAATTGTAATACGAGACGTCGTATTTCGTTGCCTTTCGATCGGTCGTCTCTTCGACCCGAGAACCGACTATTCAAATGTTGCTGTTGCGTGATTTATTAATACTGTGTACAACTTACGTGCTGCTGACATGATGGTGTCCGTTTAACGCGTGCAAGTTTCGTATTTTGGCGACGTATGTGTCTCGAGTGTTCGCTTTGCATCGACTGGACCATATTTTGGAGTATTTTTTGTGGATTCTGATGTGAGACAGCGAACGGAATCCTGTAAACGATTTTTCAAATTATAATATGAAGTGAGTACTCGTCCTAAATGTGTCTCGTTCATTGATCAAGGACGATTTTTTCGTATTCGCATGGAATAATTTTTTGATGAAAATTCAATCAGAGTTTTTAATTTTATTCCTTTTGATTTTGCATGAGTTTTTTAACGTCTCGAGAGCTGGAATCGTTTTTCATTGTGGTAATTTTTCGAAATTTTGGAAACGTTTACCATCCATAATTTTTTTGACAACATAATTTAAAAATTGAAGAAAATTGCGTGAAAATTTTTATGAAAATTTTTGTTTCAATTCTATAAAACTTATTAGCTTTAAAATAATATTGTAAAATTTAATTAAAATAAAAGCAAAAAATCATAGAGCCATTACAAAAACTAGTTTCAAAAATCGTGAAAATTCTAAAAATGTTTGCAAAATTTGTGACTTTATTATGAGAGTGGCCAAAATATTTGAAAATTTCTTTCCAAATGACATTTTTCAAATCCATGTAAATATAAATTTTTTGTTTTTCGAAACAATTTTAAACGTTTTTTTAAATTGGAATAAACGTCACAATTTTCCAGAAATTTTGAGAAATTTTCAACAATTTGTTTTATTTTTTGGACGATTTTTAGATTTTCCAATTGATTTTCAATTTTTAAACAAATAATTTAAGCAATGTCATGCGATCGGAAAATATGGTACAAAGGACACATTGTACCCCTTCCCTAATTGGCGGTTGGGGTAAAAAGTATCACCCCCCCCTCCCTCCATCTCATCAGGTAGGGATTTTCAAAGCATTAAAACATGAAAAAATGCATTTTTTGAGCATGAAAAAAAACCAATATAAAATATTTAAAACGACAGTGCAAAAGAAGGCGCTCCCCCTCTTTCTGGTATTTCAAGTCTACATACCCACTTTGTACTCTCCCAAAAAAAGTTTCTGAAGCCACTGAATTCAAAAAATTTTCAAGAAACTTCACAAAGTGTGAGAATATTTTCGAAAAATTTAGATGTTTTAAATAAATTCTGGAGAAAACTTGTCAAATTTTGAAATATTTCAGCAATTTTGCACCACTCTTGAAAAAGTTGTCGATTTTATTTTTCATAAAGTTTCCTATTATTCTAGTAATATGAATGAATTTTTCCCACAAGTTTTGTGAAAGCACTAAAATTACAAAAATTTGAAATTTCCAAGGAAAACAAAAACTATACATATTTCCAACAATATTGCCTTGATGTTGTTCTGTTTTTTTATAAATTTCCAAGATTTTTTACACATTTTTAATGAAATATCTATGCATTCTCGTTCAATTTCGTAAAATTGAGGGCGAAATTAAACAGGTACCTAAAAGGAGTGGGGAGCACCCCCCCCCCCCACAAAAAATAAAATTGTATTCTTAGTGAAAAAAATCAAATGATATCAATTTTCAAAATGATGACACATTTTGTGAAATTTTTGAGGAGAATGCCTATTTTTCCAGACTCATAAAAATTGACTTTTGAATCAAATTTATAGAAAAAATTTTAAAAGTGGTACTCTGTAAAAAAAAACATTTCAATCGAAAATTTTCGATTTTTTGTTCACTTCCCCAGCCGAATACAATGAGATTAGCATGGGATATTATATTTTTCAAAAATACTTGCCATAAAAAATTGATGAAATCGTGAAATTTTATAAAAATTGACAAATTTGCTGTAAAAATGGCCAAAAATTTGGTAAAATTTCTTCCAAGTACCAACTTTTGAAAAAATGTTCTAAAGATTTGCCAATTTCAACAATTTTTAAATGTTTTTCAAATTTTCGTCATTTTTGAAATATTACGACAATTTTTTGACCTTTTATCATTTTTCAAGGGTATTTTTTTCAAACAATTAAGTCAACAACTCTCTCATTTCGAATCAGTGAAAAATCACTGATAAACAGTCAGAATTATAGCACAGGAAAAATCAGTGAAATTCACTCATTTTCGGCGATTTTTCAAAGAATTTCACAGACTTTTCAGTAAATTTCAAAAATATCATCGAGTTTTCAGTGAATTTTCACTGATTTTCAGTGATTTTCTTTCACTGACTTGCTTTTAGTGAAACAATTTTCACTGATTTATGACTGTGCTGCAATTCTGACTGTTTTTCAGTGATTTTTGAAAAATTTCACTGATTCAGAAATGAGAGAGAAGCATTAAAGAATTCCGAAATATTTTCAACAATAATTTTTGCGATTTTTTGTAGACTTTTGATATTTATATTAATTTATACATGCTTTCTCATAAATTTTTGCAATATACAAAACAGGACCGAACAAAAAGAAGGGCAAAGGCCCCGAACCATAGCAAAATTGCATTTTCAATCAAAAATTGAGGTAAAGTTGGAAAATTAATAAAAAAGATAATGATGACTTTATAGGGCGTCTAACAAAATTTGTTGAGCAAATAGCTCAACTTAATGAGCTTGAACTTTTTGCATGACTTTTTAGACTTTTTTACGGGCCACCCCTTCCCCCAAGTGATTTTTACAAAAAAATTTAAATAAGTATAATTCAAAAAAAAATCTTTTAATTTTTAAAAACAAATTCAATCAATATGATTTTAAAAAATCACTGTGAGCTTTTTTTTCTATTTCAAAATTCCCCGACTTTTCCAGATTTCCCAGAAAGTGAACACCCAGTGAATGGATATTTTGTTCAATTTTTGAAAAAAAGCTTGACTTTTCCGGACCGTTGGACAACCTAGTTTTCCTTCGAAGTTGGAGAAAATTGGAAAATTTTCACTTCGAGTCACGAACTCACCAACGGCGATTGAGGAAGGAAGGAGGGGGGGAGAGAAAAAATCAAAAATTTTCGACAAACATACTTTTTTCTGAATTTTTGACAACATTTTCGACATCGTCAGCATTATTTCTAAAACTAAGACGAATATGATTTTGAAAAGTCACATTGAGCTCTTTTTTTTATTTCAAAATTCCCCGACTTTTCCAGGTCTTCCCAGAAAGTAAACACCCTGTGAATGGGCATTTTGTTTAATTTTTCCAAAAAAGCTTGACTTTTCAAGACTGTTAGACATCCTAATTTTCTTTGACGTCGGAGAAAATGGGAAAAATTTCACTTCGAGTCACGAACTCATCAACGGTAATTGAGGAAGGAAGGAGGGGGGAGAGAAACATATTACAATTTTTACCCCAACAATTTCGTAAAAATTTCAAATCGCCGACCAATTCAATTCATTAAACTCGTTGACAGCGATTTTCCTATATTTTTCAAGGGTTTGTAAATCATCTCCAAATTCGAAGGAATTTTCCCATTGCGTCGACGTTAAAAAACCTCAAGTGGACGTGAAACGAATGAGGCGACATGTCAATCAAGTTGGTTAAAACAAAAGGGTACCTAATTGACGATATTTGATTCGATCGCCGGTTACGTATCGTCTCATCGAGATGATTTAAAAGGCGACTGATAGCCTTGAAATGTAATATTTAATATACAAATTACATATACGAACGTTAACGTAGCACATAGTTCGTCTAACGTACTACGTATTTCGTATACAATCTTGAAACCAGCGAGACAAAGGGAGTAACGCCGGGGAACGTCGAAATCAGTACAACAATTGGGCCGCGACGCGACGTAATATGCGAATTTTAATTAAACGACGCGGCGCACAACTTTATCGCGCGGTCTATCCAGACAGCCTAATTTAATTACCGCCTCTTTATCGTAATCATAGCACATATTTCGTGTACATCTAGAGCCAGACAGCAGAGAGCAGAGTGAGACGCACATGGCGGCGCTAGGTACGGGCTACGGTTCACTCTCCGTGCTCTCTTTGGTAATCAGCCGAACTCTTCCGTCTGTTTGTCGGCGAAAAACGAAAAATTTATACAAACACGATTCACGCTCTTCGCATATTCGATAAAATACGTCAAAAATTAGGTACACTACCACGCCTTCGCGAATGCATACATCGGTATGGTTTCCACTCTTCCCCCCTCGCCCCCGAACTCGAAATGCTGATAAGCTTATGCGCGACTTGGCGCCGTATATTGTTATACCGTTACACACACATACGCTAATTAGCGTTCGGCTGGAAAAAATTCTCTATCGATAGACCGCAGTTCTACTCCACACCCTTGAAATATAATTAAAACTCCCCCTCTCCCGCCTCTTTACCGTGACACCTCCGTTTCGCAGCTTCGCTCGTCTGTAGTCGTGGTCATTTTTTTACGATTTGATAACGAACGTGGCCCTAATGCCAACGCTGCGCTGTATACAAACACGCCATTATTTTCGGCCGCTAAAAAATTTAATTGTTTTCTATTTATATAGGTGTAGTCGCCTAGAGTTGGGGTCGTTGGCGATATTAAATTTTTTTATTTACAGATTTCGCGTCTCTCTCCGCCTTGGCCGGGTATTTGAAAACCCGGAACACGGCGGCCACTTTCGTAGACGTTTACGTCGCGTTGCTTTTCTAGCCGAATTTTCTAAACAATTGACGTGAATTTGGAAATTATTTCCAAAAAATTGAATTTTTAGGGGATTTGGACAAGCAGAGCTGGATCAGATTCGGAGCAGAGGCACAAGCTATTTCCCCATGCCAAAATTAAGTTTAGGTTCGAGGAGCACAATTTGTCAGTGGATCATTTTTTTTTTTTTTAAAGAAGATAGCCAATTGAGGATGGCGGATCTACCCTTGAAACCGATTTGGACCGTTCCTTCCCCAAAAAGGTAGCCTATTCTAGTAAATAATTTTGCAATTTTTGACAACAATTATACTTTGATTATATATATTACATGGATTGCTAGTTCAATAGTTAAAAAACGTGTTTTTTGAAACAGAAAAAAGAAAAGATCGAAACGAAGTGCGCATGCTTGAAAATTATTTGAAATTTGTTTGTTTTTGATACAAAATTCTCGTCGTTTGATTGGATAATTGGGAGAAATAAGTGGCTGGAGAATGTTTTGTTGACATCTTGGATTAATGTTTCGAACTTTTGAATGATAGAAAATGTTTAAATTTTGAATTTATCAACAAGTTGTTATGAAAATTTTATTTAATCAAAGTGAAGTGATTGAAAAATTCTTAAATCCGTCGAATTACAATGTTTTTGGGATTCTTTTAATGGTAATTTATTAATTTGTGGCTTAAGATTCAATTCAAACACAATGTTAACAATTGACGCATGCGCTTCCCAATTCTGTCTTTTCTTTTTTCTGTTTCAAAACACCTGATATGAACTAGCAATCCATGTAATATATATAATCAAAGCAATTATATGGACCACTAGCCAATGGCGTAGCCAAAAATTTCTCATGGAGGGGTTCGAACTTTCATAATTTTTTGAGAAATTTTGAGATCCCTCCCCCCTCTCTACATAAACATTTCCTTTTACTAAAAAAAATACTAAATGCAAAATTTGAATCATTTTCGATTCATTGATGGAATATTTAGGAAAAAGACTTGTAATTTTGGAACAAACAAATTCCATTCTAATTATTTTGGCCTTGAAACCCAAAAATAATATCTAACAAATTCAAGTAGTGGCGTCGCTCGGAAGCTGTGGGTGGGGGGGTGCAAAGTGGATGGGAGACCTGGAGCACCAGAAAGGAGCCTTTTTTTGCATGGTCACTTCAAATAGGTCATGCAATTGTGATTTTGTTCATGCCCGAGCGAAGCTTTGAGAAAATTTGATTTTTAATGCTGCAAGAAGGTATTTTTCACCAAAATTCTTGACCTTATGGGTGGGGAGGGGGGTGTCCGGATTCCTGGACATCCCTCCCCTTCGGCTACGCCACTCCCACTACAGTATTTTAGGAGAGGAGACGCCAAAATATGTGTGTTTTTTTTTTTCATTATTTTCATGTTATCCTGATGTATAAATGACACTTAATTTGAGGAAAAAATTCTATCTCATTTAATTATTAGAAATCCTCTCACCCCCTAGGATCTATTTAAAAAACGTGAATTTTTATTTACATTTGGCAAAAAACGAAAAAAAAAAAAAACAGAAAAATTGAGGAAAAAACACTTTTTGGCCCCTCCTTTTAAAAATATGTATACTTACGCTAGGGTCTAAAATTTTTGATGAAATGTTCTCTCGTCATGGTTGACTTTTTGGGGTACGAACGGTCAGGATCGCCATAATCTACTCTCTCATTCCTGAATCAGTTAAATTTACCAAAATTTACTGAAAAACAGTCAGAATTGCAGCACAGTAATAACTCAGTGAATATTTTTTTACTGGAAGTAAGTCAGTAAAAGAAAATCACAGAAAATCAGTGAAAATTCACTGAAAACTGAGTGATATTTTTGAAATTAACTGAAAAAATCTGTGAAATTCTTTGAATAATCAATGAAAAATTGCTGAAAATCAGTGCATTTCACTGACTTTTCCTGTGCTGCAATTCTAACTGTTTTTCAGTGATTTTTCATTGATTAGAAATAAGTGAAATTTATCTAAAAACACTGAAAAACAATCTGAATTGCAGCACAGTAATAAATCAGTAAAAATTTTTCACTGAAAGCAAGTTAGTGAAAGAAAATCACTGGAAATCGGCGAAAATTCACTGAAAACGCGGTGATATTTTATGAAATTTGCTGAAAAATCTATGAAATTCTTTGAATAATCAGGGAAAAATCACTGAAAATTAGTGAATTTTACTGATTTTTTCCTGTGCTGCAATTTTGACTGTTTATCAGTGATTTTTCATTGATTCGGAATGAGAGGGTATTTTATCGGCTATGAATTATTGAAAATCACTGGAAAACAGTCAGAATTGCCGCACATAGCAATAAATTAATGAAAAAATTTCGATGAAAGCAGTGATTTTTTTTTTTGAAATTTGGTGAAAATTCACTGGAAAGCCAGTAAAATCTTTGAAATTCTTCGAAAAATCAGCGAAAATCCGTTGAAAATCAAAGAATTTCTCTGATTTTCCCTTTGCTGCAATTTTTCACTGATTCAAAATTTTCAACATCTCGTTTGAATTTCCATTTAGATAAGAATTGAAATATGTATTTGAAATAAAATTGATCTTTTAATACCTCCAAGTCTTATTTTTCGATGTTTGTGAGACCCCAGTGCATTTTGGATAGGAAAAATTATATTTAAAGCTGGAAAAATTGAAATAATTTATCCCAAAAGTGGAAATTTAAGAATTTTTTTTAAACATCTCATTTGAATTTCCATTCAAAATTATAAGACCCTAGGTTTTTTCTCTGTATCGAATCCTTACTCATTCTACGAGAGGAGGCACTTTTCCTTCCTTTTGGGCTACATTGGCTGTCTATGTTGAGAAGTATTGCTAAACAAAATAAAAAGCATTTTTTTCTTACTCGTTCACGTCTCCTGGTACAATAGGAATGTATCAGAAACCCGTGTTACCTCGCGATTGTTGTTTTCTACCCTCTTCCTCGAACCGTATCACGAATAACGGATCTCAGTGACTTTTTCATGCACACATGCATAACGGTATAAGAAACAGGAACTTGTTAAAGGATGATCCTGGGTGTTGTGAGTATAAATTAACGGACATTTAATGTTTTCAAAACAATCGGCGCTCGCTTAAAACTCGATGGTTTAATATATACCGATGTTTCGCCAAAAATTCATTTTCTTTGAGAAACTGATGGTGTTTTAACTGATTTTCATAGAAATTGATCATGATGATGGGTTTTCAGAAATTATGATTTCTTCAAAATTTTTTTTCAAAAATTGATGTTTTTTTTTAGAGACTGCTCTCTCATTTTGAATCAGTGAAATGTCACTGATAAATAGTCAGAATTGCAGCACGGGGAAAATCAGTGAAATTCTTAGATTTTCAGTGAATTTTCGCTGTTTTTTAGCAAATTTCAGTGATCTTTCAAAAAATTTCATTTACTGAATTTTCGGTGAATTCCAGAAATTTTACTGATTTTTCAGTGAATTTCCACTGATTTTCACTGTTTGCTTTCAGTGAATTTTTTTTTCACTGAATTATTACTGTGCTGCAATTCTAAATGTTTTCCAGTGATTTTCGATAATTTTCACCGTTTTATAAATGAGAGAGTGATGTTCTTCCGGAAATGGTGAATATTCTTGGAAATACCGGTGTTTTTCCAAAAATCAGGATTGACAAAACAGAATGCTCAAATGTTCAGGTTTCATTTCAGGTTCAGCTTTTAATTCGAATACTTCAAAAATTGGCTGAAAAAGAGAAATTAAAAAAAAAAACAGGTTTGAAGCCTGGATTTCGTCCTAGAATTCTCCAAAAATAGCTTCAAAATTTTTTTCAACAAAATTTAAAATCAGGTATTGGGTACCGATCGTGATAGGAAATTTTACCAGGAATTCGAAAAAGTTCGCTTAAAGTCATTTTCATGGCCCTAAAAGCTCAAGAAGGGCTGCAAACTCCAAAATATTAAAAAATTTAATTTGTTTTCAAATTTTGATTGAAATTTTGGAACAATCTGAAAAATTATTCATCAAATCGTATTATGCTTCAAGTGCTCTAAATAGCATCCAACTCCAAAAATTAGGAAATTAAAAAAAACGAATTCAAAACCGAAAATTTTTTGTGGTTTAGGACTTTTTTTTTAGGAATTTGGAAGCATAATACAGTTCAATGGTGTTTCCTGAAACGAAATAAGAAACTTATATTTTTTTTATTTTCAGTTTCAAGTTTTATTCTTTAGTTAGTATTTTGAAGTTCAGTTTTCAGTTTTCGTCAAAAATCGTAACGTTTAATAAATTTTTCGGGTTTAAATTTTCGTTTCGGTTTTCAGTTTCCCAATCCTGTCAAAATTTGAAATAATTTTTTGAAAGCTAAAATTTTTCCAATAATTGTTGTTCTTTGCAAAGCTAATATTTCCCCCAAAAACTGACGATTTTTACAAAATTAAAAAAATAATTTAAAAAATGAAGAGATCTCAGACTTCTGGGCACTTTTGGGTTCTTCATTTGATGAGGAAGTCAAAAAACTGAGCTGTTTCTGAAAAAGACTTCTCTGTCAATTTTTACTCGTACGGATCTGCCAGAGAGGAAATCCAGCCAAAAAAATTCACCTCGTGAAAAAGGCGGATATATTTTGACAAAGCATCCAGGCATGGGCATTTTTTTCTTTCGCTCTGCTTCGCTTCTTTGGCGCGCTTTACGACCAGACGCACTCGTAACTCGCATATAGTAGGTCAGCTATATGCGTCGTACTCTGCCGAATCGATTCGTCCAATTTGTGAATGTCTGCGAACGCGAGGCGCGCAACGTATCAGGGCACGTCGCGTAGTGACGCGCAATTTACGTACAAATACGTATCTAGAACCTAAGCAGTCTACGTATACCTACGTACATATATGTGACTACCTCACGACGACTGTTTTCCCAACACCCCCTGCACCCCTTTCACCATCTCATCTCAAGTACCCCGAACGAAAAAATTTTTTTCCTTGTCGGAGCTGCTCTCTCCATCCTCTGTCGTATTGTTTCTGCAGCAGCACAGCACGTGGGTAATGTGTAGTTTACCGGTATGAACCGCTGCAGCGGATGCCATAAATTGTATTTAAGAAAAATAATATTATCGTACGTTTTTTGAAATCGTTATTGATGTAGCTGCTCCTCTTTAAGTGCCGTTGCAACCATTCCTCTACATAATAATTTTTGTAATTTAATGCCTGCGTATAACCAGAATCTAAAGTATGTACGTTGACCTGTCCCTAAACGGAAGTCGTTTGTTGACATTTTCCATAAACTAACCAGTAGATTCGGATATTTATTTGGTGAATGGTGATGCGGTTATCTTGGTACACCCTTCGTCTCATCATTATCATGTTCAATGTACAATATTGTACATCCTTTCGTACGCAGTAAAAAGCCTTATCTAATATACGAGCCGCGAATTCATTTTATCTCCCCACGAACACATGTACACGAATTTAAACTGTGAGTCATCTTCTGGAAATCTCTCGTTCGATATTGTCGTCATTGGCACGATCAATGAGCCATATGCATCTTACGTGAGAAGAATGTATTTCGAGATGGGATCCCCCCAGTTCGTTCAATTCCATTCAATACATAATGAAAATCTCATCCATTCATGCGAATTCGAATCGTTTCGATTAATTAATGAATTCGTTCGATTCGAACAGCAAATTGAAAATACGCTACAGAATTTACGATTTAACCAAATATTTTTTTCCTAGTAGAGGGACAAGGGTTAAATTACACGAAAAATGTATCAGGCATAAAAATAAAAAATTGTACGAATGACTGAATCTTTCCTAATATTAACTCATGCCAGCAATTTTTTTCCAACAAGGGACAAGGAAAATATCCAAACTCAAAGTAAAATTTTGAGATGAAACAAAAATATAAATCGAAAGTACGTCATAAAAGGACCTCATTTCCAAAATTTCAGGTGCTCAAGTTCGTTTTTTGAATTTTTTAAATTTCAAAATTACCTCATCGCCCTGAAAAATATAAAAATTCGATTTATCCAACTAAAAAATCTGATATTTGGTATATACCCTATTTTCGACCTCTTGAATCGAATGGAAGCGGTTTCGAGGAGTTTGAAATATTCCAGCACTGCAGGAAAGTCTATAAAAATGATGCATATGTACTTCAGAGTTCAGAACCTATAATCGCAGATTACCCATATTGGTAACCTATTGATCGATTACAGAACAATTTTCCAAAATTCGTGAATTCGAGTTGAAATCGTTTATTTTAAATTTTTTTTCAGGAAAATGTTCTACCAAAAAACATGTAATTTAACCAGAGGAGTAGACAGGAATTTTTCATTGGGGGGGTGTCCAAATTTTTATAATTTTTGACAAATTTTGAGTTCAACCCTGCCCTCCTTCTCATTATATCTTTTCACTATAAAAATATTAGGTAAATTCAAAATTTGAATCATTTTTATAAATATTAAGGGGTCGTGCAGATGTTATAAGGTTCTTACGCGATTTGCATAGAATATTTCATAAAAAAACTGTGTCGAAAATGTAATTTTGGAACACAAACTTACATACAAATTATTTTGACCTTAAAAACCAAAATTAATACCCAACAAATTCAAGCAATGGCGTCGGAAGCTTTTTTTTGGGGAGGGTGCAAAGTGGATGGGAAACCTGGAATACCAGAAGGGAGCCTTTTTTCGCATAGTCGCCTCAAATAGTTCATATAATTGTGATTTTGTTCATGCCCAAGCAAAGGTTTGAGAAAATTTGATTTTTAATGTTCCAAGAAGCCAATTTTTCACGTAAATTCTTGACCTCATTGGGGGGGAGGATCCAGACCACCTGCTCTCTCAATTATAAATCAGTGAAAATTGTCGAAAATTACTGAGAAACAGTCAAAATTGCAGCACAGGGGAAAATCAGTGAAAAAATGTTTACTGAAAACAAATCAGTGAGAGAAATCACTGGAAAATTAGTAAAAATTCACTAAAGTCGGTGAAATTTATGAAATTTGCTGGAAAATCAGTGAAAATCTTTGAAAAATCAGCGAAAATTCGCTGAAAATCAGTGAATTTTGCTGATTTTTTCTGTGCTGCAATTCTGGCTATTTATCAGTGACTTTCCACTGGTTCAGAATGAGAGAGTGGACATGGACACGCCACTGAATTATAATTCGAAGTTACGAATTTCGGAAAATTGTGCTTTAATGGATCAAATAGGTCACCAATATGGGTAATCTGCGATTATTGGTGCTGAGGTTCATATCAGTGGCGTCATCAGAATCGAAAATGGGGGGGCGGCACAAAAAGGGCCGTGAGTTGGACAACTTTTTTTGCTTTTTCGGAGTGGAAAAAGGGAGACTGACTTTTTTCACTTGCTAAAAATGGTGGGGTTCGCGAGGACGAAAGTTTGAAAAAATTGGATTTTTAATGCCCTAAAAAGACAATTTTTTTCATGTTTTAATGCTTTAAAAATCCCTATCTGATGTAAGTGTGATGTAAATTTATAAATACAACTTTCTTTGGGGGAGGCAAGTGGGGATGAGAATTATTTTCGGAGAGACCTCCCCCCACGGCCCCTCCATGGCGCCGCCTCTGGTTCATATGAACAATTTTATGGGGTTTTCTCCAGTGCTGGAATATTCCAAAATTTTGTGGAAGCTCCGATACGTCCCAAAACTGCTTTCAATCGATTTCAGGAGGTCGATAATTGGGTATACACCAAATTTCAGTTTTTTTCGTTGAGTAGATCAAATTTTCATACTTCGTAGGACAATGAGGTGATAATGAAATTTCAAAAATTTGTCAAATTTTAAGTAATGAACTTCAGCACTTGAAATTTTGGATATGTGATTCTTTTATGATATTCTTTCGATTTATTTTGGTTTCAGCTCAAAATTTTAATTTGAGTTGATAAGCTTTCCTTTGTAAGTCCTTTTTTTTTTTTTTTTTAGCTGTACTCTCTCATTCCGAATCAACGAAAAGTCACTGATAAACAGTCAAAATTGCAGCACAGAAAAAAGTGACTTTTCACTGATTATTCAAAGAATTCTACAGTTTTCGCAGTAAATTTCATAAATATCACTGAGTGTTCAGTGAATTTTCACTGATTTCCAGTGATTTTTTTTCACTGATTCAAAAATAAGAAAGTGATGAAAATTTTCCGCAACACTAAAATTTCTTCATAATTTTTTTTCAGCCTGGTACTTTGAATTTTTTCTGAATTTTTTTCGACCCAAAAACTTTTTTACAAAATATTTTCCAACTCTAAAATTACCTATTTTAGAATTCAATTAATTTAGAAAAATTTCTAAGTTGAAAAAAATTGTGAGAATATTAAATGAAAAAAAATTGAGAGAATACAATTTTTTTCAAAACTTCAGGATTAAAAAAATTTTGAATTAACATTTGAGAAAAAATGGAATTAAAGTTGAAAACATTTTTAAAAAAATGCAGTTGATAAAAAAATTTGAGAAAAAATTTAGAATTTGGAAAAACTTTCATTGATTGAAAAAAAAAATTATCAGAGTTGAAAATATTTGGTGACGTCATTTTTAGGTATAAACAAATAGCGCCAATCAAATTTTTTTGTTACTGGCAGATTCTGATCCATCATTTTTTCACCTTTCTAAAATTGTATTGCCATTTCGTTTTAAATCAAGTGATTAAAAAATGTGCTAATCAACTATTTTCGAATTTAAATGAACGATTTTGCACGCCCATTGTTTGTTTACTTATTTACATAAAAATGACGTCAAATTTAGGTCCAAGAATTCCCAACCAATTAAAAAAAAGGATTTTCAAAACATAAAATATACTTGGCTGTTGAACAAACAAAACTCCCATAAAACGATATTTTATTAACGTAATGCTGTGATAAGTGGTGATTAAGGAAAACAACGATGCAACTTTGATCGATTCTGACTCTGACGATAAACGTTGTATTCTCGATGGAAGCAGGTAAAGAAACCCATTGTTAACTATGAACAAAAATACCTAGAAATTTTCACGAATGACTTAAATATTTGATCAATGAATGAATCATTGGCCATTCAGCGCTGAGACAATTTCACGATCGAGTTCATCGCAAATAATTCAATAAACGTTCGAGTGATTCGAAAAAAACAATCAATTCTTTCAGAAATTGTTTACATTTCACGTTCGTCATTCGGCCAAAAAAATTCTACAGTTCATTTCCGCAGCACTATGTAATTGGACGGCGTAGTTTAAAAATATTCATTTTAAATCGATATTCGCCCAGCTAAATAATCGTCGCATTAACCGTTCGCACGTGACGTCACAGAATACGTGGTAGTTTCTATCAAATTATGTGGGCGATTATTGAAAAGCGTCTTGTTTACATTCGACGTGTGTGCATTGCGTAAAATAGCGTACACGACCATTTAACGATTCTAATTTGTGTACACGTACAGTGTACACACACAAGATGTACGTAGTATACGTACGCTACTCGAGGTGGCTTTTCTCACTATCGTATCGAGGAAGGTACGCTACACGACATTTCGTATATATTTTTGCAATCTCGTTAACGTCTCGAATACGTCCAAATTGACGATATCGAAAAAAAAACCGACGCTTGAATGCAAACAGAACAAAAACAAAATTCCGCAATTTACACGAATCGGAAAATTCCCATAATCGTTATTTATACTCTTATCCAAACACGTCGTACGTGTTGGATTTATCTTTTATCAGACCGAAAGCTGCAATAAGATCGAGTGATAACGCACTGTTAAGAAAATGCATTTGCCCTCAGCCTCTGTAACCGCACAGCAGACCACTGGTATGTACAATGGGATAAAAATTCGTTCGTTTACCAAACAATGTAATCGTATAAATTGCACGTGATTGTTATTAATAGGATTTTTATAGGCGACAAATTCGCGTCTGTCTGTTCAATTAACCTCAAGCGTCACCAGTTGCAAGATTTCATAAGTAAACCGCGAATAACCATCGTTTTAATTTTTTCCTCCTTCGGCGATTCGAGTTAAATGACGCTGACGCGCGTCAACACGTTCAGCACCACGTTTGCTATGTGGATCGCGTATACACGGTGGTTAAAAATAGCCCTCGAGATGTCTAGCCGTACCTTAAATGATCGCAGTCATCGACGATGTATTTCTATACCTTTTTGTACGTCGTTCGTCGTTTTTAGGGTTCGTACAGCCTCCAGTTTACTCGGTGGAGCGAAATGGATGCCGGATTCGAGTTCAGCGTCGTTGAAAACCTTGAAATCGATATACGACAAGGTGGGATTCTTATCATATTGAATGACCCCCCCCCCATAAGCCGAGCAACTGCCCCCTTAAAAATTCTTCAAATTGCTCAGTACAACTCTCAGGAATGTTGAACTGTTTCGATTATAGATGTATTTTTTCCTAATCTTGATACTTACACAGTTGAAATTTTTATTCAAGTGGGAGCAATGAGTTCCTTCCAAGAAGGGGAGGGGGGTCTAAAGATAAAAAGTCGTCATGTATATCGATTTCATGGTTTTCGATGTCGCTAAAAACGATTCCGAAGTCGATTTAAAACCTCGAAGCTTTCTAAGAGCTAAATCAAGAGCATCGACGCGACGATTGAAAAAGCATTAGTTGGTAATTTTTCCTCATATGCTCGCCAACTTTGGCATTGCCCCAAAGATGTCTAAATATATCTCGAATGATAAGATAACAGTCATCAACGGAATATCTTTCTACGATTATTCTTGCACTTCTATGTTCCTATAGCATCCAATTGACCCAGTGGAGCAAAATTAATGCCGGATTCAAGTTTAGGGTCTTTGAAAACCTTGAAATCGATATACAACAAGGTGAGGTTTAAATCATATCCACTGATCCTTCCCTTATCCACAAGTTAATTATCCCCTTCAAAAATCAATAACTTACTGAGTATCGAAAAGTCAAAAAACGAAATATTATCAGGAATAACTAACTTTAAACCCAACAAAAAGTGAATCCAAAATATTCACTTTTCAAAAAATTCCTACGATACCAGAGATCGAAATAAACAACATTGTGGTCCCTCGGGACTACATCTGGACCAAAGACTAACATTCTCAAGACACACTAACGAAAACACATTAAACATATTCCAAACTTAGAAAATTATACCCCCTGATTAACAAAAGATTATCCCTACCAAATAACTGCAGCTTGCTCCTGTACAAGGGATTACTACAAAGCTTGTTTACATAATGCTGCTCCTGTATGGAAGAACACATGAACCGTGTTAAATCAAAAGTGATCAAGCGACATCAAAAATTTCACTATAAAACAAACTTGAAAGTATGATAACGTCTAAAAAAGTTGAAGAAATGATGGGGCAGTGGTAAAAAAATGGCGGCGGCTCTGTTCACATGCTGTTATCATTCTGGAGGTCAAATTCTCTTAATTTGATTAGTCAGTTCATGTGACATAATGAGACATTTCTGACCATCGCCAATCAGAATTAAAGAAAATACCTCTAGAATGATAACAAAAAACTGAACTGCTCGATCATCATTTTTCACAACTGCCCTAAAATAATTATGAGAAATATGAACTTTGATAACATTAATTTAGGGTTGCCACAAGTCTGCTCTGAAAAAGGACTCGCAAAGGACTCGAATACTCTGAGTTGACTGGGAATGAGACGGTGAGTCTTTTTTCTTAGAGACTAGTTCCTCGAAGACTTGTGAGTTTCTTCTTTGAATGACTCAAACTATGCAAGCGAGTCTTTTTTGCAAGTCTATTGCGAGTCACAGTTTTTTTAAATGTTTGTATCAGCGATTAATTGTGAAAGTAAAAAAAAAGTACACTCAATAAAAACGAGAGAACTAACCTATTGGCCAAATTATATTCTTAGTCAAGACAAAAAAATTTTGTCATATTAAAAAATTGCATACAATTTGGTCAATTCTTGTTTTCATTGAACGAGAAAATTCAAAATAATAGTATATTATGCAACTAGGATTTTGAGCTTTATTGCCCGAGCGAAGGGAGGGAAATAACTCAAGTTATTTCCTGAGTTGTATACCGTAAAATGGGGCGAATCGGGAAGTTTTTTGCACTTTTTTCCTCATAACTTCGGCTGTATTATGTCTAGAATGCTCATTCTGGTGTCAAAATGTTCGCCCAACCTTCCTCTACAATTCTATTCTTAGTTCACTTTTTCACCCCTCTTCCTTTTGGTGCTAGCATTGCGCAAAGTCATTCCAAAAATTACCCTGAAAATGGGGCTATTTGGGAATTCGAAAAGTATTGTGTTACATTGTGTAAAAAATGGCAGCTAAATGTGGAAAACAACAAATATTCATGATTAAGATATAAAAACAACAAATATCAATCTTTGATGTGGATTTAAAATTATTTAAAATTTATTTGTTTACATTTTGTATAATTTTGCCCTGTTTTTAGAAAAATCGTGATTATCTTGCAAATGGTAGAAGATGGCGTCTCAACAATGGCGCCAATCGATTCTACGTGAAATTTTACATATGAAACAATATATTTTTTATAATTTTGCCCGTTAAAATATATTAAAAATGGTTTTGTATATGTCTAAACATGACTTCCCGAATAACCCCATAGTGGTAAAATCGTGAATATCTCGCATACCTTTACATATTAGTTAGTGAATCCAACGGCAATCGATTCTACGGTGGATTTTACATAGTATAAAATTTTATACTGATTTTTTACACCATCAGAATATAACTAGCCATACCAAATTTAGAAAGTCTTAAAAAATTGTCATTTTTTACAATTTTTTTGTTTCTGGCACCACTGATGTAAATATTGGCGAGACACCGGAACAACACACAGAAAATGTTGGTACAGTGTTACCCTACCCAAAAAAAACTTGAAACTGCCGTTATAAGTTACCTGAGTCGCGAAGGGTTGCTATTGAACCAAACAAAACAAGCACTTCCCAAATAGCCCCCCCATTCCCGATTCGCCCCGTTTTACGGTACTATATTTTTCATTTTAGAGGGAGAAAAACGGGAATTGAAGCACCGCGAGAGGGAATAAAGTAGCGTTTTTCTCCCTCTACAATGAAAAAAAATTTACAGATAGAAAATTTTCAGAATCGAATATAGTTGATCTCAATTCTCAATACAGAATTACAGATAGTGATAACAAAAAGAGACTCAAAAAAAAGATTCAGAATGGGACTCAAGACTCGCTGAAGACTCCAAAGTCTTTTTCCGGGTCTTCTTGAGAAAGACTGCTTGGTGTCGACTCAGAGCCACAATTTCTAAGGACTCACACCTTTTGACTCGGAGTTCACAATTTTCAGGGACTCTCATCAACTCTGCATTAAACCAGGGGTTGAGAACGGAACGAGAACGTTACATCGTTCCGTTCCGTTCTTCCGTTCATTAAACGTTCCGTTCTGCGTTCCGTTCCGTTCCCGTTCGAGATACACTTTGAAGCGTTCCCGTTCTACGTTCCGTTCCAGTTTTCAGATCCGTTATAACGTTCCCGTTCCCGTTCCGTTCCGTTCCAATTTTTTTTTTACAAAAAAGGTTGAGCTTTCATAAATTTATAATTTTGTCACGTCGTTAACTACGTAAACATGAATCATTATGATGGGAATAAAATAAGGTAAAAAAAATGATAACCTAATAGGTAAGTAGGGAGCGGAAAAATATGCACCCAAAAATGTAAAAATATGCACATATAAGTAATATGCACTTTTTAAGCGAAAATTTGCATAAAAATGCATATTTTTTCCATATACAGGGTGTTTCAAAGTTGACCGCGCTCCTTCCAACCAGTGAGTGGGCCACTCATCCTGAGTCGAAGTATGTATGTTTGCCTAATCTTCAAACTGCAGGGGCTGAGTTATGCTCTTTGAAAAAATTTTTTTTTTGAATTTTGTTTCGCACATTCTACCGAGCGTTACTCGACAACCAAGATAGGTAGAAAGTTGCGCTTTGCGGCAACGGATAGCCCACTTTCTCTACAATTTTTCTATGCGGTTGATAATTTTTACAGGTGAACTAGGGTGGCTGTACCGCATGGAATATTCGAAAAAAACGTGTAAAAAAGTTGACGATTTTTTCTGTTTTTGTAAATTTTTAAAAAAGTTGTCCTCTATTGAGTGTATGATTATTATTGTTTCTAGAAGAAAAAACTTTGTTCTTTCCAATGGAGCAAACCCCACTCCTCTATCTTGCTCGAATCAAAAGTTATGAGCGTTTTAATTTTGTGAAAAATACAAGAAAATCTTCACTTTTTTGATTTTTTAAAACTTCAAACATTTTTATCTTTGAGACTAATTGAGATAGGGAGGTGGGGTTTGCAGCATTGAATTAACCAAGTATAGCACTACACAGCATAGGAATGATATACCTCAATTTTTCAAATAAAAATTTTTAATGAAAAATTTTTCGAATTTTTTTTGACAAAAATTTTTTTAAATGAAGAACTTGAAGATATTATTTCGATTTTATGTAGTGCAATACTTGGTTAATTGAATGCTGCAAACCCCATATCCCGGTCTCATTTAGTTACGAAGATAGAAATTTTTGAAATTTGAAAAATCAAAAAAGTGAGGTTTTTCTTGTATTTTTCACAAAATCAAACGCTCATAACTTTTGATTCAAGCAAGATAGAGGAGTGAGGTTTGCTCCATTGGAAAGAACAAAGTTTTTTCTTCTAGAAACAATAATAATCATACACTCAATAGAGGACAACTTTTTTAAAAATTTACAAAAATAGAAAAAATCGTCAACTTTTTTACACGTTTTTTTTTTCGAATATTCCATGCGGTACAGCCACCCTAGTTCACCTGCAAAAATTACCAACCGCATAGAAAAATTCTAGAGAATGTGGGTTATCCGTTGCCGCAAAGCGCAACTTTCTACCTATCTTGGTTGTCGAGTAACGCTCGGTAGAAAGTGCGAAACAAAATTCAAAAAAAAAAAAATTCAAAGAGCATAACTCAGCCCCTGCAGTTTGAAGGTTAGGCAAACATACATACTTCGACTCAGGATGAGTGGCCCACTCACTGGTTGGAAGGAGCGCGGTCAACTTTGAAACACCCTGTATGTGCATATTTTTCTGCTCTCTACTAATAAGTCGATAAACTACAAATTAAATTTGAAATTCAATTCAATATGAAAAATTGACAATAAGAATTGAAAATTACACACGTATAAAACGAAAGATGGTGATTTTAATTATTACCTATTTAGAATTTTGCAATTCACATTGTTAATGGCGGCAATAGGTATAGGTAGGTATGTATAGAAAAATCGATATAAGTAACCACTTTTTCATGATCTTCAACTTTTTTCTATAATCACACGATTTTTTGGTGGAAAATGAAACATAAAAACAACAATTTTTTGTATTTTCAAAAATTCAAAATTTTTGTTCCTGTTTGTCTGAAGGCAAAGATTCAGTGTGTATTCTAAGGGTTTTTTGGAGCTACTTAAATTGGAAAATTGATGTTTTTTCACAATTTTTTTCCGCTCGGCTACCCCCCCTCCCCCGCGGTTCATCCTCCGCCAAAAAATCATGTGATTATAGAAAAAAGTTATAGATCATGAAAAAGTGGTTACTTATATCGATTTTTCTATACATACCTACCTATACCTATTTCCGCCATTAACAATGTGAATTGCAAAATTCTAAATAATTAAAATCACCATCTTTCGTTTTATACGTGTGTAATTTTCAATTTTTATTGTCGATTTTTCATATTGAATTGAATTTCAAATTTATTTGTAGTAAAATAAGAAAATGATGAAAAAATGTGAAAAAATTTTTCACATTTTTTCATCATTTCTTATTTTTTCCATCACCTTAGTACTCATTGGCTTTAATATCCAGAAAACACACGAGGTAGTACAAATTTGAAAAAAAAAGGAAGAACGGAAAACCGGATAAAATTTAAACGTTTTTCCGTTCCGTTCCGTTTTTCCGTTCTTTAAACGTTCCGTTCTGCGTTCCGTTCCGTTCCCGTTCTAAATTTTTTCCGGTCTGTTTTACTGTTCCGTTCCGTTCATTTTGAAAAACCTGGCGTTCCCGTTCCGGTTTTCCGTTCCGTTCCCGTTCCGTTCTCAACCCCTGCATTAAACGATTACAATTTTAATCGATTATACCCCGATTAAAATAATTGGACGAGCATCGATTATTCTTAGATTAATCAAAGATAAGTAAACAAAAATTTCCAATTTTTCTGATTGGTCAAATTATATGTGACTTATTTTTTTTCTAATCAAAACAATTTAAGTTTCTGATGTCATGTATCTCTGGCTAATAAAGAATACTAAAATTTTTGGGACCGATTAATCGATTATTTCCGATTATTAATCGATTATTTCCGATCATTTTTTGAAAACACAATCGGTGTAGCATCGATTATAATCGTTGCATCTCTGGTTCAGAAGCTTATTTTGTGTTCCCAGTGAGAAATACGTTGAAATCTCAGCACTTTCAAATTTGTTGCTTAGTCACTTTTAATATAACACAGTTCACATCTCAAACAAATTTCATAAAAATTGGAAGTCATTGAAAACAAGATAACTAAAATTATATCCAATGTCCCATGGTATGTAAGGAATACACAAATACACTGTGAATTGGGCCTAGAAAGCCTATCATAGGTACTATATCAGCAAAATACAATTACATAATATCATTACAAAACATACAAATGTTCCAGTCACTCTCAGTCTCAGAACAAGGGCAATTGTAGTGTATCAAAAAGAAAAAAAAAAAACAAGATTAGTTATAATAACCTAAATTCCTAAATTTTAAGATGTAAAATTTGTAGGTTTTTAAAACTTTTTCCTACCCTTAAATTCCTATCTCGATGTAAACTCCCATTACTCAATATCGATAAACTGCATAACGTCGTTGTGACAATAAAATAAATCTTTCTTTCTCTCTCCCTCACAGGAATACTAAACAGTTTCAAATCTGATAATTTCGATCAATTTTAACATCTTGGCATTTGCAAATTTGAAAATTATGGTGAGGGGATGGTTCAGGTACCCGAAGGGGAGGGGGGAGATAAAAGTCATCATGTATGTCGATTCCCTGGTATTTGTTGTTGCTGAAAATAAATCTGAAGTCAATTTCTAGCTTCGAGACTTTTTCCCAGCTGTTTCTACAGATTTGATAATGGAAAAAAGCATTTTCCATTCATTCTGGCCCCCACTTGCCCCCTCCCCCAAAAAACTTATGTTGTATTTATAAATTTACAATACACTTACATCAGATAGGATTAAAACATGAAAAAAATGTCTTTTTAGGGCATTAAAAATCCAATTTTTTCAAAGCTTCGCCCTCGCTTCACTCGGGCATGAACAAAATTACAATTCTATGATCTATCTGAGACGAAAGGGCAGAAAAAGGCTCCCTTTTTAGCCCCTCCCCATTTTTAGCAGGTGAAAAAAGTCAGTCCCCACTCCCCCCTCCCCTCCCTCTTTCCCATTTCGAAAAAGCAAAAAAAGTTGTCCAACACACGGCCCCTTTTGTGCCCCCATTTTCGATTCTGACGACGCCACTGTTCCGTTCATAATCATCATATTACTCATTCCCGAAAAATTAAAAACGAAAGATTTACCAGGGATATTGAACAGTTTCAATAATTCTGAATTACTTCGATCAATTTTTTACATCGTGATATTTGTAAATTTGAAAATCGAGGTGAGGGGTGAATGGCGGGGGGGGGGATATTAAAGTGATCATGCATATCGATTTCATGGGTTTTGTCGTCGCTGAAACCGAATCTGAAGTCAATTTCAAGCCTCGAGGCTTTTTTTCCAGCAATATCCAGAGTTTTGATGATGGAAAAATCATTTTCACGTAGAAAAATTACCCTTCATCGTGTCTTCTCGTATCTTCATTGATTTTCGTGCCACCGTTTATACATTCGAGTATCAATTACAGTTTATCGTCGCTGCATCATGTCTATCAAGACATTTTAGCCTCGTTACAACTCTGTATCAAACTATGGAAAAAACCCGACAGCGCGGAACCCAGACCAGTGCCATTCTCCGTCTAAAAACAATTTACGCGGATGATTGCGTCAATTAAATTGTCAAAAATTAACGTCGGTCGACACATTTCTACGCCCAGAGCCGCACATATCATGTACCAACTCCTCTCCTTGTTTTCCCCATTCACTCCTATATTCATATGCGTTTGGGCTTACGAACGTACCATAGCATCGTAAGCTACTGTACCCACATATTGTAAGTACATGTACGTACAATGTATACAATCGTTATCGTATGTCGGCGCTCTGAAGTGGCATATTTCGACAATAGACGACCATAATATACAGCGCCGGCCGCGGCCATACTGCGACGTATTTTTTTCCTCCTCTGTCGTCTCGACGTTTACTTTAGATTCATCATTCGGAGGCTTATCTATACAAAATAAAGCCTGAACGCGGTGAAAGAGAAAAATTCCACGCGTATTTGCTCGTGTAAATGTTTATAACCTAGCACGTTGTATAAATATGTTATAATACCGATTCTAAGTGTGTACACATGTATAATCGTATTAAACCGAATGCTCATATTGTCAATTTTTCTTATTTTTCAGTTTATGGAATATGGAGTGGCTCAAGCTATCCATATGGATCGGTACGTACGGGTTCCTCAAGGAGTTCCGGCCCGAGGACCCGTACATTACCCAGTACCTGACCACTTACCCGATGAACTTCACCACAACCGAGGTAACTGTACAGAATTGACGATCATTTTTCTCTATTGGGCTTATTTTTCGGCTATTTCTAGATACCTTATTTTACTTCTATCGATATTTCCAACTCGAGTATT
Organism: Pseudococcus viburni; assembly: GCA_033439095.1. Classification (NCBI taxonomy): domain Eukaryota; kingdom Metazoa; phylum Arthropoda; class Insecta; order Hemiptera; family Pseudococcidae; genus Pseudococcus; species Pseudococcus viburni. The sequence goes on along the minus strand of JAVBJF010000104.1, from coordinate 832,398 downwards.
TCGTTCCTTCGATAAGCTTCGTATGAAATCATACAAGTAACGTACGAATAACGTATGAAGTGTACCTACTACGTTCGCTTCATGGAAATAGTATGTGTATGTGCTATGATGCCCGAATAATTTATGCGCATCCTGTGAACGATACTTTGTTCTTTGTTAAGATAATAAACCTTAACCTTGAAATGGCAATTACAGTAATTATTACGCGGTATATACCAACGTTTATTTTTTTTACCTGTTAATTTTTCTACTTTTATTGCGTACGGCGTAATTTTTATCGAAGAAAATTATGAAATTTGATCAAATAGTACTCGAGTGCACCGTGTTCCACTTTTACTACCAATTTTTTTCATTTCGAAAAATTTCAGCTTGTTACGTGTATTTCTGAACTCGCAAATTTCAAATTTTTATGAAATACTAAAACCGAGCTAATTCGCAGAAGGAGAGATTTCGTACGATTGATTCATCTTCGACGTAATGTAAACAAATTGTGCTGGGGTAGAATTTTTTACCACTTTTTGGGTCCAATAAAGAACAAAGATCTTTTTTTATTCAAAACTCCTCCAGTTCAGAAAATCAAGCTGAATGCAGAAAAAGTTACCTATCGAAAGAAAATAAAATTGAAAAATTACCAAAAAAATTTGTTTAGGTCCTTTTTTTGTACCTATTAATTACAAAATCACAAAGCTTCCAAATGTGTTTTTCTTCTGTTCTGAGAGATCTTTAAAGTTTGACCTCGCGAAAAAAAACGAATAAATCCCGTCAAAATGCTGCGAAAATGTTGAAAATTTAATAAGAAGTGATGAAGGAGCCTTTCCTGATAAACGTCAAAATGTCCCTTGATCTAGGATCAGTCAAAAGTAACCCAAAATGTAACTTTTAGTCTAAAACCATCCAAAGAATTTTTGAATCCTACACCCATCCCTACCGGAATTATCACACCCCCCCCCCCCTCCACCATCGAAAATTCAACACACTATATCTATGGAAGAGGTGAATTTTTCCAATTTTTCTATGTTGAAATTTTCAAAAAAAAAAAATATTTTGAAGAGGTGTCATGGCTGAAAATTTCTTCATCACTTCGGTCACGCATCACATATATTTTTTCGGATTCCGAAATTGGGTGCAACATGCTCAATAGAAATTAAAACCAAAAAAAAAAACAATTTGTCACTGTTTTTTCATAATTAACAAGGGAGGTATCCCAACTTGAAGCAAAATTTTGAGCCAAAACAGAAATAAATTGAAAGTATATCATAAAAGAACTCCATTTTCATTTCAAGTGCTAAAGTGCATTTCTCGAATTTTGGCGAATTTTTGAAATTTTAAAATTATCTCTTCGTCCTGTAAATCATGAAAATTTGATCTCTTTCACGGAGCTTCTAGAAATGTTTGCAAAATCAACTAAAAAGGCAATTAAAATTAATGAAGTGTTCTGAAATTTTCTGTAAAATATCAACAACATCATGAAAGTTGCGAAAATATCAAATTCGTTAAAATAGGAGAAAAATTTCTCAAAAATATACAAAAACGTTGAAAAAGTAATAGGGCAGAAAATATCTAAAATACATATAATAAAAAAGATAGAAAACCTAAAAATGTTGCCTAAAACACTAAAATTATAAGAAAATTTCAAAAAATTTGACATTTTTTGAAAATGTAAACTTGAAAATGTCTTACTCTTCATTAAAATATTAAAGCTGAAATTTTTTATGAAACTTCGATATTTTTTCAAAAATTTTCGTACTTATTTCTTCAGTCTAACGAAATTTTTTTTTCAACGATTTTGTCTTTCTACGAAATTTTTGAGGATGTTTTAAAATAACTATCTTTGATTTTTACACATAATTTTGAAATATTTCAACAATCTAGACGAAATTTGGCCAATTTTTACGATATTCCAACCATTTACATAATAATTTTTAAAAAAATTCCACTGTTCCAGTGAATTTATACAATTTTCTGCAATTTCACCAATTTTTGGCAACTTTTACGATTGATAATTTTTTTAATGAAGGGTATAGCCGGATAAGGGGTGTTTTTGGGCCCAGGCCCGATTTTCAATTTAATGCTTCCAGATTGTGTATCTTGATGAAAAAAATCCTGGAAAAAATTTTGGCCACAACTCCCTCCCTTTCGGAGCTATGACCATTTTATTGCAATATTTTCAAGAATTTTTAATACCAACGGAAGTGAATGAAATTTTCTATTATTTGGCACAAAGTTACATCCAGTAGAGGTCTATTTACGATAATTTTTTCATAAATTTTGGTGCTCTCCTTCATGAGGTTTTGGCCGTTTGAAATTTTTAACTGTAAAAAAGACCTTAACAGCGAAGTTCGACTAATTTTTGAAAATATCCTATAAACAAACGTGTTTTTTGACGTAGATTAACGTCAAGTATCCAGTTTTGGTGATTGAGGTGGCGTAAGGTGCGAAAATTGCAAAAAGCCGTAAAAAATGTTGTTATTTTGGCTGATTTTTCAAATATTCAGCATTTTATACGGAAAGAAATGACCAAATGAAGAAACTAACGTCGGATTCGTGTTGAGCAAATCAAAATACCCCGATAAACACCCTTTTCGCGATCATTTTACTTTAAATGTCGAAATTCACTTTTTTCACTGATTTTTCGCGACAATAAAACTAAATTTTGAAATTTAAAGTAAAATGATAGTGAAAAGGGTATTTACTGGGGTATTTTAATCTGCTAAACACGAATACCGGATTGGTTTTTTCATTTGGTCATTTATTTCCGTATAAAATGCTCAAAATTTAAAAAATCTGCTAAAATAACATTTTTCACGGGTTTTTGCAATTTCTGGCCCTTGCGCCACCTCAATCGCCAAAACTGAATACGTGACGTGAATCTACGTCAAAAAACACGTATTTAGGATATTTTCGAAAATTAGTCGAACTTTACTGTTAAGGTGTTTTTTAAAGTTTAAAATTTCAAATGGCCAAAACGTCGTGAAGGAGTGTACCAAAATTGATGAATAGACCTCTACTGGATGTAACTTTATGCCAAATAACAGAAAATTTTATTCACTTCCGTTGGAATTAAAAATTCTTGAAAATAATTCAATAAAATGGTCATAGCTCCGAAAAGGAAGGGGGTTCGGGGGGGCAAACTTTTTTCCAGAATTTGTTTTCATCAAGGTACACAATCTGGGGGCATTAGATTAAAAATCGGGCCTGGAGCGAAAAAAAAACCTTATCCGGCTGTACCTTTTGTTGGAAAATAACGATGTCGCTAGATAATTTTTTTGCAAGTTTTGAAGACTTTCGAATACATGTAGGGAATGCAGGGCTGTGCAGGGAAAATCGGAGCCCAGGGTGAAAAATATGTAAGGGCAAAAAAAGTTTTTCGAACGTCGTTACGACGGGATTTTTTAGCTCTCACCTCCCTGAAAAAAACTCGTGCCCGGAGAAACCCCTATCCCTCTCCCCCTCCCCATCTGCACGAATATTTCGTTTATAAAATAATTTTAAAAATTTTGATATTGTGAACATTTTTTCAATTTTTATAAAATTTCGAAATACATACGTTCAACAATTTTAATGAATTTTTCGACAATTTCGCTGAATTTTCGCCTATAATTTTTCCCGAAACTGTACGGAATTTTTAAAATTTTTAGCATTCAATTTCCTGAAAATTTACGAGATATTCAAGAATTTTTGAAACATTTTCAAAAACTTTACCAATATTTTGAATATTTTTCAAACTTTGACAAAATTTTGAAATGCTTTCAACAATCTTGACGACATTTTCGACGATGTCACTAATTTTTTTTCAACTTTTACGATGTATATCAATGTCTGATCATTTTTCGGAAATTTTCGACACTTTATAATTTTTCTTATAATTTTCAAGATTGTTGAATATTTTTGAAATATTTTCAAAATTTTTAACGATTTGAATATTTTCGTCAATTTTAACAAAATATTGAAATGTTTCAACAATCTATACGATATTTTTGACAATTTCACCAAATTTTTTTCCCATATCTGTAAATTTTCCACTGATTTTAATTATTTTTTCAACGAATTTTACCAAAATTTTCAACGAGTTTTGTAATTCTTCACGCAATAATCAAGATTTTCAAACGTTTTCAAATAACTTTAATAATATTTCAAATGATTTTTCCCATTTCCACTTACTAAAATTTCTATTGACGTTATCAGATCATATTTCAGTCATTTTTAATGATATTTCAATCACTCGAGCACCATTTCGGTATTATAATTATTCCAACCACCATAAAAAAAATTACTACCGTAATAATCCGAACAATTAAACAAAGTTTCTGAATAATTGTGTAAAATTTAACGATTCGATGACTACGTTGAAAATTTTAGCCAACGCACGGTGATTCTACGTTACGTATCTCCATAAAATACGCCTTTTTTTGCGAAGATTCGGCCGCAAAAAAATTGTATAAATGGGAGAAGGTCATTGCTGACGATGTTTTGTTAATTTACACGTTTGGTTGTGTTTCGCAGGTTTATCAAGATATATTTCCGGTAGCCACCTATGTATCTCTATCTCTACTAGTTGTCGTGTTCCTGTTAACCGACTGGTTGAGATACAAGCCTGTGATCATTATGCACGCCTTCAGTGGCATCATGATGCAGGTGTTTCTGATATGGTTTAGACTGAAATGGCACATGTATGTAAGTATCGATTACGCGTAAATCTCCATATCTGTACTGTAAGCATGAACCACAGAAGCAACGACAGCGTTTTTTCACGTTCTGTTCTCCTACGCAGACATCGTAAAGATCGCCAGCCATTCTTATCTTTCAATGGCGAGATAACGAGTCCATTATCTGGAATAATGTTTTGACTGTAGATACGGCTGACCGATGCAGGTGCACGCCAATGCCCAATCAAATTCGATTAAGTATTTTCTTATCGTTCATTCCAGCAGTGGTCGTTGTCCCCTGGGCGAGAAGTTATCAATCGTAGACGTTTTGCAAAAGCGAATGTGGGTGTCTTGGATATTAATTTTTTGTTGGAAAATACGCACTTATATGCTCGCGATAGATCGTTGGAAGGAATACCTGGGACGCGTGGAAGCGCGTAGGTTATTATATAAGGTTTTTATAATATTTTGCGAGCTGGCGCGCGCGAAGGTTGAACGCTACTTAGGAAAGCGTTGGTAGTCGCAGTCGTTCGTGTACATGTAAAACGTCGAATTAAAAATTTCATTATCCGCTCGATCGCCGGAAATGCTCCATGTTCATGCAGACGAGATTGAAGCTTCGTATTCCAAAAGCAGCACCTATAGACCTACGCGTTTCCAGGCGCGAATATCGTTTGGGCGTCGTTATGACCTATCGAGTCATGTGAAATTTTGCCCACAGTTTATCATTTTCACCGCGCGATGACTGGGTGCATCAACTTTTCCAAGCCTTTTGATGAGGGGGAAGTGGTCTTTGGCGTATGGTAATCTCATTTCAATGAATCATGTTTCGAAAAGAGTTCATCGAGGAAAGGATCGGTCTTGAAAGATACTCTGAAATATGAAAGTTGTGGGTTTCCTCGATGCTTCTATATCCAAAATTTAACATCAATTTTTTAAGGTTTGCAACTTATGGCGAAATTATTTTGTAACTCTAGGAGGCAGACAGAATTCTCTAGGATGCTTCTTCAGTTCAGAAAAATGAAATCGAAAAATCCACTTTTGGTTCTTTTCAAAATTTTTATTCTAATATTTCACTCTTTTTCATTTTTTGAAAAATATCGACTTTTTCACATTTTTCAATTTTTAAAAGCGAACGAGCACATTGTAAAATGTTTTGGAAGATTCTTTCCAGACTTTCCTGATCCAGAAGGACTATAAAGAAGTCAGTGGCGTAGCCAAGGGGGGTCCAGGGGGTCTGGACCCCCCCCTTGGCGTCAGAAACTTACGTAAAAAAGTGCCTTTTTGGAGCATGAAAAATCTAATTTTCTCAAAGCTTCGCTCGGGCATAAAAGAAATCACATTTGGTAATTATGTATATAGTCAGGAATTTACGTCTAAGAAGTAATTTTTCGAGTCTCGAGAAACTTTCTCAACAGAGTCCCGCAAATGAAAATTCCCAAATTAAATGACATTTAAAAAAATTGGTTAAAAATACAAATTTTTGATAATTTAAAAAAAATGTCACCAGAACAAAAATTTTCAACTCGAAATCCATCATTTTTCTAGATGAAACGACCCAAGAATTATTCCTACTTTTTGAATCAAAATGTCGATTTTTACAAATTTTTTGAAAAATATAAATTTCATATTTTTTGACTAAAGTCTAATTTTTTTTCAAATTCAATTTCATCATTTTGTGAGAAGAGAGTGACAATTTTCCCATCCTACTTTTCGATCTTATAATTCGGAATTGTTTGGGGGGGGGGGGGGGGTGTCAAACGAAATTTTGGCTTTCCGAGCTTCCAGTGAACTATAAAAACTGTACCTAGTAATTACAGGCATGCCACGCAGATTTTGGGGGAAAATAGTGACTTTAGTGACTTTTACGAGGCAAAAAGTGACCTATTTTTCGAAAAAAGTGACCAATTTTTCATTTTTTTAATAAATAAATACACCTCCCCCCCCCAAAAAAAAAAAAAAAATTTCATAACTCAAACTGTATTTCTCTCTGGGGAAAATAGTGACTTTAGTGACTTTTATGAGGCAAAAAGTGACCTATTTTTCGAAAAAAGTGACCAATTTTTCATTTTTTCAATAAATAAATACACCTCCCCCCCCAAAAAAAATTCATAACTCAAACTGTATTTCTCTCTGCAATAGTGCTGATAATACTTTTTTTTCTGAAACATTTTTTCATCAAGGGTAAGGGTGCCGTATTTTGACCACTTTTTTTCAAACTTCCACCAATCAAAGACTTACGGAGGTAAATACGTCAGAAATGGCTTAGAAAAATACACCGATCCTTCCTCCACCACCCCATAAAATTCTGAGCCGATATGATCATTTTTTGTGATTTTTTTCTGAGGGAATTCAAAAATTGATCATCGAAATTTTGGGTTCCTAATTTCGACCACCAGCCCCCCCCCCATTTTGAGATGAGGGGTCGGTTGTACATTTTTCTTATTCTACTTAGTAATGGAATGTAAAAAAAAAACGCTCCTAAAACTCGATTAACCCGATTATTGGTAATTATTTGAGGTGATGGAAAATTTTTAAATTTGATTTTTTCTGAAGGCCCTAGCTCCTCCCCATGACATCCTGAGAGAAAATGGTAAATGACAAAATTGTTTGTTTTTTAATGCTCTACAACTTTTGTTTCAACTATTTTTTCATTAGTGCGTAATTTCGAAAGTTATCGACGAAAAAACAAAATTTGAACTCCCCTACTCCTTAAAAGGAGGACTACATTATGCACCAATTTTAGGGAAGTTCAGGAATCTTAAAATACATACCCTCCTACGAAACTTCCCCTTTCTGCTAATTTTTTTGGGTCAAAACCTAAAATGACTGTACTACTATTCTATTCCGTTTTTTTCAATTTTCTCTGCTAGTTTTGCCTGTAGGGTTGTCATTTTGGTCTCAAATTGTTTATCTGTGAAAAAGGAGCATGAAAATTTTTTTCCTGGTAGATTGCGTCTATAGCGGCCGAAATCGGTCGGTGGTCGAGATTAGGGCATTTTACCCTTAATAAATCTTTAATTGAAGCCACGAATTTAAAAATATGCTTCAAATAACTGAAAAAAAGAATAAACTTGTTTTATAAATAAGTTTTTACTGAAAAAAATCGTAATATTCTGAATCTAAAAATTACGAGTTCTAAAAAATAAACTAAGTATTTTTTTAAATTTTATGCAAGAGCGGAAGGCCGTTTGAATGAAAAAAGTGACTTTAGAGTGAAAAAACGGACTAATAGTGACTTTTGGCCAAAAAAAGGGACTTTTAGTGACCAACCCTGAAAATAGGGGACAAGTCACTAAAAAAGGTGACTCCGTGGCATGCCTGTAATTAAAATACTGCATTTAAAATAGGAGTATCCTCCAGTCCTCCAGAAGATATCTTGAAATGAAATTTTTGTCTGTATTTGGTGTAAAATGAAAAATTTATGAAAGAAAACACACATTTTGACTTCTCCCTCCGCAAATAATTGAACCAGGGGTCCAAACTTGTCAAAATTATATACCAAAATAAGCAACCCTTTTGGGGCAGGAACAGTTGAAATCAGTTTCAAGAGCAGATTCTTCGCACTCTTTATCATTTTATCATTCGTAGTGTCCAGGTCTGCCATCGAGACCACATTTCAAATTTGATAAATATTTCCTAAAAACACCAATCAATCACACCTTCGACGATATAAAACTCTGCCAATACCAAAACCTCAATTATGCTCGAAAAAACCCACATTTCAACAACCACTCTCAGGGACAACGACCTTACTTCGTATGCGATTTATCAATGCTCGCCATTTAAATGACTGCGGAAAAAACCACATCGCGGCCGGTTCAAACTACCTTAGCCTACCTCACAGCTCACACGTGCAGTCCAATTAATATTACGTATTTCCCGCATCAATTGCAATTGAAATCAATTTACCACGCGATGCTTTCACGCTCGAGAGTCGAGAGACGGAAAAACGCTGTCGAATAGATTTCAGTAGCAATTCTCCGGAAATGGTTTTGCAACTTGTACATCATTAATTGGATTTTTGTTGTGCGCAGATAATGGAATTCTGGTACGGAATGATGTCCGCCTGCGAGATCGCTTACTACACCTATATCTACGCCAAAGTGGACAAAAAACATTTCCAAATTGTTACCAGCCACATGAGAGGGGCTTCGCTCGCGGGACGATTTCTGTCCGGCGTAACGTCCCAGATCTTGATACAACTGGGCATGTCTATAGCCGATTTAAACTATTTAACTTTGGGAGGTAAGAGACAATGAGACGATTTTTTTCCACTCCAAACCGGCTTCCCCGATTCGCAACTAGTCAGCCTTGGCGATGGCGGCTCTCTAGGTCAAGGAACTCGAACCCATAGGCGAGCTCGAAGATGAGACGTAGCGCTGTTTACGACGCTGTCTGATGCAGCGAAATTGCGGCGTGTTGGCGAAAAATAATTCCCCGAACACGTGGATTTGTTTTGTCCTGTTCGTCCAAATCGCTCGGTAATTGTCGGCGATTGTTTTCTTCCCTTTCCTGTTCCCTCGGCGTTCGATACGATTGTAATTTGATCGACGAGCATTAATGTACCGGCTTGTAAACAACCGTATGTTTGTACACGTGAGCGAATTTCGCTTCTTCGCCATGACACATATTCACACGACGACCTTTCGCCATTTCCATTAATAAATGCGCGGGAAAATTTCGCGTACACGTGGATTCCAATTATACAATAATGAGAACTATTACGAAGATCGACGCCGCTGCTAAATTGCGTTTCCGCACCGAACCAAATACATTACCAGCACATCGTGCGCTTCATTTGCCACAATCATCTTGTTGAAATGATACGAATGACATTTCTTTTTTTACGCGACTCGACGCCTCCATTACAATTCGTGATTTCAATTTAGCGTTCCATCAAAGGGCACTAGCAGGATAACGCTTTTCTCATGGCGCACCTAAATTTTTCCTAAGCGTGTTCCATGTGAATCAATTCGCCGAAATTACACCAAGGTTGAAATCTGATGGCGAATTGATCAATTTGAAATGACACCCGGAGAGGCAGGGGGTTCGGTTTTGTGAATTACCTCGAATTTATATCTGTAGCTCGGTACTAGTTGCGAATCGTCAATTTTTGCTCCTTCATAAGCGAATTTTAGAATGATTTATGAAAATTATCGTATTAATATGGTGCATAATTGGCAGGAATTTCTTTCGGATTCCTTTGGGCGTTGACTCTGCCACCAGTCAAGACTAGCATTTACTTTCATCGTTCCAACAGCGTGGTTGATTTCAACGACTGTACCAAAACTGAAGGTGGTCATGCAGAGATCGCTTGTGCAAATGGTAATATTATCCTTTAATTATTTTAATTTAGATTTTGATGAAAATCGTTCGAAGGAGGAGGCTTTTGAATAGATTTTCTAGATTTTGAATAATATAGGCGTAAATAAGTTGGACAAAGACGAAATCATGTCCAAGTTCTCAGATTTTTCATTAAAATTATGAGTATTTTCTTCTGTTTGGATTTTAAAGGGTGCAAAAATGTTGAAGAGATTTATGAAAATTTGAATATGAAATTTTAATGGAACATCATTGATGATAAAAAACGAAATTTTCCGCCGTGGGGGGAGGGGGTACTCCAGAGCTGGAAAAATTGCATCTTTAATCAAAATAGTTGTAGTTGAATCTGAATTTTTTGAAAATGACGACCTTTTTGTGAAAAATGCTCGTTTTGAGTTGAAAAAAAAAAAAGGGGAAAATCATATGTATTACTTTTGAATCAAAAATCATCAGATGAAAATCTACTTTACTCACTTATTTAAAGATCAGTGAAAATTAACGAAAATCACTGGAAAACAGTCAGAATTGCAGAACAGTGGTAAATCAGTGAAAAAATTCGCTGAAAGCAAAAAGTTTTAAAAAATTGCTGGAAAATCAGTAAATATTCATTAAAAAATTGGTAAAATCTCGGAAACTTGCTGAAAAATTAGTGAATTGCGCTGAAAAATCAGAGAAAATCCGCTGGAAATCAAAGAATTTCGCTGATTTTTCCTGTGCTGTAATTCTGACAACTTATCAGTGACTTTTCATTCACTGATTCAAAATGAGAGAGCAGAGGAAATTTTCAATTTTTCCCTCCTTCCCTTTCATAAGCTAAATAAGGGGTTTCCATGAGAATATTTGTGTTTTTTTTTGGGGGGGGATAAGAGACGGAAAATAATTGAAGAGCGTAAGTATTTCAAATTTTGAGTATGTAATTTTAATAGTCCTTGAATGATACCTGGAAAATGAAGTTTTGAAAATTTCACTTTTTGTAATTTATTACAGATTGAATGGGAGAGGTGGGGGAGCCAGATTGAATGGGAGAGGGGGAGTGGGGTAGCGTACCTCCTATTAATGGCAAAATGAAATTTTCAGGCTACAAAATTGAATTTGAACCAGAATTTTTTTTTAAATGGTGACCCTTTTTTTGAAAAATTTTTGTTACAAGTTGGAGGAAAATTGAGAAAAATTATACTTTGAGTCGAAACAATCCATCGCGTTTGAAAATTTTCAACATTTTGTCAGATCAAACGGGGGGGGGGCGGAGAGGTGAACTTGGCTTCCTTCAATGATGAAAAAATGGCATTGAACGTCAAACAAAAAGGTTCAAGTTTGAAATCTTTCGAAAATGATGACCTTAATTTTCGTAATGAGGTAAAAAAATTGAGAAAAATTGTGTTTCGGGTTGAAAAAATTGGGAAAAATTATACTTCGGTCAAGTTTGGTCCCACAAAATATCATCTTTGTATTGAAGGAGAGAAACAAATGAAATAGAGAAGTGCTATAATTTCTAAAATTGAAAGGCAGTTGATAATTTTATCGTTCTAAAAAAATTAATTTTTGTGTAAATGAATGATTGAAATTTAAAAATTTGACTTTTTTCCCTTTTTTTTCCACGTGTAGCATTCGTAAAACACATGCTACGCTGGCTATGCTTCTGAAGCAATTTTAGTATGTTGGAGAAAAATTCACTTTTCTTAGGTGCTCCAGATTGAATTGAAAATAGTCACAATTGATGATGGGGGGGGGAGGAGGAGGAGGAGTCAATTATTGGATACAAACCAAGTTCAAACCAACAATCAAAAAATCAATTTTAGAAAATCCAAATTTGGTTCTCAGAAGAGTCCTGGGTTGTCAAGCTAACGATAAGATGAATCGAAAAAAAATATATTCTGAATTTTGAGGAAAATTGGTGAGGTAGTTTAATTTGGAACGTAGCCTTTAAAATTTTTTTACACCCCCTCCCCCCCCCCAGAAACGGAGCTAAGGAACCTCAAAGTGGAGTTATTTTCAAAATACATCGATTTTTTCCACTTTTTAGTGCCACTGGCAGGGAACTTCGAACCTCTTTGAAAAAATGAGTTTCTACATGTTCCTGAACCATTAACCTCGAAATTGGATAGGTACCTTTTTTGCCCTTTACAAGAAGGTTGAAAATTTTCAGATCAGGACTTTGAAGATTTTTTGATTTTTACCCATTTCAAATTGCTCATTCAAACATTTCAAAATCGAGTAGAAAAATTTCATTTTGGTCAAAACTAGAATAATTTTGGCAAAACTGCAACAGAAAATTCCCTAATGAATAATTTGAATTTTTTTAATAACCAAAAAATTTTTAGCTTTCCGATTTTCAGGTCACTGAACGGACTACTTGACTGTCATAATTTTTTTTGGGAAAATTTCATGAAAAATTGTTCTAAGTGACCAAATAGAATTTTTTATTACAATTTCAGGATGTTTGCGTGGATCAATTTGAAATTTTTTCAATTCTCTTGTATCTGTTTACCGTGTGATCAAGATTTTCACTCAGAAATGGCAAAAAATCGCGTTTTTCGAAAATTGCCCACTTTGGGGTCTGCTAGCTTCGTCCCCATTTGAACTGGGGAGCTCAATTTTTTCATAGAAAGTCTCCTGCTTTATGTTGACTAATTCACCAATTTTCGTCAAAATCTAGAAAAATTTTTCGATCCACCCTAGTGTCATCTTGTACTCTTTCAGTAAGCTAAATTTTAGCTAGTTGCGAAAATTCCTTTACCAATTTACTTTGAAAAATAGCCCAAATTACTGAAAGAGTTCAAAACCCCGACAAAAATTTAAAGACACTCGTGGAATTTCCGAATTTCTCATTTTTTCACCGTCGATAAAATTCATACAGCAAACTTCATCATCAAAGCACCGCTAAACCTAAATTTGGTATAAAATTTGCCCCCTATTCTTCGCCTTTGCGGTATACGATGTTCTATGAGCCACTTTGTATGTAAATTTAACGCGTCGCAGAATCGTTGATGGTTCTAATTGCGAAAACAAACGCATACCCGAGTTACGGTATTTGATTGTGAATTATTTAAATGACTCGAATACTCCGGCTTTGGCCGCGTATAAGTCTATGTATAAATGAATATTTGGCAATGATTTCGACGACTGCGACGACGACGATAGTCTACGTCTACCAGACTCTTCGTCTCTGCAATAAATATCAATGCGGGATCACAACATCGGGTTAGATACGTGTAAATTTAGTCATCAAATTTGGCATAATCGTCTGCAGCATGTCTGCGTATTTGAAAGTGAAATACCAACAGGTCTTTGATATTTTCGATCCTCATTGCTAGATCTAAGCATCATCGACAATTTTTCGCCAATAAAATATCATACCATGGACTTGTACGTTTGTTACAGAACTAGAACAAGAACAAATACCAGTACTGAGGAGAATGTGTTCGAAAAACGTCGTCTTTCAAAGGCTGTGGGCGGATTTCAAACACGCTTACACAAATTTATACGTTTTAAAATGGTCCATATGGTGGGCGATCGCTACATGCGGCTATAATCAAGTACGTATCGTACGTAGGTATACATATTACACGATCCGGTACGGTCAACGCGTTTCGCGAATACCATCCGAGCATCCACCGACGGCCCATGATGCAAAAAAAAAATCACCCGTACAGATTTTTTCATTCCTCGACGAAAGGAAATTTGTACGATAATTTTTATTACTAATTAAACTGTCACATGGCGTACATTGCTATGCGGTTATTTTTCCAAACGTCAGCCGAATAACTCGTTCGCTCGCTGAGAATTTAATTTATGGCGTTATTTCGCTCGCGCCGATTGTATTATTCGAATTATTCGTTGTGATGATTGTTTTTATTTATATATTTTCATTTGCACAGGTTATGACATACGTTCAGCCACTGTGGGAAGATATAAAAAAGGGTAATTCCACCGACACTACGCTATACAACGGTCTCATCGAAGCTATATATACCCTTCTAAGTAAGATATTTCAATTTTTTACCAAATTAGTTTTGTTTGCATAGAAAATAAAACATGAAAAGTAAAATTGGTTTTGAAAGACTTGCATATAATACCGAAAGCGAAATTGTAATATTTGACACTGATATAGCTCCAAGCTTGTGCAGAGGGGAGGGGGAGGTTCCCCTCGGGTTCGAGTTTTTGTAGGGGACTAAAAAAATTCTGTCTCTTCAATGCCAGGACCCTCGAATAAGAAATTCAGTTCACTAGAAATCAATTTTATAAAATTTGGAAGGCTTTCAAAAAGTTAATCAGTTCTTCAAAAATTGGTAAATTTTCCAAAGAATCGGTCAATTTTCTGAAAAATTGATTTATTTTCTGAAAAATTTGTAATTTTTTTGAAAAATTGGCAATATTTCCAAAAAATTGGCAATATTTCCAAAAAAGTGGTCAATTAGCCAAAAATTGGTTACGTGTTCAAAAATCGATCACTTTTTAAAAAATTGGTCAATTTTTCCTTAACCACGTCGTATTGATGTTCGAAAGACCATTTTTTTCTCTCTGGGCCTCGATTCTCTCTACATGGCCCTGTATAATTTCCTAATTTGACATTACCATGCAGACATTAAACACAGATTTTTAGAAAAAATTGTGACTTTAGTGACTGTTTATAAGGCAAAAACTGACCAATTTTTCAAAAAATTTTCTCATAAATAAATACCCCCTTCCCCCTATTTTTTTCATAACTCAAACTGTATTTCTCTCTGCGATGGTGCTAAAAAAAAAATTTTCCTGAAAATTTCTTTTATTAATAAATCTTTTTTAAGGCATCAATCAACAAAGCTGGTAATTTTTCCCAAAATCTGAGCCCCTCCCTTACACAATTTCGGGGTGTGCCTATGATTTTCCGAAAATCGTTCACCATATTCATTGCGAATACGTATATATTTCATAAAACAACAAATCAGCTTTGAAACGACCTTTGGAGTTGACCTCAGAATCATTGAATTTCGTTCTAGTTTAATGTTGAAATTGAAAATATGTATTGTAAAAAATATTTCACGTGCATAAATGCAAATAAGTATTACTAACCTTGAAACGAAAATCATGACGAATTGATGATCCATAGTACACCCAATTCTGACTCTCAAGTTTTACGTTGACTTTGACCGTTTTGACCTCTTTCTTGAATCTAAAACAAATGGAAAACAAACAAACTTCATAAGTATTGAAACAAATCTTAAAATTTATTTTGAGATTGTATGTACAGTATGACCTACATTAAACAAAGTACTTGCAAGGTGAATGATTATAACCGTAAATCGAAAATTTGCCCTCGATGAAAAATCACAATCATTTCACAATTCTGATAATGACCCTAAAACTTATTTTTTTGAATATCATGACTTATCGGATGTTTTTGTCAAAAATCTTCGAATAAGGTCAACGCCCTACCGTTTGATATCATAAGTTTAATATTACTGACCCTGAAATTTTTTCAAATTTCATCATAGGTAATCTCAAAAATTCCCAAATATTGTGTAATTAGCAAATGAGAAAATATTCATCTAAATTCAACTTTTTGGCAAAAAAAAAATTCAAAATAAAGCAGAAGTCGGTTGACTTTTTGACACTGACCCTGATAAAAAAATTTTAAAATGAATTTGACCTTGGTAACATTTTTCAAAACATTGGCTGATTTTATTTGTCTACTTGCCTACTAAACTACACACGACTGATTGGTCAGAAATTTTAAAATAAAGTTTGTTTAACCAATTTGAAAGCATCGACATCATTTAACCTATGAACTTTAGGAATTGACCTTGACTGTTTGATCGGAAATTTAAAATAAAGTCAATATAATCAATTAATTTTCTGACATTGAGTTTGATTGGTGAAATAAAATCGTCATCAATTAACCTTTGATCTTTAAGTATTGACCTTGACGACTTTGAGTCAAGTCTGAAATGAAGTGAATGTTGTCAATTAACCTTTGACCCTTTGGAATTGAACTTGACTGATTGGTCGATCAAAAATTATTAAAAAAAGGTCAATAAAACCAATTGACTTTTTGACACTAACTTTGATGACTAAAATAAAATCATCATCAATTGACCTTAACCTTTTAGTATTGACCTTGACTTTCAGTGAAATCTGAAATTAATAAATGTTGTCAATTGTCAATTGATCTTTGGCATTGACTTTAATTCGTCAAAAATCTTGAAATAGTCAATGTTGCCAATTAATCTTTTGGCAATGACCTTGACTTGAAATGAAAATTCCAACGAGAAGTCGATATTATTAAACTTTTGATATTGACCTTGCCTTTTTGTCAAAAATCTGAAATAAGGTCAATATCAATTGACCTTCAAATATTTACATATCTCAACTTCAAGTAGGTAGTCATAAATTTTTAAAATCAGTATCAAGTTGAGTTCATCACTTTAGAAAAAAATGTCAATATCGAGTGGACTTTTGAACTTGACCTCAACGTTTAATCAAAAATTAAAATCAACTTGACTCTTTGCTCAAAATTGATAAATCAGATTATTAATAAAAACTTCGAGTTGTTTATCTGGAGCAATTACAATAATTATTCTTGATAGAAATTTTAATATAAATTTTTTAAATCCATTAGGTAATGGAAACCCCATTCTTTATCAACACTTATTCTGATTTTTTGGACACCCCGAAGTATATATTTTAATTCTTCCAGGTTTTGGAATTATTACTCATTAAAACCATCAAGGTCAGGTAGAAAGAATTAGAGGTAGTAGTTTGCCTTCTCTTATAATGAAAATTGGTACTGCATTTTCATTCAACAATTTTTCAAAAGTCAAAGCTGATGATCTTTTTTTTGGAAAATTTTAGTCAGGAAAAATTGAAAAATCATACGTTGCGAGAAAAATCTGAAAAACCCCATTTTGTAGAGAATTTTTGAATTTTTTGTCTTTCAAGAAAATCGACTTCAGCTCGTCCCTAAAAAGCTTACTAGGGGAATTCTTTTCAACTTTGTCATCAATTTTAAGCTATGAATAAGTAATTAGAAAATATTTACTCAGCTTGGACTTTTTAATTGAAATCCAGAGATACGATGAATATGAATTGACCTTGAGAGAAAAGGTCAACACAAATTGACCTTGAGAGAAAAGATCAACAAGAATTGACCTTGAGAGAAAAAGTCAACAAGATTTGACCTTAGAGAAAAAGTCAACAAGATTTGACCTTAAGAGACAAGGTCAAAACGAATTGACATTGAGAGACAAGGTCAAAACGAATTGACATTGAGAGACAAGGTCAAAACGAATTGACATTGAGAGACAAGGTCAAAACGAATTGACCTTGAGAGACAAGGTCAAAACGAATTGACATTGAGAGAAAAGGTCAACACGAATTGACATTGAGAAACAAGGTTAAAATGAATTGACCTTGAGAAACAAGGTCAAAACGAATTGACATTGAGAGAAAAGGTCAACACGAATTGACCTTGAGAAACAAGGTCAAAACGAATTGACCTTGAGAGAAAAGGTCGATATGAATTGACCTTGAAAGATAAGGTTAATATTAATTTACCTTAAAATTTTCACCACAACTAACCTTTTATTTTTTTGATTTCAGGCGCAGCATCTGCAATTTGTTTCGGATTTGTTAAAATAGACTGGAAAATATACGGCGAGATATTACTAGGGGCGTGTACGTTCCTGGAAGGTGTTCTTATTTTGTGGTCTTCTCAAGCGACAGTCCTTTCCAACGCTTACTTTTCTTATATTTTGTTTGGTATATTGTATCATATCATGATGACTGTATCGAAGTAAGTACACATTTTCGATGAAATTTCCACACAAAAGCAATATTAATACCTCGATGTAAACTAATACCTATCGATTTTTTTCTCTCGATTCAGCTCCGAGGTGGCCCGAAATATACGAGCTGACAGTTACGCTTTAATTTTTGGTATCAATACTTTCATCGCTATGTTACTACAGGCTATTTTAACATTGGTTGTGACCGATAGCAACAGCTTACTGAAATTGAACACCAGACAACAGGTGAGACATTCTTAAAATTTTTATTAATTGACCTCCGACCTTGAACCACGAATCATCCCAACACACCGCATACCACATTGAAAAAATGCTTGCTCAGTACCTATACCTATTTATCTAACGACACCTTGTAATATTATGTTTCAGTACGTCGTGTTCGGCTGTTACTTCATCGCTCTCGGAGTCATATTCTCTGTAAAAGCGGCGTATACCAAAATATCGCGAAGTCTGCATTACACACTATGAAACGAAAAAGGAGAAAAAATTACACTTACGTCATAATCATTATTGTGATTTCAATTTAAAATACGCGTGTTCATCCGCTGAGTACTGACTCTCTACTCAGCTCTACTTATCTTCAGTTAAAATGGGAAATATTCCACCAAAAAACGTTCTCTCATCGCCCGAAAATCAACAATCGCCTTAGTAAACATGATTTTTATCATTAGTTACCATGTGCTGCCGAAGAGCACCGCGACATTTTTTAATTATTAATACATTTTTTTATTACATTCGTGTAACTTAAGCATTGTTTGCTAAAAGCGATATTTTTTTCGGCGGGTAGGACAATTTTCTTCTTTTTTTTCTCCCCCCCCCCCCCCCCCTCAAAAACCATGAACTCGCGTCTATGTCTGTACTTAGATAATTTTATTTTTTAAACGTAGTTAATCCTCGGTTTATAGAAATAATTTATAACGTCTGGAAAATTTCCCATACTCTTACTATAATACGCTCTTCATATATTTTCAACGAATCAGTTACCATTTTGCCTTTTCATTTTCCTTTAGATTTTTTTTCATTTAGTGAATCTTTATTGTATGATATTTTTTTACATTGAAATATTTTTTTACACGATGCTCCAACATGGAAATTTCTATACGTATTGTAATTTTGTTGTTTGAAATTTTGCATCAATTTTTTTTCTTCATTTACAACGATTAAAGAAAACAAGTCTAAGTAATTGTACGTTAGGTAATTTTATAAAGACGTGTTTTTTTTTGTTTGTGTAATTTTTTTTGTAGAAAATAATTATAATCAATGTTATACATTTCGGTAAAACTACATACTATATTAGTCTTTTGTAAAGACAATTTATTCATTATTTTGTCATAACGTTAATTTTTTTCTCTGTTTATAGACTTCGTCTTAGATTAATTTAAATAGGTTTTATTTTCGATTTTTTTTTCATTATGTTTAAGATAACCCATTTTTTTGTTTCATTCCCTTTACGCGTCTTTTTTTGTATGTTTTTTATCGTTGTTATTTTTACGTATTACTTTGGGTAAATGCATCGCCCGTGTGTTTCATTTTTTTCTTTTTTTTAGTTGATAACTTTTTTCTCGTTTTTTTGTTATTTTTTATACAATAGTTGTTCGATATAAGTATGATATGGATTCTGTTGTTGAACGATGCACGAGTTGCGGTACGCTTATTCAATGGTCGTCGTTTATGTTTAATGTACTTAATTTTTCTTCTCTTTTTTTTTAAATTTTAAATGGGATTTTATTGCGTAAGTTTTTATTTTACAAACCATTCATTTGAACGTGAAATCATTCGTGATTAACTTGCCTATACTCTTTACATTATTAATTTATTGATCATTACTACGCACGTGGTATTGTTTATAAACAAAACTAATGTACTTCGGATCCAGATCGGGAGGAGGATTATTTTTCATGACTTGGAAGTCGCGTCGATCGTTCCGTGTGATTTTTGTTTCGTTTTTTCGGTTTTTAGACGTGAAAATTTTTTTTCCAGTGCCATTTTTTTCTTTGTTTTTTATTAATTTCTAATTATTTTTGCCACCAACGAGATTTCAACGATCCAAGTTCAAATTTTTTCAATTTCTTTTCAATTCTATTTTTTTTTTCAAAATTATACCAATTTAAAAAATTTTCCAACAGAAAAGTCATTTTAAACTTCAATTTCCTCAAAAATTTTTAAATTTTTTAAATTATATATTTTTAATTTTTTTTTATTGTTTAATCAAAAGAAATTTCAAAAAACATGCAGTTGAAAAAATTTTCTAAAAAATTCAAAATTCAAAAAAATCTGAGGAAAAATTTAAAATTATTGGAAAAAATTTTCAAATTGGAAGAAATTTTTAAAAATATGTATTAAAACTTCTTTTAAAAATCCATGTTGGAAAAATTTTGAATTTAAAAAAATTTCATAGCTTAAAAAATGTTGATACACATTAAAAAATTTTCCAACTTGAATTTCTTCAAATTAATATTTTTTAAAAATTGCTTCCTACTCGAAAATGACTTCGAATTTTTTAAACTTTTCAACTTCATGTTTTTCAAAATTTCTTCCCAACTCAATAAGTAATTGGAAGAAAATTTTAAAGGGTAATAAAAAAATCATGAAGCTGGGAAACTTTGGGAAAATTTTAATTAAAAAAAAATTACCGATGAAAATTAAATTTTTGAAATGAAAATACGGGCCAATTCGGAGTTTTTGGAGCGAAAGCGATAATTTGAATGGAAGATCAGTATCGTCCATTTTTCGAACATTATTGTTCACACTCTTCCAAGTTATGAAAAATAACACCCCGCCCCCCTCAGTTCCGATAATCGAAAAAACAAATCTTTTATTTTGGATTTTCTTATCACGTGATTTTATTTAGAAAAATTAACCCGATTTCGTTTCGAAATCTTTTATATCAAAAAAATAGCAAATTAAAAAAATTATCTTTTGGTTTCATTGCGCAGCACAAATTAGTCCAGCGATACTGGGAGCTCAGCTGCGCACGAATATAAAAATACTAAATCGAAATGGTTAATAAATCATCTTATCTCGGAATTTTTTCAAAACAGTTTTTCAAATGTATTATTTCTGTAGCTTTAAACGTGCAAAAATGTAACTTAAGACGTTTAGACACGCCTCAGGGTAACTATAAATGTAATTCTTAATACCGCGTGAATATTTTTCAACTGACACCGTTTAAAAATATTCTAATAATTTTTTTTTTACTTCGAGATGACCTCGCTTTGTTTTCAGTTTAATCATGTTTAATATTCTAGTACAGACGATTGCGATATGAAAATTTACAAGATTTTTTAGGAAAATCTAGTTTACTTGATCGTGTAATATTTTTCTAGCATTCTATAGCGATTTCCAATAGTCAAATTTTCGAATTAGCCACTGATATTTATAAGAATTTTTAATTAGTTAATTTTTTTGTTTTTATTTTTAAACAGTCTGGTCTGATGCTATTAAAATGGGAAAAAATGACTTTTCGAACAAAGTGCCATTACATCGTGATAGCTTCTATATTGCCATAATTCTCGTATGGACTTTTGCGAAGTGACGTGAATTTAAAAAAAAAAAACTAAAAGAGGTAAAATTAATGAAAGCCATATTTGTAACTTTCGAGCCTTTAAAATTACATTTCGCGAGCAGGCTTGAGTGTTTCATTTAATGTCAATTATTACATTAGCTGTAATGCATTTTACACAACATTGTAATATTTTACGAATTTCTTATTATTTTTTGTCATGTTCTGTTTTTTTTTTGGGGGTTTTTTTCAACTAATTTTTTTACTCTACAAGTAACTATAAAATTTGGTATTTTGAGTAGTTGTTCCACCGAATTATTATGTGCCAAATAAATTGTTGATTTTTTCTATTACACTATTAAATAGAATTATTATTATTTATTAGAATGTAAAAAAAATATTTTTAAATAGTATTAATTTTTTTTCTAAAATGATTTAATTTTTTAATACGTTTATTTTGTAGGGCATTAACCAATAAGGTATGCAATGTGATGTTCCTCTTTCTATTTTAACTTTCACTGATAAGTTGACTTTACGATTAATATTATGTGTAGGATTTTTCATTATTATGTCGAGTGTAAATTTTAATGAAACAAAAAAATAATAATAAAATAAATTTCATGTATTTTTATTCAATCGTACTTATGTGTCTTAATCTATATAAAAAAAGGTCACAGCCATTCTTTACAATAATTGGATTTTAATTTCTCAGCTGATGCTTCTGTTCGATGCGAAGATAATTTGTAAGCAAAAAAATACCCACAAACGTGGGTACGTAAACTGCTTTTTTTTCTTCTTTTTCAACAAAATGACTTCAAAGAAGCAATTTTAGTAATTGCAAATTATCTGAAATCCTCTGAATTCATTTCAAAACAACCCATTCAAAAATTCCTTCAGATTTGCAAAAAAATAAAAATAAAAAAAACAGATCACTCACGTTTTTCAAGTTATTTTGAGTAAGCAAAATACTCGTAATTACAACGTATTTAATCATGACCGACTATATTATACAGGCCATCATGCTAATATTTGGCAACAATGGCTAAGAGGCTGAATTAACATTGGTTTATATGGGAGCTTTGCAGTTTTTCGCTTATATTTTTTCGTAGAAGCAGTTCATAAAAATTTTTATGAAAAATTCTTAAAGAGAATTGAATTATCTTTCTTATGGTATATTTACTTTTGGATTTCCCTTCATCATGAGTATATAAACAAGGAAATCGTGTGGAAAATTCTTCGAACTTCTCAGAAAAACGCTAATTACAGCTTCAATTTTTTTTCAAACTATAGAAAACAATATATCGTTGGAAAGAGCATAAAAAATGCTACATTTCATTCATTGGAAGTTTTTCTCCAGCTGTCATGGTTTTCAAAATTATGTAATTCAAAAGTTCAACTCTAATTATTTCGCATACGAAAATAACTGGAGTAAAACTTCAAATGAATAAATTGTAGCATTTTTCATGCTCTTTCCAACGATATATAATTTTCTATAGTTTGAAAAAAAATTACAGCTGTAATTAGCGTTAATCTGAGAAGTTCGGCAGATTTCTCAAGCGATTTCCTTGATTATACGCTTAATGATGAAGAAAAATCCAAAAGTAAATATACCATTAGAAAGATACTTCAATTATCTTTAAGAATTTTTCATAACAATTTTTATAGTCGGTCATGATTTAATACGTCTCTAAATAAATACTAACAAATACAAAAATAATACACCAATAATTCGTTCGAGAGTCTTCATCATGGCGAAACATTATTAGTACATGGCTGCTGAACGTAATTCAAACAGAATCCTCGATTACCCATGTCATGGGGAAGTTCCACGTTATTGGAATGGAAAAATAATCTAAATGGTTTCACATTACCTAAGAATATGCAAAAATGTCTTTTAGCATTTAAAAAAAAATGTATTTCTAACCCTTCATCATCGTAATCGTTATCGAGAAATCGTACACAGTAATTTCGACTTCAACATGGAATTGTATTTAAATAGTCAATGCAGAGGCGGTTTTCCAAGGGAAGTTAGGGAAGTCAGATTTCCATTGATTTTTTTAAAACTTGAAATTTTTTGTAATACCAATTTTTTTTGTAAAACGTATCCAGAAAGAATTAATTTTTTGGCCAAAAACGAGATTTCAACGATCCAAGTCCAAATTTATTCCAATTTCTGAAGTCAATTTTTTTCAACTCTAATAAAAATTCCATCCAATGATTTAGTCAAAAGAAATTTTAAGAAACATGAAGTTGAAATTTTTCAAAAATTCCAAGGTCAACAAAAATTGAGGACAAATTTTAAAATTATTAAAAAAACTTCAAATTAGAAGAAATTTAAAAAAAACATAATTAAACATTTCTCCAAGTGGAATTTCTACAAATTTTTCTCAAATTCCTAGGTACTTTTTTAAACTTCCAACTCGAAAATGTCAAAATTAAAAAAAAAAAGTTTTCAACTTCATATTTTTCAAAATTTCTTTCCAGCTTTATAAGTAGGTATTTAGAAAAAATTTAAAAAAGCAGGTGATAAAAATAAGTAATTGAAAAAAAAATAGTAAAAAAATCAAGGTTTGGAAAATGTTGAGAAAATTTCACTGATGAAAATGTGTTTTGAGAAATGAAATTGCAGTCAATTCGGGATTTTCGGAGCCAAAGCAAAGATTTGAGTGGAGGATCAGTATCGTTTATCGATCGAACATTATCCTTCACTATTCTTCCTCGTCATGAAAAATAACTTCCGATGGCACAAGAGACGTGAACTTATTCTTATTTTGGGAGTTTTTAAAATAAATTCGTATACCTAAAAAATATTTTTTTTAATGTTGAGTTTTTTAAACTTTCTGACTTCCTCAGATTTTCCCTTCCAAAATCGCCGCTGAGTCAATGTTTAGTTTCAGAAATACAATTAAAACGCTCTTTATGATCTTAAAAGCTAGTCTACGAAAAGCCATAAAACATCATTTCACCTTCCATACTGAAACAAAGCAGATTTATAAGGCACTTCTGAAGATTTTTGTACAATTCTGAATAATGAGATGGTCAGATTGAAATAAATTTAAAAAAAAATTAAATCAAGAAAGTCAAATTTAAAAAAATCTCCTACAAAACCAACGTTTCAAAACATTGTTTCAATCAAAATGTATTTTTCATTTATTTCTGATTTTTCAATTTTTTATGTCTATAAAAATCAGAAATCAAGTGATACATGTTTCCTTAGAATTGAAGGCATACTCTAGGGGGCACTTAGGCAACATTTGCAATAGAGAATGGATCATTTTGCAATTCTTAAAATTGAAAGAGAAAGGTTTCGTTAGAGAACAACGCGATTTTCCACGAAAAAAATTTCTATGAAAAGTGGGACCCAATGACATCTTTGTAAAACATTTTATATCAGTGGCATGACGTAGCCAAAAATTCCTCATGAGAGGGATCCAAACTTTCATAATTTGTTGAGAAATTTTGAGTTCAACCCCCCCCCCCCCCCCCATTAAATTTTCTTTTACTATAAAAAGCCCTAGATTCAAAATTTCAATCATTCTCGTAAATTAAAAAGTCGCAAAGGTGTTATAATGTCTTATGCGATTTGTAAATGGAATATTTAAGAAAAAGACTTCGATGAAAATGTAATTTTGGAACAAACAACTTCCACGCTAATTATTTTCTCCTCAAAAACCAAAAATAATATCTAACAAATTCAAGTAGTGACGTCGGAAGCTTTTTTTGGAAAGGTGCAACGTGGGTATGGAGGCCTGGAATACCAGAATAGAGCCTTTTTTTGCATGGTAACCTCAAATAGATTATACAATTGTGATTTTGTTCATGCCCGAGCGAAGCAAGGGCAACGCTTTGAGAAAAAAATTTGATTTTCAATGTTATAAAAAATAATTTTTTCACGTAAATTCTTGGACCTAGTGGGGTTGGGAGTTCGGACCCCTGGACACTTCCTCCTTGGTTATGCCACTGATTTATATCAAAGAATATAGTTTTTGGCAGAATTCTCAAATTATTTCAATTTTTCAAAAAGTTTCAATGATGGTAAAATTTCATACGCGATTGGGTAAGGCTAAGGGCTGGATCAGAGGGGGAAGGGGAGGGGAGTGAAATTATTACCAAGACTTTTTTAGATAAATTTACAACTTTCTGGCGGTTCTCTTCTTCTCAACTTTGGAAAAAGTTGCGAAACGTTCAAAAATTTCTTAATAGTGAAATGAACGACTGGAAAAATGAAAAAAAAAATTGAAATTGAAAAATCAACAGGAAGCATTACTACCTCATCTCAAACATTCAAATAGATTTTATCCCCTGCTCTCTCGTTAACTTTAGATCTTTAGACAGGGTGTCCACTATATTTCAGAAACGATTTTCCCTGACTTTTCCAGCTTTTCTAGACCAATTTTTCGAAATTTCCCGGGTCTTTTAAATTTTGCGCGATGAAATTGAACAGAAGAATGATTTAAAATGCATAGTGTCTTGACGATTTTTTTTTTCAAAAATCATTAGTTCCTACGAGATTTCTAGATGCTCTCTTTTCCGACTACAAAAATGACTCAAATTTAATTCTGAAAATTTTTGACGCTATCCCCCCCCCCTCGCACAAAAACTTGTGAACTTGAATTTATAACAGAAAAAATTTAATATTAAAGCAACATAATATAAAGTTTTGAAAAATGAAACAGATATGTCAAGGACATTGACGTCTACCAAATCATGTGAGTAAAAGTACGGATTTTTCAGACTGAAATTAAAAAATTTCTTCACAATACATTACCCCCCCCCCTCCTCAAAAAACACATACCTCAAATCTATAAATTCCACAAAAGCCCATGCAATATTTTTGACTTGAATTTTTTTTTGAACAATTTATACTTAATTTAATTAACAAAGACGTGCATCTAAATATCAATTTTTTTGTACATCACGATCAACAAAAAATTATGAATACAAAAATTAGTTGGAACAATTTGGCCCGAGTGGAGCGAGGGAGAATTTTTTTTTTAAATTTGTAATAAAATAAGCAAAGAAACACTTTACTAGCTGATTCATCATTTTGGATTTTTACAAAATTCCAACGAAAATTTCAAAATTCCTCGACTTTTCCAGGGTTTTTAGAAAATGGACACCCTGTTAGATGTTTGAGTAGCTCTGATAAATTTGATCTGTTTTATAAATTTTCAAACTGAAATGCGAATAATTTAGATATCACTAAGGCCAAAAAAATTGTACATTGAGATTGAAATCATTGTAATCTAAACGATATTTTGGTTTGCCTACAATATACAATATTCCACGAGTAGTTTATTTAAGGCAATATATTTTTGAGCTCCCCTGCAATTACATTCTCTTCAAACTCGAAATTGATCGTTCAAACGTTTGAACCGAGTTGAATTTGAAAATCAGGTCTGTGTGGTAATTGTGTGTGGTAATTTTTTTCCTACTCTCATTTCGAATCAGTGAAAAATCACTGATAAACAGTCAGAATTGCAGTACAGGAAAAATCAGTGAAATTCACTGATTTTCAGCGATTTTTCACTGATTACTCAAAGAATTTCACAGATTTTTTTAGTAAATTTCATACATATCACTGAGTTTTTAGCGAATTTTCACTGATTTCCAGTGAATTTTCACTAATTTATTACTGTGCTACAATTTTTTTTTTATTAAATTTTATTATACTGGACGTGTGTAATTACCAAAACTTGTGTGAGGAGGGGGTTGGAAAGGGGGGTTATTTTCAAATTTGGCTTTGGAGTTTAAGTTCTTTTATCAAAAGGAGGATTTTTTGTATTTCTGTTATTGAGTCTGGTATCGTTGGATTGTTTTCAGAGATGTTTAGATTTTGTCTCAGTTGTTTTAAGTTGGGGCAGTGAAAGAGGAGGTGTTGACTGGTGATAGGTTCTGAGTTGCAAAAAAGGCAATTGGGTTTGGGGGCTCGAAGGTATAAATGGTTATGGGTGAGTTTTGTATGTCCGATTCTGAGTCGTGCGATTATTATTTTGTTGGATCGATTAAAGTGTGAAAGTTCTGACTGTTTCTCAGTGATTTTTGATAAATTTAGCTGATTCCAAAATGAGAGAGTAGCCAGTAGTCTGAAGCCCAAAAAAAGATATTAAATTTTCAGGAGCAAATCCAAACGAAGGTTTGAAGATGATACATATCATTTTTTCATGATAAATTTATTTTGAATTTTTTCTCGAGAGGGGAGGGGGGTTTCCCGAAAAATCTGTGCTCATTTCTCTAGGGACGTTCCCAAATCAAAAATTTGATAAAAGACAAATTTTTCGAAACGAAGCGAGCACATAAAGAATACCGGTACGATTAAATGTCTCGATAACTCATACCACATTTTACCACTTTTTTTACACCATACGTACTATAAATGGTCGCAGGAATGGTGGAAATATCGGCATTCAACGTGCCTCCGCATAACCTATCTACGCAAGTTGATTGACCACTGGTGAGCTTGCCAACATTCGTAACACATGGAATAATCAACCAATCCATATTGCACGAGTTACCACCAACACTGCCCACTGACGAGGCTACCGAATTCTGTCCCAGTGTATTTCCACTCAACGTAAACGAATGCGATCGATTATTCACTAAATATGGAATTAAAAATACACTTGCAATTTTCAAAAATCCCCAACAATCAATTCAAGCCCCCCCCCCCTTCCTCCTCTAAGATAACAATGTTTACCAGCATCGAGACACTGAGTGTACTGTATTCCACAAAAATTCCTCTCAGCTCTAATGCAAATACTGTAATCCTGATTCGACAAATGTAATCCGATAGCCGGTTCGAAATTGAACGATTTAATGGTACCCGAGATCCCAGTGAAATATTGCAGGCATCCGTCTTCGGCTGCAGCAAAACCAAATCAAATATTTCAACACTTATCAGAACCAGAACCTCTTTTTCATTTCTCACTGAAATATTCCGAGGCTCACCTTTGACACTACTGCTGCATGGTATCTGAGAAATTCTTATTTTCCAATTCCGCGAAAAATCCGGCCCGTTGGTGATCATGGTCAAAAGTACCGGACCAGAGGAACCAAGGCCAGCGTCAACGTACACTATATAAATTAAAATCTAAACCATTATTTGCCTTTTACCCGAGCACAATAATTATCGCCACGACTCACTATGATTTCCGGTATTGAATCCGCAAATTCCTGGCACCGGATTTGTACCAGAGACGATGAATTGATCGTAATTACAAATATGATTCTCTGGTTCCGGACCGGTGATACTGAATTGATCGAAATCTAATCTAGATACGTATAAAAGGTTCGAATATAGTATTTTATAAACTTATTAAATTTTATTCACAGGTACCTATGATTTACAAGTGCTTTCTAAAAATTATACACCCTTACAAGGTGTCTGAGGTGCGCAAAAAGAGTGAAAATTTACCAACCTATATTGGCAAATATCTGGCTGCATTTTATTAATCGTTAATTGACAAGATCCAGTCACATTGGTTCCGGCTGGGAAGCCTTTATTGATAAAGTATGTACCATTTTGGTGCACTGTTTGTCCACAAGAAGCCATAACTACGAATGGATGAACGAAGCGATATTATTTTGTTTATACGCCAGATTTGATAATCGATAAGATGCTCGATCCAAAAAATCAGTTGCAAAATTGGCACAACTAGATCGAAGTTTTTTTTTAAATTTCAAAATTCAATTTGGCATAGTTTTTTATAGCAATTATAGCACGATTTGTGATTATTTGTTCAAATTGTCATTTTGTGGCGAAATTTCAAAAAAATTGGGAGCTGCAAAACATCATTTTTTTCCCTGATTCTTACAGGAAATTGACTGAAAAATCAAAATCAAACTGGTTTGAAAGCTGGATCAAGCTCTGAAATTCTTCAAAAATAACGCTGAAAAATTGCTTTCAAATTTTTTAAAAATCAATTTTATTGCCGATTCTACGATTAAAATTTACTAAGAATTGGAAAAAATTGGTTTGAGGGTAATATAATGTCCTTTAATGCTCCAAAAAGGGCTCCGAACCCTTAAATTCAGAAACAGGCATCATAGCGAAATTTTTGAAGAAAAAAGTAACTTTCAGTAACTTTTTTTGGGCAAAAAGTGACCAAAAAATAACCAAAAACTAACCAAAAGTAACCAAAAATTTAATTTTTTTGTGGGGAATTTTTTTTTACAATTTTTTTTTTGGGGGGGCAATTTTTTTGTAGTTTTCTGCAAACATTTCAAAGATAAATCAACTGAAAAGACGTGAATAATTTCACTTATTAAATTCCTTCATCAAAACAACAAACAAACTAGCAAAAATCAATTTTCTAATTTTTTTCTTGAAGAATTTTGAAAAATAATAATTTTTATGTGAAAATTTGAATTTTGGCCTGGAAGTACGAAGAAAAGGTGACTTTTGAGGGGGAAAAAGTAACCAAAGTGACTTTTTAGACATGAAAAGTAACCAAAAGTGACTGAAATCGAAAGAAGTAACAAACACCCTAAAAAAGTGACCCTTATGATGCCTGCTGAGAAATATTGGTGTCTGATTTTCATTCTTTTTGATCTGAAATTTCGCGGAGAATGTAAAAAAACTGGTGAAACAGCTGTATCTTGTTTCTAAGTGCTCTAGAAATATACACCCTTACAATTTGAGTGCGAAATAAAGTGAAAATACCAAATATTGGTAATATGCTATATTTGCTTTAAGACTTTGAAAGACACTTTATTGATAAAGTGGTGTACAACCTTTTGGTGCACTGTTTGTCCACAAGAAGCCATAACTACGATGGAGATGAACGAAGCGATTAAATTTGCAAATAAAAAAACTCAAGGAAACAGCGTTCTTGCTTCAATGGTCATAGAAAACCATCAATTGAAAAGGAAACTGAATTTTTTTAAAGTAGTTATTTTTGACTTATGAACCTGAGTACCAGTCTCAACAATTTTTTGTGATTTTGATAAAGGAAGATATAAGCCACACTTCGATTCTTACCCTCCGTGGCCCGCTTGTGTAAAAAATCTAAACATTTTGACCCTGACCCCTTCTTTCGGGAATTGAACTACAATAATAACAACGAATTGGAAAATTTCTGTTTTGACACAAAGTTAAGCATTAAATTTTCACGTTTGAACAAATCCTGACAGCAAGCTGAACTTTATAAAATCTCAAACGTGTTTTTCACTGTCACCTCACGTCACGGCGTTGTGGGTAAACGCAAGTGATTTTTCGAAATCTTGGTTGGCAACCTGGGGGGGGGGGGGGGTGTCAAAAATGTTTCCAGCATTTTTTTACATCAAGGGGTACCATCTTAGGGGGAGGGGTTAAATCTAAATTCATCCCTTACCCGGCCAGACCCTTTCATATCAAAACAGGATAAATATTTCTCAAAATTTTCAAATATTAGGATTTTTTGACCTTCTTTGTGGCTCCTAACGGCACAATATGGTCTTCAAACCAACTTTTTAGATTTCTGATATAATTTCCTATCAGAATACGATCAATATCTCTCAAAAATTACCAAAAAAAGAAGTAATTTCTTCAAACGCTTTACACTCGAAAAATTAATTTTACACCTTAGGAACACCTTTTCTTGAAAATTGAAATCACGCCATATTTACGTTCGTTTTATTAATTTTCGAGGTACGAAATCCTCTCTGTCAAAATTAAGAACACCCAACCAACCAAAATATAAAAATATCACCCCTCCGTTTTCAATCCCGACTCAATTCCATCAATTTTGAGCCAAGAACTGTAACTTTTACAGTTCTGCAGATCGAGCTACTCATTTGACTCATAACCGACGTACTCACATACGCAACAAACCCCGTAATTATTGGCACAAGGAGTAGTAGGCAATCCACCATTCTTCAGGCAGTCCGGAGGACTCATACAGGTCCCATTATCACCACTAGACGTCCCACAAGTATCTCTTGGGAATTGAACTACGGTAAATATGGACAAAACTGGAAAATTTCTCACGCTGCATTAATCATCGTTTCATCTTCACAGTCCTATCGAATCACTCATACTCACATCTATTATCTCGATTCGGCGGAGCTGATGTACTATTGGGCGCAGTACTTGCAGACGGTTCGGGTCTCTGGAATGGTGGCAACGAAGGCCCGTACTCTTTCTCGTAATATGGCTTCGATGGTTTCGGAAAAGGTATTAAATAATTCGATGGAGCTGGATACGGATAATGCTGGGAAACGAGGGAAAATATGAAAAGAAATTCTTCGAATACATCTTTAAACCAAATTCGTTCCACCTGCGCGGAAAATTACCTTACCTTATGTCGATAAAAATCGTAATGTGGGGGTGGACCTGGCGGTGGAGCTGGCCCATAAGTCCTAGGATGATAATACCCTGAAAAATACTGACCCTCGATTATCCGGCCAAATATCACCAACACGATGATTATCACAATGTTGTGGACTCTGCAGACCTACGAACGAAAATCGCCATCGATATTCCATCATTCATTTCAAATACAGGCAGGCTCAGGCACCGTTTTTAAAAACGAAAGTTATCAACTTTCATTCTTCGTATCGTGAAAAAAATGACCATTACGACGATTCAGTGACGCGTACACCTCAATTAATTCGAATCGTTGTCGCGTATCGTTCACATACGATAACAGCTCCTCCTACTCGTGTCACCAAGATCTCGATAAACTGATCTAGAACCTCTACCTATCCATGAACCATGCAATTTTGAAGATCATTCGTGCTGTGTCTTATTTAGATTCAGTGACTGAAACTCCTACAGGCATATTTGTTTTTCCATAGGATCCTTTCAATTTGATGAATAGTCACAATAAGTATGACAACTCCTGTCCTTCAATTTTTCGCAAAAATCACCCAAAAAAATTCCATCTGTTCAAATTTTTAGCACAATTTTTCCAAAAAAACACCTTCGTAAAAAAATTGCCTTTTCTAGATCAATCCATCCAAAAAAAGATAATTTCCACAAAATTTTTCAAAAAACCGAACCAAAAGCACAAACACATCTCATGCAAAAAAAACACATCGTCCTACCAGCCTCAGTTTTTCTCTCATCGACGACCAACCACCTCGTAATACCTTGACGAAGAACTTGAACTCTTCAGCTCAACGACCCCCCATAAACTAGCCACCGTCTATTGAACATCGTAAAATAAAACACACCGTGAAAAGGTATAATCAGGCGCGAACTCCAACACTGACATTGTTGCAGATCTTTTTGCAATGTTCAAAGAAGGCGAGTAAAAAAAAAGGGCTTGCTTACCTTCATTTTATTAACGTCAGACGTTCGTTTGACTCGGAACACATACGTAAGACGACAATATTCGCGACAACACCACAAAAGCAAATAAACTCGACATCTTCAGCGACGACGGTCTATATAATATTTACGTCATGGATGACGACCCCAACAAACGAGCAACCAGAAGTGACATCATGTACATTAGATTAGCGAAAGTTTATATTCGTGTTTAATTAACGTGTATTATTTTAAAAGCAAATATATTAACCGTAACGGTATATTGTATTCTCTTATTTGTATAAATATTATCGCATCTTTTCGAGCGAGCTGTAGGCTCAAGTACAACGATGTGTATCGCACAGGTGATCATTTTGATTTGCTTAACAAGCATTGGAACACGTGTCATGCGTTAAGATATCATTTTTTAAGGATCGTCGGGTTGCACCTTCAATATCATTAAGTATAATCGTACGTAAAAATGATGAATTTCGTATTCATATTGAAGTGGAGTTGCGACAGAAGAGGTGCGAAGAGAAAAGTGATTCTCGAAGTACCTAGTAGTATAGTCGAATTGCTGCATCCGTTCGCTCAGAATGTAAAAAGCTATTTGACAACTGATTCTTAATATAGTCTGTATTTAGAAAAAAATGAGCTTGGTGCCAGGGCATTTTTGAGGGAAAATGCGAAAACGTGAGTCGAAAAATCTGAAATTTGAGGGATTTCTCTCCTTCGAATCTCGAAACTAATGGAATTATTGAGCTCAGCGAGATTCAATCATATAGAAATAACACCAAAAAAGGGCCAATAGCCCAATTTTGAAAAATGTGGAGTTGAACCTTACATTGAATCTCCCTTCCTGCCCCTCCTAACAAGGGAGGTATCCCAACTCAAAGTAAAATTTTAAGCTCAAACAAAAAAAAAAACGAAAGAATATCTTTAAGGTGCTGAAGTTGATTTCTTGAATTTTGGTGAATTTTTGAAATTTCAAAATTACTTCATCGCCTTGCAAAATATGAAAATTTAATCTAATCAGTGAAAAAAGATAAAATTTAGTATATACCCTATTTTCGACCAGCCGAATCGATTGGGCGAGGTTTCAAGATGTTTTGGAGGCACCAAAAAATTTTGGAATTTTCCGGCGCTGGTTGGAGAAGAGCCCATAAAAATGGTCCATATGTACTTCAGCACCTATAATCACAGATAACCCATATTGGTGACCTATTTGATCGATTAAAACACAATTTTCCAAAATTCGTAACTTCGAGTTCAAATTCGCATTTTTGGGCAAGAAGTTTCTCTGGAAAAAATTTAAAGATACGCCCACTGTGCACGTATCGAGGTAAAAATCTGAAACTTTGGTAGATACCCTATTTTCGACCATCCGAATCGATTGGAAGCGGTTTCGAGACGTTTCGGAGCCACCAGAAAATTTTGGAATTTTCCAGCGCTGGAGAAAACCCCATAAAAATGATCCATATGAACTTCAGCACCAATAATCGCAGATTACCTCTATTGGTGACCTATTTATGTAATCGATTTAAACAGAATTTTCCGAAATTGCAACTTTGAGTTTAAATTCACATTTTTGGCAGAAAATTAAATTTTCTTCAGGAATTTAAACTCTAAGTTCCGAATTCCGGTAAGTTCTGCTTAAATCGAATAAATAGGTCACCGATATGGGTAATCCGTGATTATAGGTGCTGAAGTTCATATGGACCGTTTTTATGGGCTTTTCTCCAGCGCTGGAAAATTCTAAAATTTTCTGATGGCTTTGAAACGTCTCGAAACCGCTTCCAATCAATTTGGCAGGTCAAAAATAGGGTATTTACCAAATTTCAACTTTTTTCGTTGATTAGATCAAATTTTTATATTTTGCAGAGCGATGAGGTAATTTTAAATTTCAAAAATTCGCCAAAATTCGAAAAATGAATTTCAGCACTTAAAATTTTGAATATGAGGTCTTATTATGGTGTACTTTTGATTTTTTTTTGTTTGACCTCAAAATTTTACTTTGAGTTGGGATACCTCCCTTGTAAGAGTGTTTGTCACCACCCAAGCGATTTTTTTTTTGAAAAATTACTTCGAAAAAAACCGAAAAATGTATATTTGAGGCCCTTTATAAGAAATGAGCCAACATTGTGACAAAAAATCGTTTTCGAAATTTTTGTGACAATGTTGACCTCTTTCCTATTTATCGGCCTCATTTACTCAATTTACTAGATAACCATTTTTAGCCATTAGGAGGAATTCTTCTCTCTTTGATATTGCTCAATTTTTGATTAAAATATTTTTTTTTTAGCTCTGAGGTCAGTGCTTCAATGACATAGACAGATTATTCATAAGGAGGGGGGAAATGCATAAAAGAATTACCACAGTGGCGATAACAAAAAATGAAAAATTGTGAACCTTGACCAAGAAAAAATTGAAAAAAAATGGAATTTTCATAGGATTTTCCGAAACACAGAGATATTGAAAATAGAAAACGAAATATAGGTAATTACAATTTTTTTAATGAAAATTCTCTTAGAAAAGCAAAAAATAGTTTTGTTGAATGTTTAAGAAGCCATTTCAAGGGCGTGTGGTTTTCCCCTTGCCTTTCCCTTGAATGTTGAGATTCCATCTTGGAAAGTAAGTAATTAGTTGAAAAACACATAAAAAGTTCTCTTCATTGTAATTTTTTCAGATTTTCAAATCGTAGCTTTGAACTGCAGTTATGCTCATCACGAAAAATTGAGCCTTTATCTCAGTTCAACTTTGGATTCTTAAAATTATAAATGGTTGTTTTGGATTTCCTTTCAATTCTCTACAAAGCTTCGTGAACAGATTCATCTTGGCCCTAACCAATCTCGAGATACGTATGTGCCTTTAAAATTGAGCCGTTTCGCAAAAAATTCCAATTGTACGAAAATTACGAAGACACCCTCCTCCCCCGATTAGAATCGAAAAATCTGGAAGACCTGAAGTCAAAACCTGGGCGATTTAACGTGGAAAGAGCCCTGTGTAATTTATATTGAAAATTTTCCAGATTGAAATTCAGGATGTTTTACCTATTTAAAATTTTTCGAAACCTTTGGCAAATTATCTCTCTTCCAAAAAAAAATTATTCTGGCAAAAATTGAAAAATTTTTGGATTTTTTGAAGATCTGCTAAATTTATGCGAAGAATTTCATTTATATGATAAAAAATGAACGAAATTAAAAAATTCAAAGTTGAATTAAAAATCCTAAAAAAAATAATCAAAACAAAATGAATTTTTAATGAAAAATGTCGTACGTCTGAGCCAAAGGCCGGATTCTCTTAGCACTTTTTCCATTTTCAAGGCCACTCTTATAACAGCAGAACATTTTCACCACTTGCTGGACTTCTTAGATTCTTTGTTTAGATCAATTTTCACTCATCTTTGACATCGAAACAGTCTTCCAACCTCAGAAAGGTCAAATTCACAATTATTTCTATTCTTAGACAAGGTCAACTCTTCATACCAGTTTTTCTCAAAAACATTCAAAATTTATATTATTGAATGATTCATAAATTTTTATAACACCCTCATGAAGAAATCATCAGGACACACTGCATAACACATCGACCTTCGCAATTTCACAATTTCATAACTTTATTTAAATAGACAATTTTTTCCAGCAAATTTCGATCAGACGATTACACCTGTGGATAATGTATTCGTTCGAACGTAACCGTCGAATACAATAATTTAAAAGCACGCATTTTCACGGTTGACATAAAAACAAAATAACCTAATTAATTACACCGGTGTACGACAAATACGAGTACGACTTGCCGCACTTATGACTCATTCATTCGACTGATTCACTTTCAAATCGATCCTCATTCCATAAACTTTATCATAATATATCTGCCTCCATAGCAAATTTTACCAGACCATAAGTGAATTTTCCACCTAGATCCTAGATCACAACTGTACTCCTACATTCCACAAGCATCGAAAACTTTTCCTCAATCTTGTCATCGCCATTTCGCGGTGAAACTCTTTATAGCGAACAATGGTTAAATTATCTCGACATTGCGCTATCTAACACCTCGTTTCATCGTTTAGTTCTTTCCTTATTCTTATGATCCGCTCACCATAACATTTCTGGCGACACTTTTCCATAAACTAAGGCACGAATTGAAAAAAAAATTACATAACCGATGGCTCTGCGTTTATGCCTCACATGCACCTTGGAACAATCGACACGGAAGCGGAATTCGTCGCTACAGGATCCGGAGGTGTTTGACCAACCAAAACAGTCTCAAAAAGAGTTCAACCCAGAACCCAGGTACAAGTTTATCGCAAAAACAACAAAACAAAACGTCAAAATAAAACGGCCAGTTGACTCGCAGACTTAATAGCTTTTCCGTACACGTACTTATAACGAGTTACAAATGACCCAAAACGTAGACCAAAAAAATGCGCAAGGGGCTTCCCATTCGGTAGCAGGCTTACACATGCAGACTGTCTGGTGACACCGAAAAACACCCGTCAGTACATCAGTCAACTCGTTCGACATTCCGAATATAAGTATACAGAAGTATAACAATATGCCCTGGTAATAATATTAAACAGGTTATATAGGTATTGTAAGAGTAAGCTCCTATGCGAAGTACTGTTTGAAGTTCGACGAGCCAGTATATTTGTATCGATACATAACGGTATACTTTGTGCATGTTTATGGTGCGACGCGGTAAATTTTCGGTAATCCGAATTCATCGATTTGGATATCGGAAGTAAAGTCGACGACAGTTTCCATATTTCGCGATGTTAAAGAATTCCAAGACATTACGTCTTCATGGATAACGAAGGAATATCTACAATCTATTTTGACGAGTTCATTCTTCATGGATAACAAATTTGGGCTTCATTGGGTGGCAAAGATCTAGAATTCAGACAACTGATGCAGTAAGTTGACTCCCTTTGAGTAATTTTCTAGCAATAATTTTTTTTGCGATTAGAATTTTGCGGGCAGGAATATTAAAAATTAAAAGAGTAAACAAAAATAATTCAGCTTAAAACACGTAGGAAAATTTTTCAACCCCCCCCCCAAAAATTAATTCAGATATTGATAAAATTCACTGAATAAAAAAATAAACTTCAAAAAAATTACAAAAAAAATATCACCTAGGTATTGCTAAAGCCTCACATTTTGTGGTAAAAACTGTTAAGGGTAAGGTACCCCATTATCGACCACTTTTTTTTGAGGCCTCGCCATTTCAAATGTATAAGGGTTGGAAATGTGATTGATGGCTTAATGGATACCTACATCCTTCCCCTACAATTTCGGAAAGCCCCGGGGTCGTTCAAAAAACTTTAGTATTTTTTAAGAATTTTTTTCTGAGACATGTCAAAACGCAAGGTCGAAATTTTTGGTTCTCAATATCGACCACCCACTGATTTTGTCCGCTATGAACGGAATCTACCGGAAAATATTTTTTTTGTGTTCCTCTTTCACAGATGAACAATTTGAGACCAAAATGACAATCCTACAACCAAAATTCGAAAAAATTGAAAAAAACGAAATCACTTAAAAACAACAAATTACATTAGATTATAGGTGGTCGATAAAGGGACACACCATAAAAATGAACTTTGAGTGAATTTCTTTTTTACTTAAAGTTGTAATTATTAAAATGCGATGATTACATCAGAAACTTTGAACTTTCTCAATCACAAAAACACTAGAAACATTTAATTCGATCATTTTCAGAAAAAATTCCAAGGCGTGCAAACAATTGCTAAAAAAAGTTTTTGGCCTTCCAACTTCTTGTTTTCTACTTTTCTCCGCGAGTTTTAGCTTTCAGGATGTCAGAGTAGTCTTATTTTTCCGGATTTCGATGAAGAACATGAAAAAAAATTTTTCGGCTCGCTGCCGCCCATAACGCCGGAGATAGACGAGGTGGTCGACATTGGGCAGTAGGCGATAATGGGCTACCTTACCCTTATCCCTATTAATGAACAATTATTGGGCTACCTAACTTAATACTTCGGAAATCATCATTGATCGCAAGCTTGATAGATTGTAGGAAAAATTGTTGAAATATTTTAAGGCGTCGAAAAAAAAAACTTGAAATGAAACAGGAAAGCAAGCCACTCGCAAGAACTTTTATGGGGCTTCAGAAATGAGACTGGATTTTCTAAACTAAAATTCAACCTTATTCGCAAGGAATTTTCCAGTTTATTAGAATAAATCCACATATTGAACTCTCTCCCCAATTTTTTCGAAAATAACGGATATGAAGAGCATTTCAGGAGTTAAATTTCTCGATGTTTCATTACTGAAGAGGGAGGAGGAAGAGAAGTAGGAGGAGGACTAGGGGGAGGAGAAGGAGGAGAAGGAAGAGGAAAAGATCAATATCCACGATGTCCACTGGATGTGAAAAATGAATTTTTTTTTTGCAATCCTTCAATTAAAAATTTCAAAAAAGAGGAAAATGTTTAAAATTTTTTCGCAATAAAATCATTAAAATTCGGGCCATGCTTTGGTTTCTTTGATACTAAAGTGAAATTCTTGTGATTTTCTGATTTTTCTTGTTTTCTTGCCATCAGACACCATAATATTTTGAAACTAACTCCGAAATTACAATTTTTTCAAAAATTAGAAATTTAATTATTTGAAAAAATAAAATAAAATAAAATTTTAGAAGAAGATTTTCATTTTTTTGTTTTACAATAATCTTCTCCGTTTTTTTTGGGAAGGGGAGGGGTGAAGTCGAAAAACAGAACTTTTTAAACCTAAAACCAAGTCCTCTAGAACCTTAAGCAGTGGCGTAGCCAGAAATTTCTCAAGGAGGGGGTCCGAAATTTCATGATTATTGAGAAATTGTAAGTTCACCCCCCCCCCCGCCAATCAAATTTCCTTTTACTATAAAAACACAAAATTCAAACTTTATTAAATTTTCATGCGATTTGCATAGGACGTTTAAGGAAAAAAACTGATGAAAATGAGGTCCATGTCACCGGCCCTGCCCATTGAACGGAGGGGGGTGGGTGATTCACATATGAGAGGATTGTGCTACGTTTGTGCCGGTTTGTGCCGCTCCCCTTCCCCATCTTTTTTAAAAAAAACTTTTGGGCAGGGCTGGTGACATGCTAGCCCTGCCCATTGAACGCTGGGGGGGGGGGGTGATTCACATATGGGAGGATTGTGCTACGTTTGTGCCGCTATACCTGTCGTTTGTACCGCTTCCCTTCCCCCTCTTTTTTCGAAAAAACTTTTGGGCAGGGCTGGTGACATGCTAGCCCTGCCCATTGAACGCTGGGAGGGGGGTGATTCACATATGGGAGGATTGTGCTACGTTTGTGCCTCTATTCCTGTCGTTTGTGCCGCTTAACTTCCCCCTCTTTTTTCAAAAAAAACTTTTGGGTAGGGCTGGTGACATGCTAGCCCTGCCCATTGAACGCAGAGGAGTGATTCACATATGGGAGGATTGTGCTACGTTTGTGCCAGTTTGTGCTGCTATTCCCGACGTTTGTGCTGCTCCCCTTCACCTCCTTTGTTTAAAAAAACTTTTGGGCAGGGCCACTGTGGTCCTGCAGACCCCACAAAATGGTCGAAAGTCAAATAAAATCTAGTCTAGGTTCAGTTTTTGAGGTCGTAGATTACGAATCTAAGGATGAAAAAATTTTTGAAAGTAAAGGGGAGGGGGAGTGTTGAAATCGAAATTCATCAAAAATATCGTGTTG
Organism: Pseudococcus viburni; assembly: GCA_033439095.1. Taxonomy (NCBI): domain Eukaryota; kingdom Metazoa; phylum Arthropoda; class Insecta; order Hemiptera; family Pseudococcidae; genus Pseudococcus; species Pseudococcus viburni. The sequence goes on along the minus strand of JAVBJF010000104.1, from coordinate 792,212 downwards.
TATATCAAAATCTACGTTTTCGAGGTCGTAGATTACGAATCTGACGATAAAATTTTTTTTCAAAGTAGGGGGAGGGGTGGGGAGGGGTGCTGAAATCGAAATTCATCAAAAATGTCGTGTTGTATATCAAACTCTAGGTTTTCGAGGTCGTAGGTTACGAATCCGACGATAAAAAAATTTTCAAGGTAAAAGGGAGGTATATAGAAGGTGCTGAAATCGAAATTCATCAAAGATTTCATGGTGTATATCAAAATTTTGGTTTTCAAAGTCGTAAAAAAATTGAAGGTAAGTGGAGGCGTGGGAGGGTGCTGAAATCGAAATTCACCCACCATATCGTGTAGAATATCGAAATCCAGGTTTTTGAAGCTGTAGATTACGAATCTGACAATATTCTTGTTGTTTACCCCCTCGTACCTCCATCTACGTGCAAAGTTTGAAAATTTTTTTTAAAGTTCTCGGGGATAGAATTTTTAGCTTAGAAATCTCGTAGTTTGGGGCCAGAGCTGCAGCTCTCTCCAGTGGTGAAATGAAAATTTGCTCATTGTCTCTAAAATCTTCTTCTACCAAGATAAATCGAACGACATAAAAGATCCCAAAAAACTTGACTGGAACATAGTGTCCTAAAACTAATTTTTACACGGATATATTGTCCCAAAACTTCAAATTTAGACGTCTCAAATTCCTCAATAATTTAGAAGTACTTATTATCCCAAAAAACCGAATTGGGACATAGTGTTGTAAAACTAATTTTGGGAATGGACAATAGACATAGAGTCTCAAAACCCTCAATCTGGAGGCAATGTCCAAAAACTTTCCATCTGGATGTTCCAAATACCTCAATTTAGACGTAAATACTACCTCAAAAAACTCAACTGGGCATGGTATCTTGAAACTAATTTTGACATAGACATGGTGTTCAATGGGGTTTTTTAAAGTAAGTACAATGTTGTCGTGAATTTTATTTTAATTTCGTCGTGGATTTCATTTTATCTGTCGTTACAAAATTAGTCGTTAGAAAATTATTTTTACCATTCATTGATTTTTTTTGCCGTGATTTCTTTGTTTCGTCGCTGGAATATATTATTTTGACGTGCGATCTTATTTTCTGTCGTTCAATCATTTGTTTCATTGTGATAACTTTCTTTCGTCGTTTGTCCATTATTTCGTCGTTAGTTTCCTACTTTTAGTCGTGCAAACCCTCTATTTTGTCGTGCAGTTAAATGGCACCCCAATTATACAAGGGAAGAGAAACTGGATCACCGCAACGCTTTGGTTGTGTGTTGACGTAAATGAGTCGTTTGATTATTTTGATATTTAGGTACTTAAAGTCGTCGTATACAGTTCACAACCACGAAAAATATCAATGATATTTTTTAATATACCATTGAGCTTTACTTTTATTTTTCCTATTTTCTTTGTCCCATTCGCTTGATAAATACGACGAAAATTTTCAATTTTGTTAAACAGCTTTTCCACGATCTCTTTTGGCATGATTTCGTATAATTTACTTCCGTCGCACTCTATTCCTAGAAGTAGTACGTTTTCTAAATCTTTCAATAATTTAATAACGTACTGAGCAGGCAACAGATCCTTCCCTGACTTACTATGCGCGAAATAATGCCGCATTTTCTGGAAATACCGCATCATGTTGTAATTCATATCAAGCCCTTTCGCGGTAGTCATAATTAATTCAGGCAGCGCCAGAGATTGCTTTGGCTTGTCATCGTCAGTTTTTCGGGGATTCAACAATTTACACGATATTTCGCAAATTTTAGTCACTGTCGTCTCCAATGTATCTAGCCAGCGTTCACATTCTAAAGTCTATTAACAATAAATTGTTATCAAAAAATTTGCATTTGAAAAAATATATAAATCGTAACTACATCCTCCCCTCCCGACCATAAAAACTTTATTCTAAACAATTGAAATCGAGCAGTCCACAAGCCAGCTGTGATGCTGGCACACTTCCACAGGTATCCAATTTGAAAAACTACATATAAGGGTGACCGGGGCAATATGTCTCAACGTCTATTACGAAGACTGTATGAGGTGAAATCTACTGGTGAAAATGGTATATTCACCGAGAAATGGAAGTCTAAAAAAATTTTGATGGAAAAAATTGACAAAGTTGAAAACGAGAGGTCATGAAAATGATATGATTCCAGATGGAAAATTTTGTTGTGAAAATTATTAACCTCATTATTTTAGGGCCAAATTCATAGTTGTCACTTGAATTAGGGTTAGGGAGTAGGTACTAAAACCAAAACTTCATTAAGGACCATCGCCTCATCTCCCTTATACTTATACGTAATATTTGAAAAAGTCTAGGGTTACAGTAATAGGGTACTTTATTTTATTAAAAAAATGATGAAGTACTTTTATCTTCGCATTTTGGTCCTCTACCTTCTTTGCTAAAGCGTCCATCTTTTCTAGAACTGTTTTCCATTCGTGATCTGGCACTGACATGTTTACAACTGGAGTGGTGGCCAAAATTGTGTCGACTGCTTTGGAGGGCTTAAAATGGATATCTAAAACTGGTTGATGAAAAATCACATTAAAATACAATCCAAAAACACAAAATTTACTCGTGGAGTTTGGATTTATGGTGTTAGAACAGTCAATTTAGCTAAAAAAAAACCTAACCAAAAAAAAAATTAGCAGAAAGGAGAAAACTACTTTTTCGTCTAAATTCACTTGGGCATTCCCCTAGTTTCGTACTAATATTTAAGTATGTAGGTACTTACCGGAAACTAGGAATATACATAAGCGAATGAAACGCTCCATAATTTAAAAAATCACAGTTTCACAAAAAACTTTTTGACTTTTATTTTTTTTTAAACCTAAGTAGGTACGGCACTACGTGTTACGAGAATTTTTTTGAATGTATAATTCTTCGTGAGTACCTACAAGTACCGTACCTATTGGATAATTATTTTGATAAACTAAATACCGATCGAGATATGTAGATATTAGAAATTTTGCTATCGTATTTCTAGAAAAATCTTCTACTTACGATTAAACAGTATAGGTACATTATTGCATACTTTATATTATCGTACTTGCTTAATCATCGAAAAAATATTAAAAATTCTCGCATGATCTTGATAACATTAAACTAAATATCCATCGATGTGCTATAAATTTTGATATCTTCTTTCTAAAAAAATCTCATTTCAGGCACTTTCAATTAAGCACTAGTAGGAATATTAATCGTAACGAGGAAATCAGCATCGAGAAAACGTTAAAGGTTGAAAATAATCTATTTGACCAAATAATTAAAATGTGCGTTTAATAAAGTGCTTTGATTATTTGAAATTATTGGTTCTCAGCAAATTTTGATAAAACTGAGATTTGAAATTTTTAGAAAAATTATTATAATTATGTAGGTATAATTTTTGCAATACTTTTCACGACTTTCAAAAAAAATTCTAATAATTTATTTATTAGTCATTATTTTTATAATTTTTGTAACAAGTACTTCAGGAATATTCGTTACCATTGCTCTCTCTGAATCTAAATCAGGTAATACAGTAAAATTCTGCCTTTTTAATTCAGAGGTATAAATTTTCACTGAAAATCAGTGATTTTTTGGTGATTTACTTACCAGACATTTCACTAATAATTTATTTATAGGTATCAGAAAAAAATCAGTAAAAAAAATCACCAATTAACAATGGAAATAAATTTTTCTGGTTCAGAAAGCAAAATTTTGCCAGATTTTTATACGTTTCAATACTAATTTGAATAAAATTCATCAGAAAGTATAATATGTGAGCCTGGACATAGAAACCACCCTTAGATGTGAAAAATTAGTTTTTGAGTTGACACTGATTTTGTGCTTTTCAGAAGGAGTAGAATCAAGAGGGAACTTCAACTTAAAAACCAATATGTGACACCTAAGAGTGTTTTCTATATCTAGAGGCTCACATATTTTTTATTACACGATTTCATTAAAAATTAAAATAGGTAAGGGTAAAATGCCCTAATTTCGACCATCGGCCAAATTCGGTCGCTATGGATACAATCTACCCCAAAAATTTTCATGTTCCTTTCTCATTGATGAACAATTTGAGACCAAAATGCAACCATACAGGCAAAATTAGCGAAGAAAATTGAAAAAAACAAAATCTGAAAAAATTATTTTCGGATAGATTCCTCTCATTGCAAACGAAATCAGCTGACGGTCGAAATTCGGATCGCAAAATTTCAAAATCAATTTTTGAGTTCCCTCAGAAAAAAAAACAAAAAAAAATACAAAAAACAATTGCATCGGCTCAAAATTTTAGGGGGTGATAAAGGAAGGATCAATGTATTTTTTAAGCTATCTCCGATGTTTCGATTTTAAAAAGTCTTTGATTTAGTTAGGTCTCAATCGTACATCCGCGCGCTATTCCTGTTAAAATTGATTTTATGATTGATTCTTGTCCTGGACACTAAAATAAAGAAATTAAGCCCGCATGCCATTTTTTCCCCTCCCCCTCTCCCCAGGGTCCACCACCCAACATTATAAATGTGTGTATCGCCTTATGTATGGGCTGTAATAAAAAAACTTTCAAACAAAAGTTGTTCCTCAGCACCTAATATACATTTTCATTTCTCATAAAAATCCATTTTGGAGCAACCCCTGCCCCCCAAATTTAGAAACAAAACATGTTTTTGAGAAAACCTGAAATCACGTTTTCCTTATTTTAAACGAAACGTTTCCGAGATACGACAAAATTTGTAATCACAAAAAGTATTCAGAATTGAATTTACTTTCCAATGAGCTCTATCGCGACCATTTTCATCAACTTTTACCGACAGAGTGGACCTCTCCCCCTTCCTTGTTTTCACAAAATTTGGACCCACAAACAAAATTTGCTCCAAAATGAACTCCGACAATAAATTAAATTATGCTTCAGAAATCGAAAAACAAAAATCGTTCCATTTTTTTTCGTGGGTCCAACTTTTGAGATAAGGGGGAGGGGGAGAGATCCACCCTGTCGAAAAAAGTTGACGAAAATGGTCGCGATAAAGCTCATTGAAAAGGAAATTCAATTCTAAATACTTTTTGTGATTACAAAGTTTGTCGTATCTCCGAAATTTTTCCTTTAAAATGAAGAAAACGTGATTTTCAAGTTTGATGAAAACTGTTTTTTTTTTCAAATTTGGGGGGCAGGAGTTGCTCCAAAATGAATTTTGATGAGAAATGAAAATGTACATTAGGTGCCGAGGAACAACTTTTGTTTGAAAATTTTTTCATTTCAACCCATAGATAAGGCGATACACACGTTTGAAATGTTGGGGGGTGGACCCTGGGGAGAGGGGAGAGGAAAAAAAGGGCATACGGGCTTAATTTCTTTGTTTTAGTGTCCAGAACAAGAATCAATCATAAAATCAATTTTAACAAAAATTTCGCGCGGAAGCCTTTTTTTGTACGATTGAGACCTGACTAATTGGTGGAAGGTTGAAAAAAAGTGGTCGGAAAATAGCAACCTTACCCTTACCACCAGTCATACAATAGATTAAAAATGATATTTTTTTCATGATTTTAGGACAAAACCAAAAATTTTCACGAAGAAAACCATATTCCAATCCATAATTTACTCAATCCAAATGAAAAGATTTATCCTTTTTTCCCCAAAATCACGCAGAAATCAACACCACACTCTTTTCGCCTTCAAACACACGACGCTGCAATTTTATCACCACTTCCAAAAAAATCTGCATAACCGATCTATCCACGGCTCGCTTTCACATTCATCCATCTGCACACATCCACATTGAAGTTTCGATCACCTTGCCTCGAGCCAACAAACACATTATTAAAATTCGCTTATCAACCGTTCAAAAATATATAATTACCGAAAAAAATATTCTCGACTCATTTATTTCAATCGGAGCGTTATTTTTTCGTAACGTTTAATGCGCCAAGTACACAGTTCACAAAGTCTAATGGCTTTTGAGATTAAAAATTAGTAGGTTAGGTACATCGATTCTTCACACTACAAAGAGAGCTTTCGCGTCGATTTTCTGATAGATGTGCCTCGGTATCAGTAGAAAGTGCATATTATAACACTCGCTAACATGGCTTTGAACAAATACACCTCTATAGTTGAGTCGTTTCATAAATAGTACAATAATAATATCATTCAATATCTCGAACAAGGCATCAGAACATGGAGGGAACGGGAAAGAGGGGTAAAAAGGGGAGAAAAAACACACATTATAAATTAAATTATCTGTTAACTGGTTTAATCTATAAAGTCGGCTCTCTTTATGAACGCGCTTTGCGCTTTGGAGAAGAAACTGGTATAATTTAATGACAGAAATTCGTCACACCGCGGTAACTTCCAAAGAATTTTAAGGTCTGTTTGCATTACGACGCCGAATCCTTATTTATATACTTTAGGTGGATTTTTTTCTCTCTCTATTCGCTCAATAGGCGAGTGGAAAATATAAATAAATATCATTATTAAATGCGTGTTTGAGATAAGAATAAAAAAAATAGGTACTAGTAAGTTTTTAGCTACCGCGCGAAAAAATAAAAACCAGTATCTTAGAAGTTAGATAATTTTTATTGCTTTACGAAATATTTCTCGAATACGTACGATTCGCGATGAAGATCTTCGAAAATAATCTTTATTTTTTCTCGAGCCGATCAAAATGATCGAAGCCATGAAATAAGCAAAAAATTCCAAATTTTGCCCAACGCTCCGATAAAAAAATTCTTCGCGACCAAATTCTATACTATTTTGGTGGAAAAAATTGCATCAATTTGAAAACACCAACGTACGTGAGGAAGATACGTGCATCATGTCCTTATATCACAACATAGCTTTTTCTCTCACTCTCATTCTTCATCTTGGCTTAATTTATTCGCATCATTAAATCGACATTTATCTTTTTGACTTAGGTTAATCTGTACAAGTTTGCTTTTTAAATTACACTAATAATTTGTATACGCGTAAGCGTTATCACACGCCTCATAAATTTGTTTTCCTGCGTCTTATTTTTAGAGCGAGAGGGAAAGGAGAACTCGGCTTTGCCCAGAACAAGGCGTTCATTTACTCGCGCGCCAATAACACATCTCGCATCCGCGAAACCCAAACAACGATGAAATTTTTTCTCTCTTTGATGTAGTCATAAATGAGCCGTGAATTGTTCCGACACCCGGATCATTTGGATTTTTTCGACTTCTCGATGGAGACACCTTTACCCTTCTTGACACTATGTAACTCGTAGGTGCTGTCATGGCCTTTCTTCAAGATGCCACATTTTTCTCACAGTGTTTCGCTTGTTTGAAATGAGATTTTGATGTATAAATAGAGAGGGGACGAGTTATGCAAGTTAAGGTGGACTACGTCAGTGCAGTTTTTCAATCATTTCAATTTTGCGAAAATTAAAAAAACGTCTCAATTTACTTTACTGGTTAAAGATAAAATTGGTGGTAATTCGTCCAATTATACTCGATTGCACAAAATTGATCAGTATTATCAAATTTTACCCAAAATTTATTTTGAATAGACCGATTACTGAACATAGGCACCACAGAGGGTTGCAAAGGGTACAAACTTCTGATTTTTTTCAGAATTTTTCAGAGACAATTTTTATGTACTTTAAAAAATGTATACTTAAACAGTTTTACAACTAGCGACTTTTGCTTTTAGTAATAGGTAGGTACCATTTTCCAGAAAATTTTCATGTCCTTTGAAAAATTCATCTAAAAATTGTGTTTTTATGATTTTTTCACTTCAAATTGAAAAAAAAAATCTTGAATGAACAAAAATAAAATGCAAACTGAAATTATTAGCACCGCTGATTAAAAGATTGAGTCTTATAATGTGATTTTTCTACAACAGTGGCATATTCAATAGAAGTTTTTTTTTCTGCAATCCCTACTTCTTCTTGAATGCCTGCCTGACTCGCTTGTCAGAATAATTTTCTTTCACAGTTTCGTAAGAAAATCCTTCGAATATAACTAAAAACATTACAATATTAGTTAAAATTACTGTAAAAGTCATCGAAAATTCTGTAACAATTGTTTTTCACCCCATAAAAACCTACAAAATCACATTAGAGTTCGTTAATTTCCTTAAGCGTATCTATTTTCATATTTTAAAAAAATTCCAAAATACCACTTCCTCCTAAAAAAATAAATTCAAAATAAATTCGATTCTAAAATTTTTTGAATAGAAGAAAATGAATGGGGATCAATCTCCTCTACCCCTGCTTTCTCAAGAAATGAGACTTCGAATTCAGTACACAAAATTTGCAAATAAAGAAGAAACAATTGAGGGACTTGGTTCCAAAACTCACTTTTGCCATCAAGGTACATTTTGAGAAAACCACGAAAAACGATTACGGAGTGCGCGTTTTATGTTTCGATGCGAGTTATGGTCTAGATTGATGAAGTTGGTGTATATGAAGAGGCTTATGTAAAAAAAAAACAAAAGTAGTCCGCCATTGTGCTTTAAAGTTACAATTACCTATGGCAAAAGTGAGTTTTGATTCCAACTCATGATTTTTGCAAATTTTCATTACATAACGACGTTGAAAATTGATTTTCATAACCTAAGAACAAAGTTTGACCCTAGATGGATAGTGATGGGTTCTGTAGAAAGGGACCCAGGGGGATTTTTTTTTGTACTACAACACAGTCCAGTACCAAAACCGCAAAAATAAAAATTTAAAAAAATTCCCCTAGGTCCCTTTCTACAGAACCATCACTAAATCTTTGAATCTAAACGCAAACTCAACATAATACGCGCTTCTAAAATGGCTTTTCCTCTTCGTTGGCATCAAAACTCACTTTTGCCAGTGGCAAAAGTGAGTTTTGGAACTGAAGTCACTTTTCGTTTGCGGATTCTCGCGGAATCGAGACATTAACGTGAAAACGGAGATCGTAGGGTTGTAGAGCATGAAAAACTGAATCAGAATCCGCAAAAAAAACGAAATCGATTTTTTTGGCAAAAGTGAGTTTTGGAACCAAGCCCCTCAATTGCCAACTTTTTCAACAACATACAAAATCACAAAACAATAATAAAAATTACGTATCGAAATTTCTTCTTTGGCTTTTACCAGAGTTAAGCTACAGAAATTCAAAAGGTCTAACAAAAGTTCCCGAAACAAATTAATGACCTCGATTTTTTTCACCAAGGAAACATAAATGATCCGCGCCGCCCAAAAAAATGATTACCAATTTTAAATTATTTAAATGAGTTGAAACTGTGGAGAAAACTTCAATACCCATCCCAAATTCATTTTTGATTTCCAAAATTCAATTTCGAATCGACTTCGTGGTTTTTCTCATCATTTTCATGAACACTAACCTATTAAGATAATTGACAACTCTTCATTTTTTAAAATATTTTGTCGAACACCATAGATAGAAAAATCAAAAATTCGCTGTTTTTTTCATGATAAATCTTTTCATAAATTTGTTAGTCTCCTTCTCCCTCCCATACTATGAAATACAAAAGTAAAACACAAAAATAATTCAAGAAATTTCAATTTTGATGAAGCAAAAAATGAAAAGAATTTTTCATCTCGAAGAAAAAAATTATGAATTTTCGTTGATCGACTTCTTCAAAAATTTCGAATTTTGAATGATTTTTTACTTTGCCAAAAATTCATTACAAAAAAATTGATACTCAATCGAGTCCCTGGGCTGTTGAACACGAACATCTTTATAAAATGAAATTTCGTCAAAAGTTCAGAGAAAAAGAAAAGTAAAATGAGAGATCTGTTACTACAGCTATCAAGGGAGGTATCCCAACTCCAAGTAAAATGTTGAGCGAAAACAAAAATAAATCGAAGGTATATCATAAAAGAACTCCATATCCAAAATTTCAGGTGCTAAAGTTCATTTTTCGAATTTTGGCGAATTTTTGAAATTTCAAAATTACCTCATCGCACGGAAATGAAAATTTGATCTAATGAACGAAAAAATAGGAAATTGGGTATATATTCTATTTTTGATCTCGAGAATCGATTGGAAGCGGTTTTGAGACGTTTCGGAGCCTTCAGAAAATTCTGGGATTTTCCATCACTGGAGAAAAGCCCATAAAAAAGGTCCATATGAACTTTACCACCTATAACCGCGGATTACCCATATTCGTAACCTATTTGATCGAATAAAATCCAATTTTTCAAAGTTCGCAAATCCGAGTTAAAGTGGCATATTTTCTGGCAGAAATTTTTTCTGAAAAATAATAAAAAACACGCCTGCCGATAGCGTGCGCAACGAGGTAAACAGCTGAAAGTTAATTAGTAGATACCTTATCCCCCCCCCCGAAATTGATTGGAGGCGGGTTCGAGACGTTTGGGAGCCTCCAAAAAATTTTCGAGTTTTCCTGCACTGAAGAAAAGTCCATAAAAATGGTCGAAATAAACCTCAGCACCTATAATCACGGATAATTCACATCAGTGATCTATTTAATCGACTAAAGTACAATTTTCCAAAATTGGCAACTCTGAGTTAAAATCCATTTTTTTTTTCAGAAAAAATTTCCTGCCAAAGCAGGTGTATAAATTTCAACTCAAAGTTACAAATTTCAATTTTTTTTTAATCGACCAAATAAGTCACCAAAATGGGTTATCTGCGATTATAAGTATCAAGTTTATTTGGACCATTTTTATGGACTTTGCCTCAATACTAGAAAATTCCAGAATTTTCTGGAGGCTCCGAAACGTCTCAAAACCGCTTTCAATCGATTCTCGAGATCAAAAATGGGATATATACCCAATTTCCTATTTTTTTTGTTGATTAGATCAAATTTTCATTTCAGTGCGATGAGGTACTTTTGAAATTTCAAAAATTCGCCAAAATTCGAAAAATGAACTTCAACACCTGAAATTTTGGATATGGGGTTCTTTTATGATGTAATTTCGATTTATTTTTGTTTCGGCTCATAATTTTTACTTTGAGTTGGGATACCTCCTTTGTAAGTATACTCAACGAGTTTGAATGGACCAAAAGTTCAAAATTTTGTCATTAGGGATCACGAAAAAGTTTTTTTTTCACACATTCGAGAACAATAATCGATTACCGTACACAGGTCGACATTTTTAAACTTTTGAAACGGTGTTTGAGATTTGATGGGTGATTTTTATAGTATTTTCGCTCTGATCACGAAAAAATTCCATCACTCAAGGAATTTTTATAATTTGAATTTTTCGTTCAACGGGTTTTCTATTTTTTTTGATAACTTTTGACACTTCAAGTCGATTTTCTAAGAAAACGAAGGATTCTACAAAAAAAATTAATAGAACATAAATTATAGAGCGTCAAATTTTCTATACGTAAAGTTCAATTAGTTTTTTCTTAGAGAGCTTAGTTTTTGAGATATTTTCAATTTAAAAAAAATTGAACTTTGAGCTAAAATATCTCGAAAGCTAAGGCTCCTAAGAAAAAACTAATTGAACTTCACAGATAGGAAATTTGACGCTCTACAATTTATGTTCCATTCATTTTTTTTGTAGAACGCTTCTTTTTCTCAGAAAATCGACTTGAAGTGTCAAAAGTTATCAAAAAAAGCAGAAAAACCAATAAACGAAAAATTCAAATTGTGAAAAATCCTTGTAGTCAGGTCTCAATCGTACAAAAAAAGGTTTCCGTGCGAAATTTTTGTTAAAATTGATTTTGTGATTGATTCTTGTCCTGGACACTAAAACAAAGAAATTAAGCCCGTATGCCCTTTTTTCCCCTCCCCCTTTCCTCAGGGTCCACCCCCAACATTTCAAACGTGTGTATCGCCTTATCTATGGGTTGTAATGAAAAAATTTTCAAACAAAAGTTGTTCCTCAACACCTAATGTACATTTTCATTTCTTATCAAAATCCATTTTGGAGCAACTCCTGCCCCCCAAATTTGAAAATGAAACAGTTTTCATCAAACTTCAAAATCCCGTTTTCTTCATTTTAAGGGAAAAGTTTCGGAGATACGACAAACTTTGTAACCACAAAAAGTATTCAGAATTGAATTTTCTTTCCAATGAGCTTTATCGCGACCATTTTCGTCAACTTTTTTGACAGGGTGGATCTCTCCCCCTCCCCCTTATCTCAAATGTTGGACTCACGAAAAAAAAATTGAACGATTTTTGTTTTTCGATAACTGAAGCATAATTTTATTTATTGTCGGAATTCATTTTGGAGCAAATTTTGTTTGTGGGTCCAAATTTTGTGAAAACGAGGAAGGGGGAGAGGTCCACTCTGTCGGGAAAATTTTATGAAAATGGTCGCGATAGAGCTCATTGGAAAGGAAATTCAATTCTGAATACTTTTTGTGATTACAAATTTTGTCGTACCTCTGAAACTTTTCGTTTAAAATAAGGAAAACGTGATTTTAAGATTTTCTCAAAAATATGTTTTGTTTCCAAATTTGGGGGGCAGGAGTTGCCCCAAAATGGATTTTGATGAGAAATGAAAATGTACATTGGGTGCTGAGAAACAACTTTTGTTTGAAAATTTTTTCATTACAACCCATAAATAAGGCGATACACACATTTGAAATGTTGGGGGGTGAACCCTGGGGAAAGGGGGAGGGGGGAAAAAGGGCATACGGGCTTAATTTCTTTGTTTTAGTGTCCAGGACAAGAATCGATGATAAAATCAATTTTAACAGGAATAGCGCGCGGATGTACGATTGAGACCTGACTATTGGGTGATAGAATTTTTTCACTATTTTTCTCGTGATCAGCACGAAAAATACTATGAAAATTACTCATCAAACCTCAAACAGCATTTTCAATTTTGACCTTATGTTATCATTCACAGGCATCGGACCGAAATTTCGAAAAAAAATAGTAACTTTAGTAACTTTTTTTTCTGAAAAAAGTAACCAATTTTTTGTAAAAAAGTAACCAATTTTTCGTGAAAAATTAGACGATTTTTTAATTTTTCGCCTTTAAAAAATTATTAATACCCCCTCCTGCCCATTTTTTTTCAAACTTGCATTTTTCTCTGTAATTTCACCACGGTACCGAAGAGAAAAAAATTTAATCTAAGAATGAGCTTTATTAAATGAACAAAAATCAATTAATTTCTTTGTAAAACACAGTGTTCAAAACCACCAGAACCAAAACCCACCAGAACCACTTAATTTTCGATTCTTCAAATGGGAACCAGAACCAATTGGAACCGGTTCCAAGATGCGTTGAAATATTCCCAAAAAAGATCAAAATGAACCAATTCAGCAGGGAAAAAGAGAAATTCCCAATTGGGAGAACCAAAAGAAATTTTGAAGCTTGTAAATTAACAGAACCACCAGCACAGGCATAAATATTTTTAGATAAAAACCACCACCAACAGGAACCATTTGATTAAATTTCTAATCAGTACAAGAACAACCACCACCAATCTGTGAATCGGTTCCAATTGGTTATAAAAAAATTTTAAGCAATTAAGTAGGCACCTTTCTTTAATATTTATATGAAGTATGTAGTGTACTTCAATTTGGTGGGGGATGACGGAATGTAATATTCATTTCATATTCTCGTAATTTGGTATTTTGAATTCAATTTAACCGATCGCGATCTAGTCAGTACTTTAATTACTTTTTTGCTTTCTTTTGTTTCTTTTGGAGTGTTCAATGTCAAATCGAGCAGGTTTCGATCTTAGGTCTTCCTATTTTTCTCAAAATTTATTTACAGGTTCCCCTTGATGGTGCAATTAAATCATTGTCATCTCGATCAAAATCTTTCAGGTGGGGGGGGGGGAGAGAGCCGAGAGCCCACGTAATTTTCATTCAATTAAGATTTTTTGGGAAATGACTCAACTTTGAATGTTCATATCTCAATATTGGTTAAGTCCAAGAAGAATCTGTTTGCAGTTTCGTAAAGAATTGAAAGGAGATTGAAAATTGTTCAAAGTTTAACCTCTATAATTATTAAAGTACAACTTTCATGATGAATATAAAAGAAAAAGATGTAGGCCACCATTTAAAAATCTGAAAAAATTACAGCAAGGAGAAATTTTCATGTTTTCAAATAGATAATTACTTTTCAAGATGGGATCTCAACACCCCAAGGGGGGATAGGGGTTTTCAAATCTGGCCAAGATTCAAAAAAATGGCAAAACCAAAGTACCTAATACATACATCAATTTCGAATTTTGACGTTTCGGTTACGGTAATTTCGTTTTCCTATTTTTTTTTTTTTTTTTTGGCGAGTTGAGCGAAAAAAGTAACTTTTGGTCAAAAAAGTAACTAAAAGTAACTTTTAGTCAAAAAAGTAACTAAAAGTAACCGAGCTTGAAAAAAGTAACCAAGTTACTTTAAAGTAACCACGGTCCGATGCCTGCATTCAAAATTTCTGGAAAAATATCGTTTCCAACGATTTTTCTCAACTGTTGTTCACATTTCCTCTTCGAAACCTCACAAATTCCCCACCAACTCTTCTCGTAAATCACATCACCGGTAAATTACCAATAATTAAGTAACTTCGAGTCTCTATACGTTCTCAATATCTTCGTCAGGGATGGAAAACTGAAGAAATAATAGTTCCAGTTCCAGTTCTCAGTTTTTAGTTCTCATCATTTCAGTTCCAGTTTCAGTCCCTGGTTCCGGTTCCAGTTTCAGTTTTTCGCTTTTAGTTCCAGTTTTTTCCCAGTTCTCAGTTCCAGTTTCCCATCCCTGCGTTTTTGGCTTTTTTTCCTCATAAATGTACCCAGTATTTGAATTTTTTCTCACATCCACGGTCAAGAATTGCAAATAAAAACCAAAAAATCATCAGAACTGGAGCTGGAACTGAAATTTCTTTTAGTTCCAGTTCCAGTTCTCATCATTTCAGTTCCAGTTTTTTCCAGTTCTCAGTTCCAGTTCCAGTTCTAGTTTTCCATCCCTGATCTTCGTAAAAATCACCAAATTTCGTACACGAAATTCACCGCCAAAATATTCCTTCATTTCTACTTCGGAGATCAAACATATCGCAATTTTTAACACTCGGATGCGCAACCAGTTGAATGAAATCGAACCGTATACGTAATCGTCGCATCACACAGCGCTGTAAAAATTATTAAGACAGATTGACACGGTGTGGTTTACGAAGGAAGTGTTATTCATAAAATATTGCAAGCTACCGTCGTGATGAGGCCGCCTCGCCTCGCCGCCACTCGCCAAACACGTATCATATTAAAAGCTTACAACGAAAAGACATAAAGAAACGACACGAGCGTTTAATTATGCTAATGAAAAGGTATATTGCTATATACCACATACATACGTATAGGGTAATTTAAATATATATATTTTATACGTATACGTATTATATACGTGTATACGACCATGTTTATAGTACGTATTATTATTACGTACGTCGCCGTCGTATCTATACGTATACCACATACTGCCGTATACAAGTCTCTCGCAGAGTACGTAAACTTAAGCCACAGAGGCAGCTCGATTTATATTAAGTTCACATAAAGCTGCGGCCGGCGCGGGCGCGCTATTCGAACACCTGCTATCACATACAGGCTCGCGTTTGTCAAATTTACCAGCAGAAGCCGGCAAGAAAAACGGTTTTTTACTTTCCGTCTTTCTCTGGCGCACGCAGCAGACACGAAGGTTAACACATTACACCACTTTCAAGTACGCGCGCGACTATTTTACATATAAATAAGTAAACTGTCCGTTTCAGTTTCTTGTTTTACCCCGAAAAAAAAATAAGAAAAAAATGTACAGAAATATCAACCATTCGGGTTATTATTTTTATTAACTATTAAATTCTCGTTAAGCGGTCGACGAGCGGAATCATAATGCCGGTGGTCCTCCAAAAAACCAGACCTAAAATGATGCGGGACCCAGAGCTTAAGGCATCGTATGGGTAAATACCCATACCTATTGCCTATATTTTTCTAGACGATGAATTTTTATTAACTGGTTTCCCGATTTTTGGTATATTATACTATCTTACGTGTGTACATATTTACTCGTATGTTTTTTTTTGCCAACCAGAAGAAATTTTGCAACGGGCTTCTTATATTACATTCTAAATGCATAACTTTTGCTTTCTACGCGATATTAAATTTAAAAGATGCGCGGATTCGTGGCAGCCGTGCTTTCTGAGCCGAATTTTCCAAAAAATATACTTGGTAGAAATAATAAATTGAAAATTTTTCACGAACTGGGACTTCGCTCTTTGATCATTTCGAGGTCCATCTTCACGCAAATCCAGTGATGGAAAACTGGAAGTGGAATTAGAACTGGAAATTTAAAAAAAATGGAATTGGAACTGAAACTAGAACTGAAATGATGAGAACTGAAAACTGAAAACTGGAGCTAGAATTGTAAAATGAATTTCAGTTTTAACTTTTATACCAGTTCCAGCAGTTGCAATTTTTATATTTAAAATATGACTTGAAAAAGTCAAAATTTTGATGCTGAAATTTACCAAACCACATTCAATTAAAAATTTTTTACCAACAACCAGTGGCGTAGCCAGAAATTTCTCATGGAGGGGGTTCGAAATTTCATAATTTTTTAAGGAATTTTGAGTTAACCCCCCCCCCCCAATCAAATTTCCTTTTTCTATAAAAACACTAAATTCAAATTTTATAAAGTTCTCGTGCGCTTTGCATAACACGTTCAAGGAAAAAAACAGATGAAAATGTAATTTATTGGCGTCAGAAGCTTTTTTTGAGAGGGTGCAAAGTGGGTATGGAGACTTGGAATATCAGAAGGGACCCATTTTTTGAATAGTTGATTCAAAAAGTTTACATAAGTATGATTTCTTTCATGCCCGAGCGAAGCGAGGTCAAAGCATTGAGAAAATTTGATTTTTAATGCTCCAAAAAGGCACCTTTTCACGTAAGTTCCTGACGTCAAGGGGGTGGGTGAGGGGGGGGGGGGGTCGAGACCCCCAGCTACGTCCATGCCAACAACCCCTAAACCTTGAAAATTTAAGTCGAAAAGTGAATAAAGAAGAATTGTGTTGCAAACTAGAAAATTTCATCCAATTAAAGACGTCCTTTCATACGTACATTGAGTATTCAAATTTTTTATTGAAAAATTCAGGAGTTAATCACAACATTTTTGAAAAATATTACTAATACATTTATTTCTAGAATCCTTTGGTTTTGAGCTTGAATAGGGGAAAAATTGTACTTTGAATCGAAAAGGAAAAACAATAAAGTTCAAATTTCGCAGAAAATTTTGCATTTTTTTGTCCTTCAAAATCCGGACCGCGCGAATCGTTTCAGTCGTTCAGCGTTCAACTCTTTTTCACGTCTTATCACCATCTGAAAGAGGGAAACTGGAGAATGATGCAGGGGTGCGGTGAGGGCATATTTTTGATGAGCAACTCATCGTTGAAAATTTTTTTTTGGGGCCTTATTAAATTGCCAAGAATAAAACTTTGATTAAAAAATAGATACAAATTTCAATTTCAATTTAAAAAAATAAAAATACGAGTATAAATTGACAAAAATTCATTTAAAAAGACACCCCCCCCCCCCTATAATAAGACCAGACCCCCAAGAACAAGTTTTTCAAGCAATATTCATTCGTTCTTTCTTTTTTTTTAAACTGATACCCATTTTTGCACCCCTCATCCCTTTTTTATAAACATACTAAAGCTTGAAAAAATTAGGATATTGGTGAAAGTAGGGGGGCGTGCTTGGAAAATGGGGGGCACTCATCGTTGACTCAGAGGGGGTCACCGCACCCCTGGAATGGTGAAATAAACAATTTCGAATTTTGCTGTTGGTTGTATTCTGAGCACAAAATAATAAATAATATTCAATAATTTGTGCAAATTCGACCATTCAGAATACAACCGACAGCAAAATTCGAAATTGTTTATTTCATCATTCTCCAGTTTCCCTTTTTCAAATGGCGATAAGACGTGAAAAAGAGTTGTACACTGAACCACTGAAACGATTCGCGCGGTCCGGATTTAAAAAGCTGAAATTTTGGAACTGGTATTTGGAACTGAAACTGGAACTGAAAACTGGAACTAAAAAATTTTGAGAACTGAAACTGAAACTAATATCATTTCAGTTTTTCATCACTATGCAAATCTCCGGCTATCTTGCCTCAAAAATTATCATTTGATCCCGAAAAAATAATTGCGGGCTGGGGTCGATTCAGGCTCTTAAAAATGAAAAAATTGAAAACTATTCCAAAAATGCCTTTTTGGAACTGGAAAAAAAAATTGAATTGAAATCTTCAAGTACACAATTAGTCAATTACACATAGAGAAAATTTATCAGAATTAAAGTCTATGTAATTTGAAAATGGAGAAAGAATATCACAAAATCAAAATAATTTCAAAACTGCTCAAAACAACTTTTTGGAATGGAGAAAGAATGAAATGGAAAATCAACCAAAAATCGACGTTTACGTTATTTGAAAATGGGGGGGGGGAGGAGGGGTGAATATGAAAAATCAAAAAATCATTTCAAGAATGTTCGAAATTGCACACTAGAACTGGAATTGAGAAGAAAGGGAAATTTAAACTTCTTAAAAGCACGAATGGGAATTTTATTAAAATTTATATGAACTTTGACAACATTAGGAAAAAAAAGAACAAAAATTCAAAATCATTGAAGATTTTCAAAAAAAAACAGCTCTAAAAAGTACAAGCAGGGTTCGTACTACAATAAAAAAAAGAAAATTCGTACTTTTTTCGTACCTACGCTCTCATTTTGAATCAATGAAAAATCACCGATAACCAGTCAGAATTGCAGCACAGAAAAAATCAGTAAATTTAGTGAAATTCACTGATTTTCAACGATTTTTCACTGATAATTCAAAGAATTTCTCAGATTTTTCAGGGAATTTCATAAACATTACTGAGTTTTTAGTGAATTTTTACTAATTTTCTTTCACTGAAAAATTTTTCACTGATTAATTTTTTTAAATAAATTTCACTAATTCATAAATGAGAAGGTACATTTCTACGTAGGTACAGGGTGATGTCCTGATGTCTACTGGATCAGAAAAATTAAAATTCTTCCTATGCTCTGGGTTTCCTGGCAACTTTTATACAATTTTTCTTGCTTCAAATTTGCCACCCCCTTCACAAATACTCATTTCAAAAGAAATTTTAAATCCTTTTTTGGCATTCGTTCGTCCTACGTACAGGTACTCGTTTTATGGGAAATTTCAAGCACTTTTTTTTAGCAATTTCATTTATCTGCAAAAAAAACTCTTCTCGCAAAGGCTCAATTGGGATTCTCTAAAGAAAGGAGCCAAACATGAAGACAACTACACGGGTAATTCCAGAAAGAAAAATCAAAAATTTGAGATCTTGACTGAAAATTTGAAATTTTAAATTTTAAAGGAAAAAAAGACGGAAGTAAAATTCAAGTTAAAAAGCCATTTTGAAAAAATCCTTCGACTGAAAAATTCAAGTGAAAAATGTTCAAAATGCTTGCTTTTCGTACAAAATTAACAAAATACTGGCTATTTTCTGGTTTTCTAGTCACTTAAGTGAAATTCTTGCTATTTTCTGTTTTTTTGGAAGGGGGGAGGGGGGTCTTACCAGTATACTGGTATTTAAAAAAGTACGGTTGAAACATAGATAACGTGGTTATAAATCATTGGCGAAAAATTTTAAAAATTGATATTTTTGAAAATTTCAGACCTAATGTTATCTTATAATTTTCCAATACTTAAACTCTAATAATTTTTCAACAACCAGGGGCAGTAGATTAAATTTTGTAAAATTTTCGTACTTTTTGAAATTTTTTTCAAAAATTTGTATTTTTGGCAATTTTTTTTGGAAATTTGTACCTACTTTTTTACTGCCTACTCAATATTTTTGTACTTTTTTTGCATTTTTGTACTTTTTGTACTCGGTAAACACCATGGAATGTAGCACATCCACTAAATGAATATGGAAAATTTGGCTTCCCAATAATCGACTTGATAAAGCTCCAAGGATGACACGAAATTATTGAAGTTGGAAAAAGTAGGTACTCAAAATCTGCTACTCAAGGCTGAAAAGAAACACTGATGGTCTGACAAGTTCACATCGAAGTACAAAATTCCAGACCTCTAAAATGCTCAAACATCATTTTTAGTACCTATTTCGGAAAAAGAAATACCGAATGGAGCCGACAACACCCACCAAATTCTTTCCCTGCCATCCATTCAGGTTTCACGTATCGAAGCCAGAAAATTCGTCTAAAACCCAATCAAACCTGCAGTTTCAAATCCAGGCAAATTTTTCGTCTATTGGCGATAAAAATTCCATCTCACATTCGATCGACATCATCTATCGTTTGCTCCAGGTCTTCTCGCACACAAACGTGCAGACTACCATATCGACGAAATATTACTACGATGATGTAATTTATTGCTTTTATTCGTCTGGTGCACGGCACGCCGCGACGTTGGTCGTTCGATGATTTTATTTATATTCGAATAAAACTGGCTGGAGAAAGATGTCTCCGTAACGGACGCAGACGGGAAAGATGAACGCGGTGAGCCGGTCGGTATCCGTATCATCGGCGTATCGATATGTTTGTGAGATTGGTAAAAACATTTTTCAAGTTTTCAATATCAATTCCGCGCTGTTACCTTATCCTTGGATCTTGGTCGAATCAAATTTATGAACGCGTGTACATTATACCGCGTCGTACCTCTCCTTCCCCCCTGTGGTCGCGAGCGTGCAACATAAAATTCGAAAGGAATCAGATCAGTTTCACCAGTTTACCTGGAAATTAGCCGTCGAATAGATGCGACGATAAAAGACCAATGTCTTTCTCAACCCTCTGTCTTACCACCCTCCGATTTCAACAGGGTGAATGAAGATTTCCAAATGTACTGGGCAGCGGCGAACGGCGAAGACTCAATTCTGCGTTCGTTTAATTGATCAATACGATACGATAAGGGATAAGAGGCTTGCAAATGACGTTGTGAGGTATTTAATATAACATCTGTACTGGTTCAAAAACTAAATGGTTAATACTTTTGGAGACACTGTTTTATTCTTACACGACAAAAATTTATGACCGTTATGAGTGTTTCCTTTTCGTGACCCTTCTTTTTCATCGAACATTTAAATTCGCCAAATAATTAACGAACGCATTTAGTACTTAAATTTACATAAAAACGTGAATATTTCAATTTCCGGACACCTCATCCTCGTGTAACTCATTTAACGTACCTATAAATTGTTCAATTATTCGTTTATAAAATATAAGCAATATTTAAATGCATCGATTGCGTAAATGATGTCACTCACCCCAGGCACGGTGGAAATTCATATTTGCGCAATCCATTTTCCAAAATAAACCTGAAACACAAAAAATTCATTAAAATTAAAATAATATGATTGAATTTTTCATATTTGATTCTTCAAACTAATGCTAAGAATGTACTTTGATGTAATCATCAAAGAAAAATGAACCATAGCATCACAGGAGGTGGTAAAAATGAAAACATTTCTACTCCAAACACAATTCTCAAATTTTTTTCGACTAAAAACTTGAAATTTTCCAATAAAAAAATCAAAATTGTCACATTGGAGAAAGAGAGCAAGCTAACCTTGCCATTATTTGATATATTCCACATATTTATCCAAAATTGACAATTCGAACACGATTACCGCAAAATTACCATAATTACAGAAGAAATACTGTAAATACCGCTAACAACACTGTAATTACGTGTAATTTACCAAAGTTACGCGGGCAGAAATACTGTTATCACTTGGCATAATGGGATCTTCAGTATCAAAAATTTGTGGATTAAATTTCAAATTCGAAAAGTTCGGAAATAACGAAAATTATTACAGTAAATACGGTGTCAGAATTTACCATGGTAATTACAATTTCACCACCCAAGGGAATGATACTTTAATTTTCCTCCATTTCAAAAAGATTTTTTTCTTTTTTTTTTACCAATTTCCAGCGTTTTGGTAATTTACGAGTAATTACGGTTGGATACCGGTAATTACGGCAAATTATAGGTAATTACAGTTGGAAACAGGTAATTACGGTAAATTATAGGTAATTACGATTGGACACCGGTAATTACGGTAAATTATAAGTAATTACGGTTGAATACGGGTAATTACGGTTGGATACCGGTAATTACGGTAAATGATAGGTTATTTCGGTTGAATACCGGTAATTACGGTTGGATATCGGTAATTACGGTAAAATATAGGTAATTATGGTAAATTATAGGTAATTACTAGGGCTGAGATTTTTATGATATCGCATATTTGATAGCGTGATAGTAGATACCGCATATCATGGTTTCTTTTGCGATTCATGCATTTCTACGCCGAATTATGCAATTTGATATCGCATATTTTTGCTTATTTCGACGTAATTGCTTGAAAATGCTTATTTTAGCCAAAAAAAGGCCCTTAAACCGCTTATTTAACGCTTATTTCGACCGTTCTCGCATATTTGAAAAAAAAATCACTTAAAAACAGCATAAAAGTTGAAATTTTGAGCTTAAAAAAAATCAACTCTTCAAAATTAAAAAAAAAAAATCAAGATTTTGTCTGTGACTTGTCGAACGAGTTTTCGATTTGTAGTCGCATCGTTTTCACGAAAATTTTAAAATAAAAAGTTCGATGTTTTTTATCCTCATAATTCATAATTTTATAAAAGTTCGATGTTTTTTCTTCTCATAATTCATAATTTTATAAAAGTTCGATGATTTTCTCACTTTACTTCTTTCCTTATTCTAATTTAGTAATTTTGATAGCATTTCTGCATTCAGATTAAAAATACCTACATTTTGATATGCTGCATGGTGGGGTTTGATAGCGCATATAAATGCTTTTTTAGGCAATTTTAATCGCTTTTTATAAGCGCTTATAATCGATTTGATAGCGCATAAAAATCTCAGCCCTAGTAATTACTGTTGAACATAGATAATTACAATTGAATATAAGTGAAGAATTACAGTCAATTATGCATAAATGTGGATAAATACCAGTAATTGTGGTCAATCAATGGTAATTTCTGTAAATGATCAGTAAAATTACTGTTGAAAAATGGTAATTACTCTCGAATATTGGTAATTACGGTTAAATAGTGGTAATTACGGGTAATTACGATAAATTTAAAGGTAATCACAAAAGTTTTCGGGAAAAATTTGGAGCATTACAGACAAACATCGATACATATTTTATAGATACCTATTCGTAATAATGAAAGATGGTGAGTAATTTCAAGACAATCAACGTCGAACTAACATTATTTACCAAATAAATTTTTCATTAACAGAGGTAATTTATCAAAACTATCACAAAATCTCCAGCTATCAAAAAAAAAGTTCTGCATAAGATTAAGCACTTCCTCAATCTGAATCAGTGAAAAATCCACTTAATCAAGAATCAATCAGAGGGAAAATCAGTGAAATTTAATAAAAAACTAGCAAGTTACTAACTTTTCAATCATTGGTTCGAAAATTTCTCTCTGATGTTCTTTCAGTAAAAAAAATCAGGGTGTCTAACAAAATCTCAAACCCCAAAAGAAGGACTTTAAGGACTTTAGAAGGATTTTGGAAGGACTTTCAGCATGACCTTTTCAAAATTAGTATTGGACCTCCCCCCACACCCAAATTCAAACTCATTTTAGGAGGACAAATTTTTTCTGTTTCAAAATATCTCATTGTTTAAGATGGAAGAGAAGAGTTTTTACCATGATTTCGAAAAAAAAAAGTAAATTCACTGAGCCTAAGCGAAGCGAAGGCGAAAATTTTTGAAAAAAAGGGCATCCAGAATCTAAAAATTTCTTCAGTAGGTAAAATTTGTGCTTTTTACCGTGTTTTGTTTAGACTTTCAAAAAAAAACAATATCTATGGACCCGTTCCTGATTTCCTTCCAAAAAATCAAAACATTTTTGAAAATTGCAATCGAGATTGTTGCCGCCTTTGATAAGTGAGAAAGACAATTTTTCACTTGAAAATATTAATTGCCTAGGCTGGGAAAGGAAGAAGTTTCATACCATTATTTTGAAAATAAAATTGTGTAAATTCACTGAGCCCGAGCGAACCGAGGGCGAAATTTTTTGGAGAAAAAAGCATTCAAAAGCTGAACTTTTTTCAGGCACCCATATCATCTTTCATCATCTCACACAAAGTTGCCACTAGCGACATTTCAAATATTTGTGATTTATTTTAGCTTTTGGCGGGTGAGTCTCAAAATTTGAAATGGGAAGGACTTTTTACTGAATATGAGGACTTCGGAAGGACCGGAAGGACTTGTTGAACACCCTGAAAATCTTCAGCATGGTGTATCTAAAAAAAATTCCGAATCAAAATACTTACAAGACTTTCACAGGATCTTTTCAAAATTTTTGCAAAACCTTCGACGAGATAATTTTACCTCCCCCCCCCCCCATATTTCCCCTTAAAATTTATAGTTGAAATTTTTACATCATTATAATAAAAAATGATTAATAACCGAACATGATGAAAAAACTATCAAATTCACTAATTAATTCTAAAAAATATGAAAATGTTGTTGAATTGAACCTTAATCCTGTTTTTCAAAACTGGTTTTCCCTAACTTTTCCAAGTTTTTCAGTCCAATTTCTTCAAGTTTTCCAGATCTCTTGACATAAAATACTCATACAAGCACAAAATTGTACTTCTACTTTAATCGCAATTTTCTCCTGGCAAAATGAAGGAAACGTAGCGTTTTTTTCTACTTCACAGTTCACAATAGTCAAACTTCTTGAGATAGTAGTCAGGTCTCAATCGTACAAAAAAAGGCTTCCGCGAGAAATTCCTGTTAAAATTGATTTTATGATTGATTCTTGTTCTGGGCACTAAAACAAAAAAATCAAGTCCGTATGCCTTTTTTTTCTTCTCTCCCTTTCCCCAGGGTCCTCCTCCCAACATTTCAAACGCGTGTATTGCCTTATCTAAGGGTCGTAATGAAAAAATTTTCAAACAAAAGTTGTTCCTCATCACCTAATGTACATTTTCATTTCTTACCAAAATCCATTTTAGAGCCTATCCTGCCCCCCAAATTTGAAAATAAAACAGTTTTCAGAAAATTTCAAAATCATGTTTTCTTCATTTTAAGCGAAAAGTTTCAGAGATACGACAAAATTTGTAATCACAAAAAGTATTCAGAATTGAATTTCCATTCCAATGAGCTCTATCACGATCATTTTCACCAACTTTTCCCGACAGGATGGATCTCTCGCCCTCTCCCTTTTCTCAAAAGTTGGGTCCACGAAAAAAAATTGAACGATTTTTGTTCTTCGATATCTAATGCATAATTTCATTTATTATCGGAATTCATTTTGGAGCAAATTTTGTTCGTGGGTCAAACTTTTGTGAAAACGAGGAATAAGTGGGAGAAGTCCACTCTGTCAGAAAAAGTTGGTGAAAATGGTCGTGATATAGCTCATTGGAAAGGAAATTCAATTCTGAATACTTTTTGTGGTTACAAATTTTGTCGTATCTCCGAAATTATTCGTTTAAAATGAAGAAAACGTGGTTTTGAGGTTTTCTCAAAAACATGTTCTGTTTCCAAATTTGGGAAGCAGGAGTTGCTCCAAAATGGATTTTGATGAGAAATGAAAATGTACATTAGGTGCTGAGGATCAACTTTTGTTTGAAAATTTTTTCATTACGACCCATAGATTGGGCGATGCACGTTTTTGACGTCCATTTCACCCGCCCCGCCCATTTGAGATAGGGGGGTGGGAGTGGGGTCAATCGTTTGTGCTAGGTTTGTGCTGGTTTGTGCTGGCATTAGTTTCGTTTGTGCTCATTCCCTTTCCCTGAAAATGAATATAGGTCAGGGTGGGGCGGGTGAAATGGTGCCCGCCCATTCAAGATAGAGGGTCGGGAGTGAGGTCAATCGTTTGTGCTAGGTTTGTGCTGGTTTGTGCTGGCATTATTTTCGTTTGTGCTCCCTCCCTTTTATGGGCGGGGCAGTTGAAATGATGCCCCGCCCATTCAAGATAGAGGGGTGGGAGTGAGGTCAATCGTTTGTGCTAGGTTTGTGCTCGTTTGTGCTGATATTATTTTCGTTTGTGCTCCCTCCCTTCTGTGGGCGGGGCGTCTGAAATGCTTTCTGAAAAACCTTGAAGATAAAACTTTAAAAAAATTATAACAGTACCAATCGTTTGTGCTACTCACGGAGAGGTTTGTGCTGCTTTTACATTTTGAAAAAATTTACATTCTGACCCTTTTTTTGATTTTCACAGATGTTCTATACCCTGGGCGGGGCGCTTGAAATGGTGCCCCGCCCATTTGTGATTGAGGGACGAGTGTGGGGTCAATCGATTGTGCTAGGTTTGTGCTCGTTTGTGCTGGCATTATTTTCGTTTGTGCTCGCTTCCTTTCTCTAAAAATGGATATAGGTCAAGGGCGGGGCGCCTGAAATGGTGCTACGTCAATTCAAGATTAAGGGGTGATTGTGAGCTCAATCGATTGTGCTAGGGTTGTGCTCGTTTGTGCTGACAATATTTTCGTTTGTGCTCTCTCCCCTCTATGGGCGGGGCATCTGAAATGGTACCCCGCCCATTCGAGATTGGGGGACGAGTGTGGGGTCAATCGATTGTGCTAGGTTTGTGCTCGTTTGTGCTGACAATATTTTCGTTTGTGCTCTCTCCCTTCTATGGGCGGGGCAATTGAAATGGTGCCCCGCCCATTCAAAATTGTGGGACGAGTGCGAGGTCAATCGATTGTGCTAGGTTTGTGCTGGTTTGTGCTGGCATTATTTTCGTTTGTGCTCCCTCCCTTTTATGGGCAGGGCAGTTGAAATGATGCCCCGCCCATTCAAGATAGAGGGGTGGGAGTGAGGTCAATCGTTTGTGCTAGGTTTGTGCTCGTTTGTGCTGATATTATTTTCGTTTGTGCTCCCTCCCTTCTGTGGGCGGGGCGTCTGAAATGCTTTCTGAAAAACCTTGAAGATAAAACTTTAAAAAAATTATAACAGTACCAATCGTTTGTGCTACTCACGGAGAGGTTTGTGCTGCTTTTACATTTTGAAAAAATTTACATTCTGACCCTTTTTTTGATTTTCACAGATGTTCTATACCCTGGGCGGGGCGCTTGAAATGGTGCCCCGCCCATTTGTGATTGAGGGACGAGTGTGGGGTCAATCGATTGTGCTAGGTTTGTGCTCGTTTGTGCTGGCATTATTTTCGTTTGTGCTCGCTTCCTTTCTCTAAAAATGGATATAGGTCAAGGGCGGGGCGCCTGAAATGGTGCTACGTCAATTCAAGATTAAGGGGTGATTGTGAGCTCAATCGATTGTGCTAGGGTTGTGCTCGTTTGTGCTGACAATATTTTCGTTTGTGCTCTCTCCCTTCTATGGGCGGGGCAATTGAAATGGTGCCCCGCCCATTCAAAATTGTGGGACGAGTGCGAGGTCAATCGATTGTGCTAGGTTTGTGCTCGTTTGTGCTGGCATTATTTTCGTTTGTGCTCACTCCCTTTCCCTAAAAATGAATATAGGTCATGGGCGGGGCGCCTGAAATGGTGCTACGTCACCTCAAGATTAAGGGGTGAGTATGGGGTCAATCGATTGTGCTAGGTTTGTGCTCGTTTGTGCTGACATTATTTTCGTTTGTGCTCCCGGCCTTCCAAGGTGGAGCGTCAGAAATGCTTTCTGAGAACCCTCGGAAATGAATCTTGATGAAAATGGTTTGCAGTGAGTGGCGAGCATTTTTTTTTTCAAAGTCCACTTGATTTTGCACTCTGCATTATTTTCAAACTGGTTTTTTCCATTTTTCAAACTTCAAAATTTTTTCAACGTAACTTTTTCAAGTTTGAAATTTTTTCTCAAAATTTTTCATACTTTTATATTTTTTGAACGCAAATTTTCAAACTACCTATCAACTTTTTTTCCTGTAAATTTTTCCAACTTCAAAACTTCTGAAACGTAAATCGGAGACTTCTTCAGGAATATTCTGAAAAATACGATTGAAAATTATTTTTAACAACAACATCGAAAATAAAATAATGAAACATACAATAAAGACATTTATTATTTTTTTTTAATTGTATATTTCATTATTTTCAATGTAGTCGTGAAAAATAATTTTCAATTGTATTTTTCAGAATATTCCTGAAGAAGATTCCGATTTACGTAGAAGTGTTGAAGTTTAAAAAATTTAGAGGGAAGATTTTACAGGAGAAAAATTCAGAATTTGAAAATTTACATTGGAAAAATTTAAAGTTCGAAAAATTTACAGAAAAAATTCAGAGTTTGAAAATTTTCGTTGAAAAAAAATGTAGAAGTTTAAAAAATTCTGAGCAAAAAATTTTGAACTTCAAAAATTTGCGTTGAAAAAATTTTGAAGTTTAAAAAATGGAAAAAACCAGTTTGAAAATAATGCAGAGTGCAAAATCAAGTGGACTTTGAAAAAAAAATGCTCGCCACTCACTGCAAACCATTTTCATCAAGATTCATTTCCGAGGGTTCTCAGAAAGCATTTCTGACGCTCCACCTTGGAAGGCCGGGAGCACAAACGAAAATAATGTCAGCACAAACGAGCACAAACCTAGCACAATCGATTGACCCCACACCCGTCCCCCAATTTTGAAAGGGCGGGGCACCATTTCAGATGCCCCGCCCAGAGGAGGGAGGGGGCACAAACGAAAATATTGTCAGCACAAACGAGCACAAACCTAGCACAATCGATTGACCCCATACTCACCCCTTAATCTTGAGGTGACGTAGCACCATTTCAGGCGCCCCGCCCATGACCTATATTCATTTTTAGGGAAAGGGAGTGAGCACAAACGAAAATAATGCCAGCACAAACGAGCACAAACCTAGCACAATCGATTGACCCCATACTCACCCCTTAATCTTGAGGTGACGTAGCACCATTTCAGGCGCCCCGCCCATGACCTATATTCATTTTTAGGGAAAGGGAGTGAGCACAAACGAAAATAATGCCAGCACAAACGAGCACAAACCTAGCACAATCGATTGACCTCGCACTCGTCCCACAATTTTGAATGGGCGGGGCACCATTTCAATTGCCCCGCCCATAGAAGGGAGAGAGCACAAACGAAAATATTGTCAGCACAAACGAGCACAAACCTAGCACAATCGATTGACCCCACACTCGTCCCCCAATCTCGAATGGGCGGGGTACCATTTCAGATGCCCCGCCCATAGAGGGGAGAGAGCACAAACGAGCACAACCCTAGCACAATCGATTGAGCTCACAATCACCCCTTAATCTTGAATTGACGTAGCACCATTTCAGGCGCCCCGCCCTTGACCTATATCCATTTTTAGAGAAAGGAAGCGAGCACAAACGAAAATAATGCCAGCACAAACGAGCACAAACCTAGCACAATCGATTGACCCCACACTCGTCCCTCAATCACAAATGGGCGGGGCACCATTTCAAGCGCCCCGCCCAGGGTATAGAACATCTGTAAAAATCAAAAAAAGGGTCAGAATGTAAATTTTTTCAAAATGTAAAAGCAGCACAAACCTCTCCGTGAGTAGCACAAACGATTGGTACTGTTATAATTTTTTTAAAGTTTTATCTTCAAGGTTTTTCAGAAAGCATTTCAGACGCCCCGCCCACAGAAGGGAGGGAGCACAAACGAAAATAATATCAGCACAAACGAGCACAAACCTAGCACAAACGATTGACCTCACTCCCACCCCTCTATCTTGAATGGGCGGGGCATCATTTCAACTGCCCCGCCCATAAAAGGGAGGGAGCACAAACGAAAATAATGCCAGCACAAACCAGCACAAACCTAGCACAAACGATTGACCTCACTCCCGACCCTCTATCTTGAATGGGCGGGGCACCATTTCACCCGCCCCACCCTGACCTATATTCATTTTCAGGGAAAGGGAATGAGCACAAACGAAACTAATGCCAGCACAAACCAGCACAAACCTAGCACAAACGATTGACCCCACTCCCACCCCCC
The DNA here is from genome assembly GCA_033439095.1 of Pseudococcus viburni. Lineage (NCBI taxonomy): Eukaryota > Metazoa > Arthropoda > Insecta > Hemiptera > Pseudococcidae > Pseudococcus > Pseudococcus viburni. The sequence goes on along the minus strand of JAVBJF010000104.1, from coordinate 762,391 downwards.
TATCTCAAATGGGCGGGGCGGGTGAAATGGACGTACATTTTTGAAATGTTGGGGGCTGGACCCTGGGTAAGGGGGAGGGGATAAAAAGGGCATTCGGGCTAAATTTATTTGTTTTAGTGTCCAGAATAAGAATCAATCATAAAATCTATTTTAACAGGAATAGCGTGCGGATGTACGATTGAGACCTGACTATAGAAGGAGAGAGGAGAAAGAGGATAGTTTCACATGTTCAGGCAAAGCGAGGACTAAGGTTCGGAAATCTGTGACTTTCGGAGACAAGATGATACAATTTTCAATAGTTTATCGGGTTTAAAAAATTTTATAACTTGGAAGTAAAAGTTCTAAAATTCCATACTTTTTCTGGTTTTCGAGCAAGTGGCACCATTTAGAAAAAAAAAACAAACTTTTAATAAATAAAAAAATACAAGACTTTTAAGCCAAATGCAGGACATTTCCATCCCATTTTCCATTTCTAGCACCACTTCGTCTATTGCAGGAGAGGACCTGTTCATCACTTCCCTTTCACGTACCTACCTAGCACTTCTGAGACATTTTCTCGTGATTTCCTTTCAGGGAAATTCTTCCATAAATTTCTCGCACAACATGCTCTTTAAGCAATTTCATCAATTTTTTTTCAATTCGAATCATTCAAAATCCCCTCAAATCTCAAGGTTTCACCCTCACTTCTCACTCCCTCCTGCCCTCACGCATTTCTACACCATTTCCTCACACCTTCAATTCTGGCCACAGGTAACCTCTCAATTTACAAACCGACCCGATAAAGAAATGAGAAAACACCACCATAACCAGTACACCCAGCAAGCATTTATCTTGACGGTGTCACTACACAAAGAGTAACATCTTACTTAACAACAACGTCGTATTTTCCAAGACGTAGGTACACGACCAAACCAAACGCCACAATTCTCGCAGTCCAAGAAGACCACGACAGACGACGACAACAATAATAAAAACTAGCAGCTATTCGAGATCCGTGCTGAGGATGTAAAATGTGAAAAATACGAGCTACATCGCGTCACAAGCTGGAAACATCTTCATGTGGCAGATCTCTACATGTTTTTTTGGGTTCGCCCTACCGTCCATTGTCGCCTGTCGCGTATACACCATCGTATAGCTTGTCTTCTACTACTACCCATAATACTCCTGAATGATATTTTTATCGATTCTTTTCCAAAGATCTAGAGACCCGTGTACACAGTTCGACGATGTGCAGTCGTAGCATAAACATAAATCTCATCAACGATATAACCTTGATAACGTGTATATTCGTTCTCGTTGTAATAAACGCCCCCTCTTCACCCTTCATCCCATCGAAACCATTTCTTACCTATAATAACGGGTGCATTTTTGTTCTCTTTTTTTTTTTTATTTCTTAGATGTCGATTAAAAACATTTTCGTCCATAAGAGCAGGACATAGTTGTACTATAGACAGGGCATTATCAAATGCGGTATCGATACGCGGTTATAGACCGTGTGAAACAACCCGCGATTCAGAGAAGCAACAACACTACAGCTAGGCATCACGAGACCGCAGCAATACGAGCTTACATATAATATTTCTTCTTAATGTCTTTATTATTAACAAGTTTATTTAACGTAATTACCAAATAAGATACGCATAGTTTTGTAGAAAAACGAACATACAACAAGTTCGAATAATTACGTGATTAATTACATTGTTTCCAGCGGCTTTAATTACATCGCGATGTGTACGCTTATGTATTGTAAGTGAGTACACATAGCGCGATATGTTTCTGGCGAATGCTCAAAACGGACATTCATTTTTCACTTATATTAATTATAAAGTTCTATTACAGACTGTTTAAAACATCGTCGTGAGCACACCTCCTACAGTAAGTACAATTAATATTTGCTGCCGTCCACGAAGAAAGGGATCTTCGGTTGGAAAAATGAAAGTATTTTTTTGCAGAAATGGGTGCTCTGAGCTCTAAAAATTTCCTGAAAAACCTTCCACAACTATCACCCCGCCCGCCCTCACCATGAAAAAAAAAGAAAACGGACTACGTTTATTTTACATAATTATATTAATCAGAGTGTCTACTGGATCTGAAAATTAAAATTGCTATTTTCTGATTTTTCTTGCAATTTTTATACAATTTTTCATGCTCCAAATTTTCCCAAGAAAAACCTCCCTTCGCATACACTAGTTTTTTGAAAAATTTCATGAATTTTTTTGGCAATTTCATTCTGATGAGATATTGCCTGTTGGGTAAAAAACAGTACAAATTGACCAGAAAAATAAAAACATTCAAGGTATCCAACGAATTCTCAAAATTAATTGGCAGGATTTTAGCAGAACGTTTAAAACAAATTTTTTCCAGAACTTCTTCCCTAATTGCCTCCTTCTCCTCCTCATTTTCTTAAAATAAATTTCAAACGCCAAAAAAAAATCTTGAAAGAATTTCATGGATTTTTTACCAATATTAAATTTTAGGGGAAATATTATTCAACGCCAATGAAGAGAAAGTATAATTTTCAAAAAATAGAAATTTCAAACACAAAGTATTGACATTTTGGACGAATTCCATGAAATTTTTATCCATATAAATTCATCAAAATTTCAAACGTCAGAAGGAAAAATAATTTGGCTCGAGCAAGGCCAAGGTAAAGATGTTTGAAAATTAAAATAGACCCGTAGCCAAGGTCGCTTTGGAAGGGGGCCAAATAATATCTTAGGTGGGGCAATAAAAAATAAGACAAATTAATGAGACCCCCTCCCTCATTTCACAAAAAATTTACATTCATCTTTCAAACTACATACAATAATTTTTTCCCCAAATTCAAATTACTTACTCAAACTCTTCAAAATCAAAGTAACATTTTCTAGATCATTTGGACAATTTTTTGATGAAAGTTTTTGACATTTTTTCAATGAAAATACTGCCACAAAAATTTTCAAAAAATAATTTTAATTTATTTTAATGACAAAAAAATTTTGTTTCGCAATTTTCGTTGCATTTAAGTGATGAGCAATTTGAATTTGGTAAAAATTATAATAAGCTTAAATTCGAGATCTGCAACTAAAGTAATATATCTGCAACTTTTCAACCAGTTTGTAAAGGGCAAAAAGTGTATTCAATTTCGAAGTCAATAATTGTGCGCAGAGAGTAGAAACTTGAATGGATCTTTTAAAAAGTGACCACTGTTTCCAGCAGGTGGTACTATTCAAAAGTTGAAAAAACCGTGTGTGCATGCATGTGTTTTTTTTAATGACAAAATTTTGAAGTCTCCTAATTCCTAGTTTCGTTTTTCTATGAGCAGGAGAGGGCTAGGAAATTTTTGGGAAGTTACATAGGTACTCAAAGTTAACTAGGTTATTAATTTTAGTCGAAATTCCGGATATATTTATTTCATTATTTTTTTCCATCTACTTACCCAAATAATTCTTTGCATTCAAATAATCAAATAGCATTCTCTGATCAATTTTCTAATTTTTGACTTTTTCCCCCAAAAATGAAGAATTTGAAAAATGTAACCTCATAGTAAGCTTAGTACCGCTATACTGGTTCAAAATTAGATAAACTTTCCAGCCTTATTTATTTTTTAAATGGAAGTTTTTTTTTAAAAGAAAAAACAATCAAAATATCACCAAACTCGAATCAAAATCTAAAAAAAATTATCTCAAACTCAAAATTGTAAAAAAAAAACATTTGTTCGAAATTTGTGAAAATCAATAAATTTTTGTCAGGATTTCCAAAAATGCTGATGTTGAAATGAGATTTTTACAAACTTTGTATTTTAATGAGAAATTTATTAGAATTGAATGAAAAATTTGAAATAAAATGTTCAAATTGATTCTGATCGAAATTTTGAGCGTTTTGAATCAGATGACCAAATGAAAGGGTGCTATTTTGGCAGCATTTCCATATTTTGGTTTTTCCAGGGTGTCCACTACACTTCAGAAATGATTTTCCCTGACTTTTCCAGTTTTTCCAGACTAAATTTTCGAATTTGTCCAGACCCTTTAAATATAATATTCGAAAGCCAGGAAGGGGGGAGGGATTTTACGTGATGAATTACATCTAGAAATTTTGCATAAGAATGATATCAAATGCTTGGGGTCAACGATTTTTTTTTTTCAAAATCACTAAATACTTTTTACGAAATCTTTAGATGCTCTTCTTTCAGCCCAAAAAAAGATTCAAATTCAATTCTGAAAATTTTTGAACCCACCCAACTCCCCCTCATCACAAATATTTGAAAATTTGAAATTTATTAGGTATAGGTACCTACAAAAAAATTTCAAATAAGAAGGAAAAACTAAGGAAAAATTAGGGTTTTAAAAATGAAACAAATTATTCCAGGGTGTCTACCAAATCAAGCGAATGAAAATTCGTATTTTTCCGGGCTGAAAATTCAAAAATCCCCCCCCCCCCCAATGAAAAGCACAAGCCTCAAATTTATAAATTCACGCAATTACCTGCAATTTTCTAGTTCGTACTAATAAATAAAAAGTCAATGAAGAAGTACAATAGCGAGGGCGAAAATTTTTGCGAAAGATTATCAAAAGATAAAAATTCACCTCTTTTCCATCATTCATGTTTTCCAAAACATGGCCAATAATTTCGAATTCTGTTCCATTCCTTCCCCTTTTTCAAGGGCATCATGGCATTTTCTCATCTAAGAAATTTTTTGAAAAATTTATCATAAAATACGCAAGGAAACACATTTCTAAAATGTTTTATCCTTTTTTTGGATTTTCGAAAAATTCCAGAGAAAATTCCAAAATTTCCAAAATTTTTCATGACTTTTCCAGGCTTTCAAAATTTCCTGACTTTTCCCGGGTTTTCAAAGAATGGACACCCTGTTTTTCAAAAAACCGAGATAAAAAACGGGTTTGTGACATATGTATTTTTCCAGGAAGGGCAAATGACTGTTCCAGGGGGAGAATGCCCCCTCCTCCCGGAGCTACGAACCTGAATCAAAATATCAAACATACACAAAAGAGAACTAAGCATGAATATTTTATTGCCCCGAAATAACCAGAAAAAGTTTTAGGGAATCACAAAATTTATCAATTCTTAAAAAAGGTGAAGAGTTTGACCTCGCCCAATCACGAAAGTTATGTGAAGTCTGCTGGCAAAGGCTAGTTAGAATTTTCTAAAGAGGGAGCCAAACATGAAAGCAACTACAATGGTAATTCCAGACAAAAAATCATAATAGTGAGATTCCGACTGAAAAAGTCAAATTATGATATTTCAAACTTCAAAGAAAAAGAAAATGAGAATCTTGCTAGAACGAAGCAAGAATAGAAATTTTTATGAAAAATTTAAGTTGAAAGTACATTTAAAGACAATCATTCTATTGAAAAATTCAAGTGGAAAATGTTAAAAATGCTTGCTTTTCGTAGTAAACTATAGTCACCATTTTTGCTATTTTCTGGTTTTTCTAGCAAGTAGACACCCTGACAATAAATTCTTTGCATGCAAAGTGAAAGTGCATGTATGCAATTAAAAATTCATTTTCTCAAAAACCCTTAGACCAATTGAGCTGAAATTTTCAGGAGAGGCGGAGGAAGGTTAATGGGTCATACGATGAAAATTCCAATTGAATCTGTTGAGTTAGAAAACCAAGTCTTATCGTGAAAAACCAATTGCTCTCAGCAGAAAGCAAATTTAATTTTCTACAATTTCCCTTACAGGCATTTTGCTGGAGGATGCTTCCTTTTCGCAGAAAATCAACTTTTATTCGAGAAGGTTGCATTTCATATGGGTACCCAAAGCTTGGATTTTCGAATAAAAATATATTTTTTATGAATAAAGAAAGCGTATTTTTCCAGTCTGGATGGACGAAATAATTCAAAAAAAAATAATTAGGAAACACTACAAAATGTTTCGTCTTCATAATCACTTGAAACAGATACGTCAAAACTTAGAACGGTTTTTCTTCGACCCCAATTTCTGGTCGAAGGTTCTTTTTTTCATGGACGGTCACAATAATGGCAACACAATGGAAAAAGAAAAAAACTGCTCACTGTTGCACTTTAAAAAACTTATACGAATGTACGTATTCTTAATTAAATATATCACAACTACGTACAATGTCTTTGCATAAATCCTTCATTTGTTCGTAGACCACCTCCTTCGATGGCAGGTAGTACCAATAAGAGCTTAGAATCGCCACCTAATAAATAATACATCGTATTCGTTATTCATACACGCGACAATGTATATAGCTTTTCGTTCCACGCCGTCTATTTTTCATCGCAGGTATATAACTTTGCAAGTTTACCAACGCGAAGTAGTTGAAAAAAATATACATAAGTGAAAAAAAAAATCCGGACAATTAAAACTTATCGTAAAGATCCCACAGCGGAGGTGCTCGTAAAATACGTCGCGGATTATATTATTGGGTTGGAAGGGAAGGGTTAGGAAAAATATGAAAAACGCATTTAAACGTCGAACGCGGACTGATGATTTTCAGAAACAAACGAAAATCTAAAACGGATGTGACGCTCTGATAAATTAGCATTTATAAGTATTAAACGTCTTTTTTTTTGAGTATTTCCTCTCCCTCTGTGTGTTGCGTTTCCCTCCGTCTAAATCGTAGTACTTACATTATGATATGTATATTGTATTTATCTATTACGTTTCCATTTCTTTTATGTATTTCGTTTTACTTTGTTTTATGGCGCACGTTTATGTATATAGTAAATTTTATTCCACGATATGCGCAGGCTAATCAAAAAAATGACTAATTTATGTTCCCCAAACGGACGTATTAAACTTTGAAATGGTTAGATGATTTAATGTACTTACGAACGAGTTCGTGAAGAGGGATCTGTCGGCATCATCGTAATACAATTTTATGAGATTAAGATACTCGTACGATCGTACGTTCACGTAGGGCACATAATTTCGTTACACAAATCGAAAATCACCTTCTTGTCATCTTCTCACCCTCCTCGTTTACCTCTTCCCCATGGAGAAACCTTTTATTTGGCCCTGGCATTGACATTTATATCGTCGTTGTGTAATAATAAGGTAAACGGATTCAAGTTTGGCTCCAGTCATTCAGTCTACCTGAAAGATGAACGTTGCAAAATATATTTAGTGGAAAAAATTGAATAAGCATGTTTGATAAATCTAGATTAAAGAGCAATCAAATTTTAAATAGGTGAAAAATCATTTTTTTAAAAAAAGAAAAAAAGTTGAATCCAGATGGATATGTGAAAACTATTAAGAACAACGTAAAAGCTGATAAAAAAAAATTCATGTAATTTTATAAAAATATGCAACTTGAAATATTACGAAATTCGCAAAAAAAATACATAGGTACTTGGAAAAATTTTGTTCCACTGTCATCAGAATTGGTTGTTGAAATTACTATCAGTATTAAAACTGATGAAACGTCAGTAAAAAATAATTGAAAAGTTGACCACGTAAAAATGGTCTAAAATGATGTAAAAATCGATTAATTATTAATACAAAATTGCTTCAAAAGGACAGAAATATTGGAAAATTATTGTACGAAGTAAATTTTAACGAAATATGCTCAGAATTGAGTTGAATATCTCGGAATTTTCTTTGAAAAATGCAACTTTCAGGGTGTCCACTATATCTCAGGAATCATTTTCCCTGACTTTTCCAGGTTTTCCAGACTAATTTTTCGAATTTTTCCAGACCTTTTAATATGATATTCGTGAACCCCGAGGGTGATGTATTTTTCACGTGATTGTACTTACATTCTCGATTTTGCATAAGAATAGATACAAAATACGTCGATTTTTTTTAACAAATCACTGGGAACTTTTTTACAAAATTTTTAGATGCTCCTCTTTGGGCTAAAAAAAAAAGATTCAAATTCAATTCTGAAATTTTTTGAACCCATCCAACTCTCCCTCACCATAAAAATTTGAAAATTCGGATTTTCCGGGCTGAAAATTCAAAAATTTCTTCACCACCATCACCCCCCCCCCCCACCAAGAGAAACACATGCCTCAAATTTATAAATTTACACAATCTCCGAACATTTTTTAGTTTGTATCAATAAATATAAAAGTCAATGAGGAGGTGAAATATAAATCATTTAATGGAAATATAAAAATCGCGTTGAGCCCGAGCGAAGCGAGGGCGAAAATTTTTGCAAAAAAAGATAAAAATTCACCACTTTTTTCTCATTCATGTTTTCCAAAACATGATCAATAAATTTGAATTCTATTCCATTCCCTTCCCAAAAAGTTTTCAAAAAACTTAAGATTTTAATTTTTGAACAAATTGTGTAGGAAGAAAGAGTGATGGACAAAGACATGCATTTTGAATATCAAATTTATTGTACATTATGATCAACAAAAAATTATGAATAAAAAAATCAGATACAAGAAGAAATAATTTGGCCCGAGCGGAGCGAGGGCGAAATTGTTTGAAAAATTTAGAATAAAATAAGCAAAGAAACACTTTTTTAAATGATTTATCCTTTTTTTAGATTTTCGAAGAATTCCAGAGAAAATTCCAAAATTCCCTGACTTTTCCCGGTTTTCTCAGTTTTCCAGAGAATGGACACCCTGACTTGTAATTAAAAAATCGAAAAAATCTTATCAAAACATAGAAACATTTTGCAAAAAATGGTTCAAATATCATTAAAATTGTAAGTATCCAAGTACCTATATGTAAACAGCAAAAAATAAATTTTTTGTTGATCAATTTTTGACTTAATGCGAGAGAATACTTCAGAAAATGCATAGTAACATACCGATACATATGTGAGCTTGGATACAGAAACCGCCCCCGAGGGGGGGGGGTTAAAATTGATTATTGAGTTGAGGTTCTCCCTTGATTCTACCCCTTCTGAAAGGCCCGAAATCAATGTCAACTCAAAAACCAATTTTTGACACCTAAGGGTGGTTTCTATACCCAGGCTCACAATGGGGACAAAATCAAAATAGTTGGTAGAGATTTAAAAAATTTTGGTGTTCAAAATAGATTGATCTTCGTTGTTTTTGAAGAAACGACCAATTTGCTATTTTACGAAACTGTCGTTTTTCATTGTTTTTCGAGAAAACATGAAAAAAATATTAACGTTTTCCAATAGTATATTATGCAACAAGGGAGATAAAGTGATTTTCGACGAATTTTGAGGTTTATTGCCCCGAGCGAAGCCGAAGGGAAATAACTCAAAATCGTCGCAAACATTTTCACTCCCCGAGTTTGCATACGATCGATTTTTTCATGGTTTAGAGGTTGAAATAAAAGTTTTTCGATGTCTAGCACTCTAGACGTCCCCCCCCCCCCCCGATTCGCGAGAGGGAGTAAAAGTAGACTTTTACTCCCTCTACAATGAAAAAGTTTTTTCAACGCCGAACTTTTTCTCATTTCCCAAGAAATTTTCTCAAGTTCGAAATTTTTCTCATAATTTTTGGTATGAAAATCGGTAACGGGAAGATTTTTGAAAATAATTTTCATCTTGAAGACATGGCATCATAGCAAAATTTTTGAAGATGGCCAAAAAGTAACCAAAAATTCAATTTTTTCGGGAGCAAATTTTCTTTTACAGTTTTCTGGGGGGGAGGGGAGAATTTTTTGTAGTTTTCTGCAAACACTTCAGAAATAAATCAACTGAAAAGATGTGAATAATTTCATTTATTAAATTCCTTCGTCAAAACAACAAACAAACTAGCAAAATCAATTTTTTTTTTTATTAAAAAATTTTGAAAAATAGCAATTTCTACGCAAAAATTTGAATTTTTGCCTGGAAGTGCGAAGAAAAAGTGACTTGAGGGGAAAAAAGTAACCAAAGTGACCTTTTAGACGTGAAAAGTAATCAAAAGTGACTGAAGTCAAAAAAAGAGACAAACACCCTAAAAAAAAGTGACCCACCATGATGCCTGTGAAGGTCATCTCAATTTTTCTAAAACTTTTTTTTTCAACGCAATTTTATTCAATTTTTTTCACTTCCCAATATATGGAGGATGATTTGTAAAATGGCTCTCATCTCAAAGGTCATCTCACCCTCGAATGCTCGAAAAAAGCATGGAAGCGAAAATTTAAAACCTTCTTTAGACTTGAACGAACACTTCACGATTTGTTCATTTCGTATTTCTGTTCTAACATTTTCATCCGGCGTAACTTTGGATATGTATTTTGAACCATTGATGCAATTTCACGTTATCCGTAAATTTTTCTGTCTATATTTTTCTGTCACGCAATCCTTTTTTTCTTTCCTAAAAATCCATAATATACTATGGCAACAATTTCGATCAATTTACGTGTAAATTTGTGATACATTACTGGTTTTACTACCCAGGGCTGCGTTCAAAAAATGGTCAACAGAACAACAGATCAACAGAGACAAATTTCATTTTCAAAATTTAAATTGAATACAAATATAAATCTTGAATTTTTAACAGGCATGCCACACAGATTTTGGGGGAAAATAGTGACTTTAGTTACTTTTTATGAGGCAAAAAGTGACCTATTTTTCGAAAAAAGTGAACAATTTTTCATTTTTTTCATAAATAAATACACCCCCCTCAAAAAAAGCATGACTCAAACTATATTTCTCTCTGCAATAGTGCTGAAAATACTTCTTTTTTTTCTGAAAAATTTTTCATCAAGGGTAAGGGTGCCATATTTTGACCACTTTTTTTCAAACTTCCACCAATCAAAGACTTATAAAGGTAAAAACGTCAGAAATGGCTTAAAAAATACATTGATTCTTCCTCCACCACCCCCTAAAATTCTGAGCCGATAGATCATTTTTTGTGATTTTTTTCTGAGGGAATTCAAAAATTGATTATCGAAATTTTGGGTTCCTAATTTCGACCTCCAGGCTCCAGCCCCCCCCATTTTGAGATGAGGGGTCGGTTGTACATTTTTCTTATTCTACTTAGTAATAGGATGTAAAAAAAACCGCTCCTAAAAGTCGATTAATCCGATTATTGGAAATTATTTGAGGTAATGGAAAATTTTTAAAATTGATTTTTTCAGAAGGCCCTAGCTCCTCTCCATGACATCCTAAGAGAAATGGTAAATGACAAAATTGTTCGTTTTTTAATGCTCTACAACTTTTGTTTCAACTATTTTTTCATTAGTGTGTAATTTCGAAAGTTATCGACGAAAAAACAAAATTTGAACCCCCTTACTCCCCAAAAGAAGGACTAAATTATGCACCAATTTTAGGGGAGTTCAGGAATCTTAAAATACATACCCTACTACGAAACTTCCGCTTTCTGCTAATTTTTTTGGGTTAAAACCTAAAATGACCGTACTACTATGCTATTTTGTTTTTTCCAATTTTCTCTGCTAGTTTTGCCTGTAGGGTTGTTATTTTGGTCTCAAATTGTTTATCCGTGAAAAAGGAGCATGAAAATTTTTTTTTCCGGTAGATTCGTCTATAGCGGCCGAAATCGACCGGCGGTCGAAATTAGGAAGCGGTCGAGATTATGGCATTTTACCCTTAATAAATCTTTACTTGAAGCTACGAGTTTAAAAATATGCTTCAAATAACTGAAAAAAAGAATAAACTTTTTTTATAATAATACATTTATAATTAATATAACTTCCGTCTACAATAAGTTTTTACTGACAAAAATCGTAATATTCTGCATCTAAAAATTACGAGTCCTAAAAAATAAACTAGTATTTCTTTAAATTTTATGCAAGAGCGGAAGGCCGTTTGAATGAAAAAAGTGACTTTTGGCCAAAAAAGGGACTTTTAGTGACCAACCCTGAAAATAGGGGACAAGTCACTAAAAAAAGGTGACTCTGTGGCATGTCTGTATTAAAAAAAAGGGTATTTCTTCAATCAAAAAATGATTTTTCATTTGAATTAAAGTGAATTTTTCAATTAAAGACACATGAATGTTACAATAATTTTTGAAAATTAAATTTCTCTCCGTTGATCTATTGTTCTGCTGACCATTTTCTCAACACGATCCCGAAAATTCCATAACGATCGATAATCTCATCATTTCGGATTTGGCGAAACCAACAGGGGATGTGGGGGGGGGGAATAGAAACTCTTTCCATAACGAGGCAAATTTACCTTCCAAATCGTCTCTTCTCCATAATTAAACAACGCACAGCCCATACCTACGAATATTAAGTTATAATCGGATAAAACGCGTTCTCGCCTTAAACTATGTTATTAATCCGTCAAATGGCATCGTTGCATAAAAAGTCAACATTTTAGTATTATAATTAGACACTAAGTCTAGGTACGGCGGCGTGTCTGTAGTCTGCTTATACGTGTGTCTGTGTATAAATGCACACCACATTAGTACACAACAGATCTAAACCTATGTATGTACAACAAACGCATGTACTTACTCAGCTACACTCATACAACAACATACTAATAACGTTTATGCAGATAATACACAGATATGCATATAGAAACGCGAGCATTTCTACACGTTGTTATTCGTATGGACGCGCATTAATATATGCAAAAGTGTGGGATGTTTCGAGATCGGGGGCAAGTGCTGGAAATAAATAACCGACATCTCAATTAAAGCGAACCGAGCGAAAAATGAATATATTTTCAAATTCTGACAGAATTAATGTGAAAATAAGCGCCTTCAATATACACGCCCTTTTCAAATCAAGGGATTCTCATAATGTACGAATATTTTCACAATATCCTCTCTCGTGACTCTTTTTACTTTTAGCTGGAATTATTTCTATGGAAAATTTCACATTTTATTTCTGCTCCGCCAATAATTCTCTGACTGAGACGATCATCCAACTTGGGAAAAGCCACGGAAATCGATCAATACGAGGAATACTTTGAGAAGTGCTGAAACTATGTACATAAAATACAGTGTATTGTACACTTTACATACACACTTGTTGATCTTTTGCATATTGCATGAGTAAATTGTACTTCCGTTTTTCATCTAAGCTCATATCCTATGATTACGTTTTAATTGTTTTCCGAAACATTAATTTCATTTCTTTTTCGCCTTTTTCTTAATCTACACCTATTATACACTTGGAATAAATAAAAAAAATTAAAAAGGTAATCTTTTCGTTTTAATTATAACGCGCCGCGTCGTCGTCTTCGTCAATTCTGTAATGAACGTTTTTTCCCTTTTTTCCGTTTTTTTTTTGCATAAACGCGCCTATTAGCGGAAAAGTAACCACCTTGAACGATGCATCGCATCAAATAATTTTAGCAAATTGCATAATTCTAGCTTTGAAACTATACCGAATTCATTTGACGTAATTTCGTATAAATTACTCAAAATTCATTTTAAAAAATACACATAAATACCAGCAACTCTTATTACAAGGTAATTTTCCCAAAATTTGTGACTCGCGAATTGAAGTAAAAAAAAATAAAATAGAATAGGCTTACATATCCTTGAATCAGCACCATTATTAAAACGTCACAAGCGGAATTAGGCAAGCTGTAAGTATATGATTTTCTTCAGAAGTAAACAATAATCCGGCGTATTAATTGTGTATTTCGAGCATTACATTAAATGCGGGCTGAATAAAACCATCACGGGAAGAAAAAAGTTAAGATATACGAAAACAAAATGGTGGCTATTTTTAGCATACATTAACGCCCCCTCGAATCCGCGAACAATTTTTTTCATCATTTATGGCGAATAACGTTTTTTCAAAATTAAAATCGACGCGAGCATTAAAATTTATGAGCATATTTCTCACGAAGCGAAAATAATAACAGTGATAATGTTATTACGAAGAGATGTATTAACTAAATGATACAAAAAGTTGTAATTAGATTGAAACGCCGAAAAAAAAAACATGTATTTAGGATTTAAGAGAAGAGAAAAAAATCATAGGCTGGTGCGAAATATGTTTAATTCATTCTTTAGTTTTTAGACAGTGTTGCTGGGGAATTTCCAGAGGCCTAAAATATTGTTTTAGGTATTTGCAAAAGTAAAAAGGCTAATGGCTCATTCACGAAAACCCAAGGCTCCTCAATTCTATAAAAAAAAATGACGTGAAGGAGCACCTTGAAAAATCCCGATCCGCCTATTTTCAACATGCTAAAGTTGATTTTTCAGCGAATTTTTCGAATTTAATTTCAGCAATTACAGCGTAAAGACGGTAGCCATTAGTTTTAAAAAAATATTTCCCCGATTTTTTTTGGTTTTCCAGAGATCCAGACTTCTTACATGAAGAATAAATTGCACTTCAATTTTAACCAGAATGAAACACTTGAAAAAATTGGGAGAGGGAAACATTTTTTTCTACTTCAAAATACGTGTTTAAAATTTCTAGGAAGTACGTAGAAAGAAAAAAAGGACAAAAGAAAGAGTTTTCATACGAAACAGTTCGAGAAATTTCTTGTTTGATATTTTTGTAGACTTAATTTTTAATCTAAGCAGTGAGGGACGAAAATTTTTTTTAGAAAAGGAATTTCGAAAAGCTGCACAGTGGTCCAGGAGACTCCTCAAAACGCGCGAAATTCATTATCCTAAAAAAAGAGCAATAAAAGTGGGTAAAAAATAGTGTACAATGTACATATAGTTTTTTTGGTCGTAGATTACGAATCTGACAAAAAAATTGATTCGGGGCAATGGGGAGGGGGTAGGGGAGGTGCTGAAATAGAAATTCACCTAAAATATCGTGTAATATATCGAAATCTAGGTTTTCGAGGTCGTAGATTAGGAATATGACAATAAAAAAATTTTTAGAGGTCATGGGGAGAAACCTAGATTTCGATATATTACACGATATTTTAGGTGAATTTCGATTTCAGCACCTCCCCTACCCCCTCCTCATTGCCCCGAATCAATTTTTTTTTGTCAGATTCGTAATCTACGACCAAAAAAACTATATGTACACGATTTTTTACCCACTTTTATTGCTCTTTTTTTAGGATAATGAATTTCGCGCGTTTTGAGGGGTCTCCTGGACCACTGTGAGCTGTAAGATTTGAAAAATTGTAATTTTCAGAAGTAAAATATTTGTGCCATTTCTTCAATACTTCATTATGTTTAAAAAAATCAGTTTTCTGATAAGACTCCAGGTGTCCAGGATCCGCACAACGATCCCAATTACTGTCGATTTTGAACCCGATATCATGTCCCTGATGGAAATTTTAGGTTTTGCAGTTCATTGAAATTACTCATAATTTCAAAAATTTGCCTAAAATTGAAAATAAAAATCAACTTTGGCAGATGAAAATTTACTGTGAGGTGCTCTTTCATGTTGACCAAATTTTTGTTAAAAACGGACAGCCAAGAGTTAAGGGATTCCCTCGTCATGCGTCAGCCAAATTTTCTCAACTTTGATAATTTCAAGAATTGTAATATTGTTCTTCGAGGAGCCAAGAAAGAGAGGAAGAAATGCTAAGCTACACTGATCGAGGAAAATGAATTTCAAATTTTGCTCGCGTCTCCATCTTAAGGGCAAAATTTTGAAAATCCTAAAAAATTTTCGTTCTCCCAAGATGATCTCTGTGTGATTAAAATTCCTTCAGTGGACTTCCTTTAAAGCAGAATTTTGGAGATTCAATTTTTCCCGTACCCTCACTAGACAAAATTTTAGTTTTTTGAAGGTTTTCCAGGCACTTTCCTCCAGGCGAATTCCGTACCTCTTTCCAGGGTAAAATTTTGGCAATCCTACAATTTTTCTTGTGCTCTTGCCTTTTTTCAATGCAGAATACTTGGTAATTTTGAAATTTTTCTCGTTCTTTCCTCCAGGACGAATTTTCTTGACTTGGAAGATTCAAAATGGGACTTACAAAAAAGGCTAAAAAAATATTTAAAAAATGTTTGTCTTTTACAGTTTTTTGCGGTTCTGTAAAATTTTCTATCAGAGGATAGGAGTCGACTCCGGAGTTGAGCCGGAGTCAGGGAGTCAAGGTCAAAGATTAACTCCGGAGTCAAGCTGGAGTCAGGAGTCAAGGTCTGAAATTGACTCCGGAGTCAAGGTAGAAGCAGGAGTCAGAATGTGAGTTTGACTCCGGAGTCAAGATGGAATCAGGAGTCGAGGTCTGAAAGTGACCCGGAGTCAATGTGGAGTCAGAAGTAAACTTTTCGGCTGATTTCTGTTCCCTGGTCCAAAATCGGAGTCAAACTGACTCCAAATTGACTCCGGCTCGACTCCGGAGTCAAACCGAAGTCAGGAGTCAAGCGGAGTCAAGAGACAAGGTCATATATTGACTCCGGAGTCAAAGTAGAGTCAGGAGTCAAGGTGTGAGTTCGACTCCGGAGTCAAGGTGGAGTCAGGAGTTAAATTTCTCCCTTGACTCCGGAGTTAAGCCGGTGTCAGGAGTCAACTTTTTGGCTGACTCCGGTTTTCTATAAGTATTGGACTCAGTGTGTTTTAGAAAATTACTCTTCAATTACATTGCAAACGCTTAATTATTCAATAGTCAATTCAAAAAATTTTCAGTGGACTTCATTCTGGGCCCCTAACTCTCACCCCTCTCACTTTGAGTCAATTTAAAGTAGGCAATATGGGTGTCGATTTCGCATAAGTCGAACTTTCTGAGTACGAATATAAAATTAAATCTGCAATTGGAGCCCCCCCCCCCTACATATCTTATTTCAAGGGAGAATGTAAATCATTCACTCAACTTAGTCAAATATTGGATTAGAACCTCCCCCTCCCCCCACTAAAAGCACCTCAGGAAGGATGCAAATCAAATACTTACCAGTTTTTGAGGAAAATATATACCACAAAATTCTTCTTTTTGCTCACCTTATACTTTTTTCATATACGCACTCCAAATGTTTGACTAATGCGATCCATTTTGCCTACCTTGAATTGATTAAAAACGGGGGGGGGGGGCAAAATGAGGTCCCAAGAGTTCGGGTCCTTCGATTATGATTTTATTCATTTAATTTTAGGGGAAAAATTCTATCGCACCTTTGACCCTTCATTACAAAAGGGAGTTCAAAATTTTCAAAAAAAGACGTAACTCGACGAAAAAATTTTCAAAAATTTTGAAAACAATTTCTTAGGAATCCTCTGACCTCCTAAAATCAATTTAAAAAACGCAAAAAATCTCTTTGGCGAAAAATGAAAAAATTATGAAAGAAAATACACATTTTGGCCCCTCCCTTCCAAAATAGTAGTCAATAAAAACCTTACGCAGTCGCGTAAGGTAACCGACTTTTCGGTTTTCACATACAACGTAATGTAAGTTTATTAGCATCGAAGGATGATTCAACTCGAAAAATTAAGGCCAAATTTGAAACATAACCCCAAATTACATAAAAGCTGTATGTATAATTTTAAAGTAATTGCCGAAATTGAAATTTCAGCCTTTCCCTCCTCCATCTCCTCAGGCATCCTCAAGTCCCTAGGGACATCTAGGGGATTCGAATCGGTAAAACAAAGACAAATTCGGAATCCGCGACCCACAATGTGTCAGAATGTGCCCTTTTACCGAATTTTGAATGCCAAAATGCAAAATGTGAGTTTTGAACCTCTCATTACGCCCTTTGGTGACCGTTTTTTGAGTAAAGGAGGCGTCCCGCAAAAAAGTTAGTGAAGGACGTTGTAGAGAATTAAATTTACTTTCGTCCCAACTTTCCTCTGTCACTTCTGAAAATTTCAGCTCAATTGGTTCAGGGGTTCTTGAAAAATAAAAATTTAAAGCGTTCTGCAACTTTTACTTCATTTGATTGAAATTTCTAAAATTCCCACCTTTTTTATTTTATTCAAATTTCTCAAAGTTCAAAGTAAGATATCTCGAAAACGGCTGATTGGATTTTAAATCGGTTTGAAAATCTCAAAATTTCGATCCTTCCTCTACGATTTTTGTAATATCTGTCCCCTTATGAAAGTTCACAGCTTTCGTGTTTAATCAAAGACAAAAGTGTACCTTTTTCATTAAAATTTCACAAATTTTTTTTTATTCATTTATTCAAATTTCTCAAACTTCAAAGTTGAATATCTCGAAAACGGCCGAATGGATTTCCGAGATATCTTACTTTGAACTTTGAGAAATTTGAATGAATGATGTACACTTTTGTCTTTGATTAAACTCGAAAGCGGCGAACTTTCAGAAGAAAACACATATCACAAAAATTGTAGAGGAAATATTGAAATTTTGAGATTTTTAAACCGATTTGAAATCCATTCAGCCGTTCTCGAGATATTGAACTTTGAGAAATTTGAATAAATAAATAAAAAAGGTGAAAATGTGAGAAATTTGAATATAAAAGGTACAATTTTGTCCTCGATTAAACTCGAAAGCGGCGAACTTTCAGAAGAAAACACATATCACAAAAATTGTAGAGGAAGAATCGAAATTTTGATATTTTTAAACCGATTTGAAATCCATTCGGCCGATTTTGAGATATTCAACTTTGAAGTTTGAAAATTTTGAATAAATGAATAAAAAAGGTGAAAATTTGAGAAATTTGAATGGAAAAGGTACAATTTTGTCTTTGATTAAACTCGAAAACTGTGAACTTTCAGAAGAAAACACATATCACAACTTTGAACTTTGAGAAATTTGAATGAATGATGTACACTTTTATCTTTGATTAAACTCGAAAGCGGCCGAACTTTCAGAAAAAAACACAAATTACAAAAATTGTAGAGGAAGGATTTAAATTTTGAGATTTTCAAACCGATTTGAAATCCATTCAACCGTTTTCGAAATATTGAACTTTAAAGTTTGAGAAATTTGAATAAATGAATAAAAAAAAAAATTTGTGAAATTTTAATGAAAAAGGTACACTTTTGTCTTTGATTAAACACGAAAGCTGTGAACTTTCATAAGGGGACAGATATTACAAAAATCGTAGAAGAAGGATCGAAATTTTGAGCAATTTTTGTGATATGTGTTTTCTTCTGAAAGTTCGCCGCTTTCGAGTTTAATCAAAGACAAAAGTGTACATCATTCATTCAAATTTCTCAAAGTTCAAAGTTAGATATCTCGAAAACGACTAAATGGATTTTAAATCGGTTTGAAAATCTCAAAATTTCGATTCTTCCTCTACAATTTTTGTGATATGTGTTTTCTTCTGAAAGTTGGCCGCTTTCGAGTTTAATCAAAGACAAAAGTGTACATCATTCATTCAAATTTCTCAAAGTTCAAAGTAAGATATCTCAAAAACGGCTGAATGGATTTTAAATCGGTTTGAAAATCTCAAAATTTCGATCCTTCCTCTACAATTTTCGTGATATGTGTTTTCTTCTGAAAGTTCACAGCTTTCGAGTTTAATCGAGGACAAAATTGTACCTTTTCCATTCAAATGTCTCACATTTTCACCGTTTTTATTCATTTATTCAAATTTCTCAAACTTCAAAGGTCAATATCTCGAAAACGGTTGAATGGATTTCAAATCGGTTTGAAAATCTGAAAATTTCAAGCTTTCCTCTACAATTTTTGTGATATGTGTCCTCTTCTGAAAGTTCGCAGCTTTCGAGTTTATTCAAGGACAAAGTGTACATTTTTCAGTCAAATTTCTCAAAGTTCAAAGTTCAATATCTCGACAACGGCTGAATGGATTTCAAATCGGTTTGAAAATCTCAAAATTTCAATCCTTCCTCTACAATTTTTGTGATATGTGTTTTCTTCTGAAAGTTCACCACTTTCGAGATTACTCAAAGACAAAAGTGTACATAAACGTATATATATATATATATATACATAGATTTAATCTGAGTCATTGTGGTGCCCGTTTTAATTGTGAATAGTCATTGTGGTGCCCGAAAAAAACGTCGGGCACCACAACGTTCCTACGTTAAAAACCATTGTATATAGATGGCCACACCCCCCTGAGTCCCCTGGCACGTTTTTAGGGTGGGCACCACAATGACTCCCCTTATATACCAATAGTCAAATTTTTATATACACAAGAGCTTATGGTATATAGCCCTTGTGGTGCCCAGTCTGGATGCATTAGTATACTATGTTTATATAATAATGCTGTATATAAGGTGGGCACCACTATGACTCTTAAAGACCTGGGCACCACAAGGTATTGCATATGTGTATATATATATATATAAGGAAACCTCGTTTTTTCTCACACGTCCTATCGTGTTCAGAAGGTCCTAAAACGTGAAGAAAAGTTGGTCCCGACGTCCATTTCAACCATGATGAACAATTTAGTACTCGACTTTTCCATAATGGAAAAGTCGGTAATTGCCAGAGTAGGTGACCCTTTTGGAGTAGGAATGGTCGAAATCGATTTCAAGGGCAGATTCACCGAACACCATTTTCTTTGCTCAAGAATATTTTTTAGATAAGTACCTATAGCTAAGCTACCTTATCTAATTATTTTAAAATAGGCACTTCAACAGACCACTTCACCAAATTCTAATCCCACTTCGACTTTAAACTCTGATCTCTTCACGAAATCCTATTTAGATCCCTTTCAACACGTCTATTCACAGGCTATCTATCGACGTTATCATTACACACTTGATAGTAGGAAGTTCACAGGTTCGACGTTCGCTTCACATCTTCACGTTCACACTTATCAGCACAATATACGCCACCATCGACGTTACAGCATCAATCATGTTGAAACGTCTTTACATACGTGATTAACGGGCACGTCACAATAGATAATAAAATTTGGTTAAACGGATAGCTAGGTAATACTGGGCACTACATGCCTAGTTTATGCGTATGTCTGCACACGGTTCACACGCGAATAGCAAATTAGTACATTCACCTCTTTAAACAAGCTACCTAAACATAAATTTTCGTATGTGCGCTTACACACGCACTTAATTTATAGCATCATTTAGCCAACACAGTGTTACATGTACAATATACCGGTATACACATCTACATTTATATACCTGATCTATCATGTACGAATAATATAGACGTACAATACGAACATCACAAGGAAGCAGAAATAACCCAGCATAAGATTATCGTGGTTTGAAATAAATTCTCAAAACAAAATATCTCATCGTATACTCAAAAATTCTACAATGTAAACATTTACGACACATCACAGTGGACTTTTCCAATCTAGTGTACAAGCACAGAAGTGTTGTCCACTTGAAACTCTTTTCAATTTTTCAGAACTGAAAAGAGATACCAAGACGGTTCAAACGGTAATGTGCTCTGTGTTCCAAGCGACGAGGACATTGAAGATCGATAATCGAACTTCCAGTTTTATCAATAGGGTTTCCATAAATTGAGAAACCGGTTTGGGTCAAAAAATTGGGGGCGTTTTTTTTTTATTATTGAAATAGAGTCTAGGGAAGGGTAGTACACAGTGAGACAAATGCAATAACTTTAAAGTATATTTTTTAAGAAGTGATAACACTGCTGACTGTGTTTCACCAAGATGCAGTTTCATGTCAAAAATGAACGTTAAAATTTTCAATCTCGCTAAAAGGGTCTGTCTTTTTTTTGGACATTCTTTTATCACCTTCGCCGCTACATTGATCATCTCAGCTGTTGACTGTACCTTTTTCTCAAAATTTCAATTTTTCAGTTTTCGAAATTTTTTCTCATAATATCAATTTTTTCAACCCCAATAATTTTTTTGCCCCACCAAACTTTTTTCCAGAAAATTTTTTTAGCTCCAAGATTTCTTTCAATTTCTTCGATTTTCATTTTTGCTAAATTTTTTTCATTTACTAATATTATTTATCTAAATTATCAACTGTAAAATCCTATTCTTTGATCTTAAAATTTTTAAAAACTTGACATTAAATTTTTCTTAAAATGTTTTTCAAACGAAATTTTTTAATTCTAAAAATTTCAGAGCTAGAAAATAATTTTGAGAAAAACACTTGAGTTAAAAAAATAGAACTTGCAGAAAACAATTTCAAAAGCTGTAAAAATTGAACTTCTGAGAAAAAATTTCTAGAGTTGAAAAATTAAAACTATGTATTTTTGGAAAAAATTGCAGAGTTGAAAATTTTTTATAGGTACCTGAAAAAAATTGAGGGAAAAATTTCAGTTGTTAAAAATTTTATTCTGGATGAAAAAATTTTAGAGTTGAAAAATATTTTGAGGATAAATTTTCAAAGTTGAAAAATATCTAGAGAAAAGGAAATTAAGAATTGAAACTATTCTGAAAATCGAGTCAAAATTTTTTGGTTGAAAAACTGTTGATTTCGGTTTCAAATTTTCAAGTCAAAAGCTAAAAAATAAATCTGTAAGAAAACGCTTTCGATTAGCTTTTAGCTTGCTATTTTTAAAAGTTTGAACTTTCGACTTTCGGTTTGTTACCTAAATTTGATCGATTTTCAGTTTTTCGCTTTAAACTTTTAGCATTTAGCTAGCTCGTCATCCTTGCTATCTTGGACAGGTTGCGATTCGAACGAACGATTTACATTTTGTTGTTCATTCCGTGTGAAAATAGACAGACCCTCGATAAAATATTTGCTAAAAATATTTTTTCGTCACTTTTTAAAAATTCATTAAAAAATTCAGAATTGGTTGAAATACTTCACAAACAAATTTAATGGAAAGTACTAACTTTCTACTTCGGTTTTATGGTAAAACGAATTGAAAAAATCGATTCTTCAAGGTATGGTAATTTTTTCAAAAAAATTCTTGCCATAGTACACAGTGAGACAGATTTTGTGAGCACACAGTGAGACAAATTAATTTTAGTAGCGTTTTTGGTTTGGAATGGTTTGAAAGAAACAAAAACATAAAATTTGAAATATTCTAGCAGAAACTATGATACAAGGTTTTAGATGTGGTGCTAAAAGATGAACTTTTGGTATTCAGCAGCAAAAAAATTATAGTTGGATTTTTTTTGAGTTTTTAGCATGTTTTTAATTATTTTTTTCTCAGTCTGTAATTACGCTACAGCGGTGAAATTAGCATGGGAAATGAAGAAAAACTTTAAAGAATATGTTCCATGTGTTTTTTTACTTTTTTTATTTTTATTCCATAATTATCCCCCCTCCCCAATTACTGTTTCAATGTGTACCACTTTTGGTACATACTGAGACACGGGTTTGAAAATTTTGTTTTGGTCATAAAAATTTTTTTAGTCATTTTTTTCGAAAAAAATACCTAATAAAATATGCACAAAATTAAACTTTTAGTCCAGGCATTGTACAAAAAGAATGTAAAAAATTGATAACAAAGGGTTCTTTTGCGGAAATGTGTTCAATAAGGTCCCAGTAGTTACCACATAAAACCCAACAGCCCCAAGTGTGGTGGAAAATTTTTTAGGGGGTGAAACATCCCAATTTTTTCCATTTTCGCCTTATTTGAAACCTATGTAATTTGCCTGGACTATCTTTCGATTAAGCCATTTACGAAAATAATCGATGCCTTATAAAAAAAATGACAGCCAAAAATGCACTTTTCTGTCTCACTGTGTACGACTCTCCCCTACACAGTGGCGCGATTATAATTTTTTTTTCAAGCCATAATTTTTCTCCATTGATAGATGAAAAAAAATTACAGAACGAGAAATGTTCAGTTTTTAATTTTCTATAACTTTTATTTCACACTTTTTTTGATATCTCTACTTTTTGATAACTGGTTATCGACTTGAAAAAAAATACCTAAGAAACTTGAAAAAATTGGGTTCATCTTGCACCGGTTTCAAAAAAAGTGAAGATATCAAAAAAAGTAAGAAATAAAAATTGTAGAGAATGAAAAACTGAACATTTTACTTCCTGTACTTTTTTTTCATCTAGCAATGGAGAAGAGTTATGGCTTAAAAAAGAAAAAATTATATTCAAACCTTTTACAACTTCTTTCCATTGCAAGATGAAAAAAAAGGTATAAAAGAAAAACTGATTTGTTTTTCAATTCTTTACAACTTTTGTTTCAAACTTTTTTTTTCATATCTTCACTTTTTTGGATATTATTGACAACTGGTTCAAAACTGCTGAACCGGTTTCAAAAAAAACATACCACATTTTAATCGCGCCACTGTGTAGACTCTTTTTCAATAACAAAAACCCGGACCCCAATTTTTTAAACCCAAACCGGTTTTTCAATTTGTGGACACCGTATAGGTAGGACTGACATTTTGATTATCGATCTTCAATGTCCTCGTCGCCAGGAACACATTGCCTTTTGAATCGTCTTGGTATCTCTTCTCAGTTTTGAAAAATTGAGAAGTGTTTCTGAACTGTGGATAAGACTTCTGTGCCATACTGTATGTACTTCTTGCTGAATATGCAAGTCTCTGAATCTATTACTCGCAGAACGTTATTCGGTCAATACAGTACATACGGCGAGTATGTCTTAACCTATTAATCGTCTTAGCCGCGGCCGATGGTATGACTACTTCCAATTTATCATGGTACTGCGGTCGCTGTGGGCTTCGAGAGGCGTTATAATGAACACGTTAACACGGTGTAAACGCTTCCCTTTTTCTATTTATCAATTATGATGGCTTTTAATCACGCGCTCTTATTTAGTATACATAAAAATGCATTAAAAATTATTATCGAGAGTTCCTTCGCGTTGCTCTCTCTCTCTCGCACCCGTACACATTTTATAGCCCAGCGTGAAATCCATCATTTGAGCAATTCCCTCGCGTATTTCACACTCAACAACACCGAAACCCCTTACGATTCTCGTCGCAGAACAGATTTTATGACGTGTAACTGACCTTGTTTTTTTTCTCCACCCACGTTGTAATTATCTAATTATATATTATAAATCGAGTTATATGTCTTCTGTGTCGGTTTCGTTTACCGGGTACATTGTTGCGAGAATATTAGGATACGTTTTCGCCCCCTAAATACGAGTTTTGCCACACCTCAGATCAGTTTCCGCTGCTCGACGTTTTCGCCGAAATCGGGAACATCTTCGGAATACGTTGACCGGTGTAAAAGTTAATTAAAGCTAAAAATATAACAATAGGTGTTTTCAGAGGATGCTAACTAAGGCCGAATTTTCTTTTCGGTGGTTTACAGTGGTCGGGTCGGTTGTAGTGGCGAAGGACGAGATTTTCAACTTGGTTGGTAGATTAATAAGAAAAACCTGCATGTTTTCAAATTTTTCCTGCGCAATTAACGCTGATAGGTGATTTTGATTTTTTTTCAGTGCAGATTTCGAATATTATTTCAGTTTTTTCCATCACGTCAGGATTTCTTCCAATTTTAATTTTTGTTGAAATTTTTTTGTCACCTTAAAGTGTAAATTTTATGAGCACAGGAAGGGTCCTACGAAAAAAATGAATAAAACATAAATTGTAGAACGTAAAATTTCCTTTCTGTAGACTCCAAGTAGTTTTTTTCTAGAAATCTTGGGTTTCGAGACATTTTTAACAAAAGATAAAAGTTGAACTTTGAACTTCCGGCTGAGATATCTCGAAAACTAAGCTTCGTAGAAAAAAATAATTCAGCTCTACAAAAATAAAAATTTTACACTCCAAAGTTTATGTTTTATTCATATTATTTTTTTTAGGAACCCATCTTTAGCCCAGAAAATTCACTTCAAATGTTATAAGTTATCGAAAAGTGTAAAAAAAAATTTCAACAAAAAATTTAAATTGTAAAAAATTCTGATTTGCTGGAATTTTATATGTACTATGAAAATTACCTATTAAATTTTAGACAGCATTTCCCATGTTAACCCACGTAATGGATGAATTGAAAAATACGTAGGTATCTAGGTCGAATCAAATTTCAATTGTTAAGGGTAAAGTGTCCTATCTTCGACCGCTTCCTAATTTCGACCACCGGCCGATTTCGGCCGCTATGGAAGCAATCTACACGAAAAAAATTTTTCATGTTCCTTTTACATCGATGAACAATTTGAGACCAAAATCACAACCCTACAGGCAAAATTAGCGGAGAAAATTGAAAAAAACAAAATCGCATAGGTGAAAAATTTTTTTTACGTGTTCTTTGATCTCAAATTATGAATAATTTTTTTAATAAATTCTACCAAATAATTGTGAATTGTGATGAGGCATGGTGTCAGATTTCGATAAAATCATCGTTTTTGAAAACAACTGGCGGTACACAACAAAAATTTTCACCAAAGTTCAAATTGTTTGGAGTACCCTAATCTCGACCAGCTATACTATCTTATGTGATCTGTTTTTTGAATGCGATTTTGTTTTTTCTGATTTTCTCCGCGAGTTTTGGCTGTAGGGTTGTCATTTTGGTCTCATTTTGTTTATCTGTGAATGAAGAATATGAAAAAATTCTTTTTGGGTGGATTCCGCTCTATGGGGACAAAATCAGCTGGTGGTCGAAATTAGGAACCCAAAATTTCAAAATCGATTTTTGAGTTTCTTTAGAAAAAAAATCGCAAAAAATACAAAAATGATTGTATAGGCTCAAAATTTTAGGCAGTGGTAGGGGAAGGATCAAGGTATTTTTTAAGCCATTTTCGACGTTTCTACCTCAAAAAGTCTTCGATTGGTGGAAGTTTGAAAAAAAAGTGGTCGAAATATGGCAACCTTACCCTTATACAAAATTATTACCTCAGATAGTTGATATCGGTATTTCAGAACGTTTTTGAAAAAAAAATTAAATAGAAGAGAAATTGAATGTAATTTGCAATCTAATTGTTTGTAGAATTATTTGAATTGTCAGAAAAATTAACAAAGTGATACGAAAATTGCATAAAAATAATGTAAAAGGTTGATAAATTGTTAAAATGATTAAAAATGTGGAACTTTCATCAAAATGATTGAAAATTATCCAAGACATCGCAGTTTTCAAAATTCGAGAAAAATTGTAAATGATGAAAATTGAGTAAAAAACGTAAAAGTTGATAAAACATCATTGAATCAAAATCAGTAATTTTGGAAAATCACCCAACTGGACTTTTTCCAGAATGACAATTTTAGAATTTATCCCAACTCAATGCTTCCCCCTTCCAAGCAAAAAACAGTGCATCAAACCGATAAATTCTGCTTATCTAGACTTGTATTTTTTCTAGCTGATTTGTCTCAACAGAGATTCAATGAGGAGACATAAAATTTCGAGAAAAAAAGGCGTAAAATTTCAAAAAATATCCATTTTGCTGAAATGTGTCAATTTACTCAGCTCAAGCGAAGCAAGAAATTTTTTTGCAAAAAATGCCTATCAAAAGCAGAAATTTCATAATTTTTCACCATTTCAATTATTAAAAGAGTAATATAAGACTTTCAATAATTTTTTGAATTTTTTTTGCAATTTTCATAAGGTAACACCTTGAAAGCGTGATCAATTTCTTTGCTTTTTCACTCTTCCCCAACAGATTCATTCAACTTCATGATCAGAGATATCATGGCATCCTCTCTCTACCAGAAATACCAGAATCCTTTTCATTTCCAAAAAAATTTCAAAAAATTCTGCAGAATTGTAGTTAACATTTTTTTTAAGTTTAGTAAAATCGGAAGGGAGGGGGATACTTACAACACATAATTTACTTGAAAATGAACAGACTTTAACATTTAAAAATATTACCTAAGTACTTTTTGCTTCAAAAAAGTAACTTTCGCAAAAATAATTTCCAAGCACGATGCGATGCCTGTCAAATATTTCCTATCTACTATTTCAACGAAGTAAATAAAGAAGAAAATCAAGTAAAAAAATTTCGGACTTTTTTCGCATTCTAATAGCCAAATTTCGTATTTTTTCGTATTTTAAGACTTTTTAGACTCAATATACCTACACTTTTGTTGACTTATAAATTGCTAAAAAAAATTCAAAATTGACTAAGAAAAAAAAACACAAAATTTGAAATGTTTGAAGTTCAAACAAACTTCGAAAAAAGTCTCAAAGATTACTTTAAAAATGTAAAAAGTGTTATAGAAAAAAACATGAAAAATGATTCATTTATCTACATAAATCATACCATTAAAAAAAAGTGAAAATTTGAAGAATTGAAACAATATTTGCAATATTTTGAATATCTAACACAACTTCAGCTTAATTTTTAAATTTTGAACAATTTATTCAAATTGAAACAGTTTGACAAATTTGAATGGTGTCCACTGGATTTGAAAAATGAAAATTCTTGCTATTTTTCCTAGTTTAAATTTGCCCAAAAAAGAACCCCTTTTGTATACTTTGTTTAAAAAATTCAAGAAAAGAGGAGATGTTTAAAATTCTTGCTTTTTGCAGTAAAATCATTAAAATTCTTGCTATTTTCTGGGTTTTCTTGTAAATAGACACCATTATTTTAGGTTATTTCAAAATATTTTAATATCGCAACAAATATTATTAAAAATAACAAATTTTTAGCAATCCTATTTAAATTTTTGAGTCATTTTGAATAATTTCTCGAGAATTCTGAAGAAAGAAAATTAATGATTTTTTCGAGGTAGTACCGAATAATTTTCACGATTTAATAATCTCGATTTATCAATTTAAAAACATTAATACAACTTCCAGCCAATTTTCAAGCCACCACAATAGACTACCTTCGTACCGCTACACGAATCCAATCCACCTAAAAATCTCAACCCTCCCCTCAGCCTTTTTCTAATGATGTAATGTCCTATTGACAAGATAATTTTCAAACCCATCAATGCATGCAATACGCAGATTCAAAACCAAGATACGCTTGTTCTTTTTATATATTTTTTTGATAAGCTATATAAAAAAATGCTGCAAACAGTAATTAAAGAGAATTCGTTGCATATTAATGGTACCTAGAGTTATTATTTTCTTGAAGAACGAAACAGGCGGGGCGGAAGGGGCACGTATGTGCACGTATCAATATTAAATTTTCTTTAAACGTGTAATTTTCTAGTTCCTTGAATGAAACCCATTAGATTATAATCTGCTCATTGATATGATGATTTTTATTTCGATACAAAAAAAACAATAGGTACATAGGGCGTGAAAAAAAAATAGGAAGGTAACTTATATGCCAGAAGTACGACATTTAACCCTGTCTTCCTCCCTTCTCGTGTACCTAAGGGTAAGCTGAACATATGTTTTGTCCGATTTCAATAATACGTAATCAGATTAACATGTGAATACGTGCTATCTTTGACAATCTAATTTTTCATTCGGCATAGGCGATTACTTAGTGTTGATAACACGATTTGTAAACTTTCAAAGGGAAGAAGAAAAATACGTCTTGTCAGGGTATCCAAAAATACATTTGGTAATGCAAATTTTCAATTCTATTCTAAGGTTTCTCCCCTCGAAATGTTTTTTTTTTTTTCATTTTTACCCAATTTCGTCACAATTTCAGAAATTTCAGTCAACCCCATCGAAACATTAAGCTCGATTAATTTTCCAGCCCAAATTCTCCTCCAATTTTCCACTAAATGATTCGCAAAATTCAGGAGCTACCAGAAACAAGCAATTCGGAAACACTGCGAGATACTCTGAGAACCCCTCGTTAATATCATCTATTACGCAAACGTTAATACAACGCACACATACGAACAAATGCACCTGATAATAATTTTACTTAAATATAGAACCCGTCTAAAACGATAATTATAATTGATCTACATACATGCATAAAACCCTCTCATTCTTCAGATCTTTACACACTTTTACAAAGCGCCGGATAATTGGCGCCTACGTACCGGAGTATTTACATTAGCAGCGAATTTTTTTTCTCTCTTGGTAAATTGCAGTTGCAGGTTTAATTTATGCAATAGGTACCTGTTACGTTTCCGTTTTTTCATCTTTTTCTATCGTGTAAATTTTTCGCCTTTGAGATGGATTTTCTGTAAAGTACGCTGAGATTTAAAGCAATAGGCATACACGTGTCGAAGAACTTATCAAAGAGCGTATTTTTCTCAAATTATCGCATCCGACGAGGATCCGAACAGAGTATTTTCTTTATCTTTTTATCAAAATACATCATTATTCATTTCTTTCATCAATTTTGATAAAAGCTGATCTCAATACACTTTACTCTGTAGGTATCTGTAACTTAGTAAACTTAAATAGCTACAGACGACTTGGGAGTTAATGGTTCACTGATTAGGTAGCACTGATAGTGACGAGATAGCCGAGACGTTTAAACTTTGCCAGATAATGAATTTCTATATTGTAACGAAAAACACATCAACTAATCGAAGTAATTTGTTGATATTTTTCATTTAAAAAAAAAACGTTTACAGATTAACGTTTTATTCTTATTTTAAAAACTTACATTTTTAATTACGAAAAAAACATTTGGAAGGAATCATAACTCGAACAAAATTCATTGAAATGGATCAATTTTTTCAAAACCAACAGTAACAGTTACGAAGGATGGTGAATAAAAATTTGGAAAAGAGGTAAAAATCACCGTACAAATTTTCAGACACTAGTGCAATTTTTCAAAGGAGATGTCGTTTTTTTCTGAGTTAACTTTTAGTTGTTTTAAATTGCTTTCAAAATCTGACTAGGTAGGGTTTTATATAAAAATGAATTACACCATGTTTTTCTAGATGTTTTGTTTTAGAAATACCATTGTAAAAAATTTTTAATTCTTCAAATCTGACAAAAATTATTATCTGCCTTTTAATTCGTCAACATTTTTCCAAAGTTTTTTTAGTCAATGATTTTGAAAGGCTGGTCTTTAAAAATTTTGTAGGTATATCACGTTTTACCAACTGACCTCCAGTATTATTATCATATCCACTTTAAAAACTACTACTTAGGACATAGTGTCCTAGACTCTCTCTAATTTAGACGATTTCTCAAAAAACTATTTCAATAATTTGAACAACTCTAAAGTTCCAAAAAAATGAAATTTGAACTTCATTACCCCCCCCCCCCCCCTCCAAAAAATCACAGATAATTTGGATATAATAAATAACTAGAAAAAACGCTATCTGGACATGATGTCCCAGAAAAATCTCAATTTAGGCATAGTGACCAAAAACATCATTAGATAATTTGGACATAATGTTCCAGAAAAAATTACAATAATCACTTAGAAAAAGGGTCTCAAAAAATCCCCATTTTGATGCATTCAGGCATGAAACACAGATTTTAGGGGAAAATAGTGACTTTTTATTAGGCAAAAAGTGACCTACTTTTCGAAGTGACAAATTTTTCAATTTTTCTTCATAAATAAATACCCCCCCCTCCCTCCCTCCCTCCCTCCCTCCCAAAAAAAGTCATAACTGAAACTGTAGGTATTTCTCTCTGCAATAGTGCTGAACATTTTTTTTATTAATAAATCTTTACTTGAAGCTACGAGTTTAAGAACATGCTTCAAATAACTGAAAAAAAGAATAAACTTTTTTAATAATAATACATAATTATAATTATTATAACTTCCGTCTAAAATAAGTTTTTACTGAAAAAAATCGTAATATTCTGTATCTAAAAATTACGAGTCTAGAAAATGATTTAGTATGTTTTTTTAGAAATTTAGTATTTTTTAAATTGTATGCAAGAGCGGAAGGCCGTTTGAATGAAAAAAGTGACTGGAGTGAAAAAAGGGACCAATAGTGACCTTTTGGCCAAAAAAGGGATTTTTAGTGACAAACCCTGAAAATAGGGGACAAGTCCCTAAAAAAGGGGACCCTGTTTCATGCCTGTACAGTGTACATTGTCACCAGAAAAAAATCTAGACATGATGTCCAAGAAAACTCACAATTTGAACACCGAGTCTCAGAATAATCCTTATTTGAAAAAAATTGAAAGTTTTTTACCAAAAATGGTCTGATGCAGATGTTTTTACGCAAAAATAATTTGGGAAAGATTTTTTATAAAAATGTAAAATCATTGGGTGAAATCTAAGACTTAATTTTTATAATCTTGTTTCTCAGAAGTATTTCAAAAAAATGAGACGCAGCCAGGGATACCCGACCATATGTCGGAAAATTTTTTTTTCGTTTTTTTGGCTCTTTAAGTAGTACAGACTTGTACCTTTCGAATAGCGCAAACCGCATTAAAAAAGGTTGAGAAATGAATTTTCTATGATTTTTCAAAGTTTGTCAAAAAATGATTTTTAAAAATCAAAGTTTTGAGAAAAACGCAAAACAAAATTTGGAACTGTTTTCAATGAATAAAAAAAATTATGTTCTGTAAACGACTTTTCTCATCGGAAATGGTTTATTTACGTCCTCTTACATCACTTTAGGTCATTGACCCCTTCCAGAAGTTGCCGGCATCGAAAATCGAAACCATACCATATGTCGGGAATCATCTTTTTTCAAGAAATAATGACATTTTTGGTACAAAATTTGTTTTTTTAATAATCGTACACCACTGTAGTTCATTAAAACGAACCTGAAATTACGTGCATTGAGAAATAAAATCATAGTGCAAGTCAAACAACTCTACAAACCAAACGGTGAAAATCATGCTTTGAAAATTAGTGTTCAACAAATATCCGGATAATCGAAATGAAGAGTTTCAACGGGAAAAAATTGAATTTTCGATTTCGATAATCGATTTTTCAATTTCGATTTTTCGATTTCGATAATCGATTCTTCAATTTCGATTTTTCGATTTCGATAATCAATTTTTCAATTTCGATTTTTCGATTTCGATAATCGACCTTTAAATTTTGTGAGGGTTCGTGAAAGAATTCGGGAACTCTCGGTAAAGTTCAACCGTTTTCGGGATGTTTTCGGAGCTGTTCGGCAATTTTCGTGTGAC